>CM053771.1:460937613-460970371 GCA_028658325.1 Potorous gilbertii
ATTCATTCTTGTATTTTTTTTCCTTTTGATCTGCTTCTTCTTCTCTAACTGTGACAAATATGGAAATTCCTTTAATATGGTAGCACATGTATAACTATATCAAATTGCCATTTACAGAAGAGTGGAGGAGAAGGAAGGGAAAAATTTGGAATTCAAATTCTTATATAAATGAATGCTTTTTTTTTCTTCTTGATATGTATTTGGCAGTAGGGAAGAAAATACCATTTAAAGCCAGAGAAAAAAGAAAGAATAGAAATAAAAGGAACTTTTCTTAAAATGATAAGTAGTTCCTACCCAAAATCATCAACAAGGAAAGAATTAATTGAAATGGTGCTGTATCAAATGAGTGGAGCCAGGAGAACACTGTACGTAGTAACAACAGTATTGTGCAATGATCAACCATGGTAAATTTAGCACTTCTCAGGAATAGAATTATCCAAGACAACTCCAAAAGTCTCGATATGGAAAATGCTATCTACCTTCATAGAGGAACTATGGTTTCTGAATGCAGATTGAGACATTCTATTTATACTTTTTTTAATTTTTTTCCTTTTCTTCTGTTTCCTTTTTTCCCTTTTAGTTCTGTTTCTTCTTTGATTAATGTGAACATATGTTTAACATGATTTCAAACGTATTACCTACATCAGATTGCTTGCTGTCTTGGAGAAGTGAGGAGGGAAGGAAAGGAATTTAGAATCAAAATCTGGAAGAAATGAAATATTAAAAATTATCTTTTTGTATAATTGGGAAAATTTGGAAAAAAATCAAAAGTCCTTTGTAGGGAAATAGTGAGATAATTTGACTGTATTGTCTCCAAAACGCCTTATCTTCTTTATCCTGATTATATTAATAATAGCACTAGTTGTAGATATCCACTATTATATAATGCTTAAAGGTTTGGTAAACATTTTGAAACTATTTGCATCACTAGAATGTTCCATGCACATATAATAAATGAAGAAATAAAATCTTGAGAAGTTAATTGACTGTGATCACATGGCAAGTTCCAAGAAGGAGATGCAACTGCATCTTTTTGAATCTGAGTCCAACATTCTTTTAACCACAATTATTCACTCTAGTCATTTTCTCCAATTCTAAGGTCTGAAATGTCTATGCCCAAAATATGACTAACAAATAGGATGAACAATAGATCCTAATACAATATAGAGAGATACATTTGTCCCTTTTAATCTCACTCAGATCACTGAGATTTGATGGAATGATGCCTAAGTTTGATATATACATATATATATATATATGTGTGTGTGTATACATATATGTATATATGCATATACATACACAGTACACATATGTACATATACATAGCTACACATACATAATATATATACATACATACGCATACACACTTACATATATATACCCTCTACCCTAATACTGAAAAAGGTCTCATGAGTTACAAGTAACATCTTTCCATGTAGGAATATAAACAGTTCAAATTTAATGAGCTCCTTTCCTCTTTATCTTTTCATATTTCTCCTTCATTCTTGTATTTGAAATTCAGATTTTCTATTCAACTCTGGTCTTTTCAACAATGCTTGGAAGTCCTCCATTTCATTGACTTTCCATTTTTCCCCTGAAATAATATATTCAATTTTTCAGGGTAGGTAATTCTTGATTTTAATCCTATGTCCTTTGCTCTCTGGAATATCATATTCCAAGCACAATCATCCCTTAATATAGAAGATGTCAAATCTTATGTTGTCTTGGTTATATTTCTACAATACTTTAATTGTTTCTTTCTGGCTGCTTGTAATATTTTCTCCTTAACCTGGGAATTCTGGAATTTGGCTACAATATTCCTAGGAGTTTTCCTTTTTGGATTGCTTTCAGGAGGTGATTGATGAATTCTTTCGATTTCTATTTTACCCTCTGGGTCTAGAATATCAGAGCAGTTTTCTTTGATAATTTCTTGGAAGATGATGTCTAGGCTCTTTTTTGATCGTGACTTTTAGGTAGACCAATAATTTTTAAATTATCTCTCTTGGATCTATTTTGCAAGCCAGTGGTTTTTTCAATGAGATATTTCACATTGTCTTCTATTTTTTCATTCTTTTGGTTTTGCTTTATAATTTCTTTGTTTCTTATAAAGTCATTAGCTTCCATGTGCTCCATTATAATTTTTATAGTACTATTTTCTTCTGTGAGCTTTTGAACCACCTTTTCCATCTAGATAATTGTGCTTTTTAGAACCATTCTTCTCCTCCTTGCTTCTTTGGACCGCTTTTACCATTTGGGTTAGTCTATTTTAAAAGGTATTATTTTCTTCAGCATTGTGGAGTCACCTTTATCAAGCTGTTGACTTTCTTTTCATGGCTTTCTTGCATCAGTATTATTTCTCTTCCCAAGTTTTTCTGTACCTCTCTTACTTGATTTACTTGAACTCTTCCATTGCCCGAGACCATTGCATATTTTTTTGGAAATTTTGGATGTAGAAGTCTTGACTTTGATATCTTCCTCTGATGGTATGCTTTGTTCCTCCTCATCTGAAAGGATGAAAGAAAACACCTTTTCACCAGAAAGCAACATTCTACGTCTTGTACTCTAGGGACCTATAAGTTCCTCCAATATTGCACCATCAATAGAGAAATGTTTACTCTCCTCCTGGCCTTCTCTCTGGTCTGGGAGCAACTACAAGCACTTTTCTGCCCAGAATCTGTGAGGGGGATTCCCTCTCCAGAGCGTCCACTGGCTCCACCATGCCAGTGTTCCTCCACATCCCAGAACTACTACTCAGAACTGAGACTCAGAACTGTGGCACAAGTCTCCCAGGGTTTTTAGGTCAAGAGCTCCAAAAGTGGAGCTGCCACATAGACTGCTGCTGCCTTGGGACTGGGGCTGAGACTGGACCTGGTTCCCCTCTCACTCAGGTGAAAGAATTTTCTTACTGACCTTTGAAGCTGTTTTTGCCCTTTGTGGGCTGAGAAATCTGGAAACTGAAGTTGCTACCCTGATTTTGCTCCCTGAAACTTGCTCCAGTACTCTCTGTGCAGTGCCAGGTGGCCAAAGCCAGACTGTGCTCTGCTCTAAGTTTGATGCAATAGACATTTCCTATCAGTCTTCCAGACTGTCTTGAGCTGGAAATCTTTCACTCTGTCATTGTGGCTTCTGCTCCTCTAGATTTTGTTTAGTCATTTTTGCAGTTATTTTGTGGGCTATGGTGGCAGAGCTAGAGCAAGTCCGTTTTTCTACTCTGCCATCTTGGCTCTGCCCTGTAAGGATGAAACTCTTGGAATGGAGTGAGAGGTAAAATGGATATTTAATGTAATAGATTACTTTAAGCATTCCAGATGTAAAGTTGAGGGTTAACTATAAGGTTTGACATGAAAACACAAAACTCAAGAGAAGCATAAAAAGGTAATATGGAAGGGTAATCATAAAATAAAAAATTAAAAAAAATCAAATTCAAATGTTTACATGAGAAGATGACGTATGTAAATCCTAAGAACTTTATAATTATTGGTGCGGTTAGAAGCATTGTGCGTAGAGAGCATGGTTGCAAGTCAATTATGTTGTAATGATCTCCAGAAAAGAAAAAAAGTATGATAAAGAGAGATGCACTGGGAGAAGGGGAAGAGAGAGGTATAATGGGAACTTCTTTTCCCCCATAATAGAAATACAATGAAGAGCTTTTATAGTAGAGGTGAAAGTGGGAGGCAGTACTTGAACCTCACTCTCCTAAGAATTGATTTAAAAAGGGAAGAACACACAAACTTAGACTTGAGTCCAAAAAATCTACCTTGTTCAGCAGAACAATAGAAAGGAACAAGAATAAAAAGTTACTGGTGGTGATGATATAAGACAGGAAAAATTAAGGGAGGCACTTTTCAGAAGTCAAAAAAGACTTGTGGGGAGAAACAGAACAAAAAGAGAGAGGCAAAAGGAAAATCAGAAGAAAATAAGATGGAGGAAAATGCATAGAAAATAATCATAATTGTAAATGAAATAGGGCAAGCATCCTACCCCACTAAAATAGGAATAGATAGAAGAACGGATTTGAAAGTAGAATCCAACAATATGCTGTTTACAAGAGACACACTTGAAACAGAACAGAATTAAAATAAGGAATTACAACATAATTTATTATGCTCAGCTGAAATAAATATGACTAGGTTAGCAATAACAATCTCAGACAAAACAAATGCAAAAACACAGTCAAAAGGAATAATCAGGGAAACCACATTTTGAAAAATGTGTCACAAACAATGAAACAGTATCAAAAATACAGCAAGTTTCTCTGGTAAAGGTATCATTTCTCAGATATATAGGAAACTAAGTCAAATTAATAAAAAAAAGAGAATCATTCCCCAATTTATAAATGACCAGAAATATGGAGAGATAGTTTTCAGAAGAAGAAATCAAAGCTATCTATAGTTATATAAATACTCTGTCATTACTGATTGGAAAAAAGCAAATTAAAATAATTCTGAGGCACCACCTCACGCCAATGAGAAATGACAATTCCTGTCTGGGATAAGGGAAAATGGGATCAATAATGAACCATTTGTGGAGATGTGAACTGGTCCAATCATTTTGGAGAACAAATTGGAACAAGACCCAAAGGATTGTAAACTACGTATACCTTTGACTAATCAAAAACACTACTAGGTCTATACGCCAAAGAAATCAAGCAAAAAGGAAAGAAGCTATATGTATGAAAATATTTACTGCAACTCTTTTTGTGATATCAAAGTATCGAAAATTGAAGGGACACCCATCTTTTAGGGTATGACCGAGTCAGTTATGACATATAATCATGATGGAGTACTATTGTGCCATAAGTAAAGACAAGGAGGAGGTTTCAGGAAAAACATGGCAAGACCTATATAAACTGACGTAAAGTGTAGGTAGAAGAAGAAGGAGATCATGGTGCACAGTAGCAGCAATATTGTAGTGAAAGACTAGACTACTCTGATGAAGACAATGATCCAAGATAACTCTGAAGTATTCAGGATTGAAAGAAAAAAGCAATGTCTCCACAGAGAGAACTGATGAACTCGGTGCAAAGTGAACTATAATTTTCTGGCTTAGTTTTTCCTCCTTTTGGTGACATAGCTAGTATGGAAATATTTTCTACATGATTTCACATGTATAATGGAGATCAGAGCACTCACCTTTTCTGTGGGTTGGGAAAGGTTCAATAGCAGGAATGTGGAACTCAGATTTTAAGAAGAAAAATAACAAGTAAATAAATTTAATTTTTAAAAAGATAAAAAAATTGAAACTAATTATAACACTTAATATAGTATTTTAAGATTTGCAACGTGTTTTCCATATATTGCCTCATTTGACCCTCACATCATCCCTGGTGTACATGCTCTTATTGTCTGCATTTTACAGATGTGGAAACTGAAATTGAGAAAAGTTAAGACATGCTTAGAGTGAAAGAGCTAAGGTAGGATTTTTACTGAGGTCTTGCCAATAAGTGTCATCCTCTTTCAAAAGCAATACCTAGCTAATTGAATGAACAAATCAGAAAGATATTTAGTTTTATTTGAACCTCGATGTAGATCAGTGAGAACACCTGGATAACCTTTCCATCTTGTTAGAACCTACCAGAACTTGTCTCTAGTTACAAAGTGCTGAAGTCATTCAATAAACACTTATTAGGGGCCTACTATGCGTCAATCACTGAACTAAAGACTGGAGATACAAAGAAAAGCAACATATAATTCCTTTGAGAGGAGTTCACAATCTAATGACAGAGACAAGTAGCAAATAGATATATGCAAGCAAACTATTTATTAATAGGAAATATTTAGCAGAGGCAAGGAACTAGAATTAAGAAGGATTAAAATGACTTCCTGTGGGATGTGGACTTTTTAACTGGAACTTAAGGATTTCTAATGTATTTTAATTTTGGGAGACACTAAATCTAAGTGTTACCTGGAATACATGGTCTAGCATTGTTTTTCCTATGGCTTTCAACTTTTATAATTCACTCAGGGAGCTTTTTCCATACTTCACAAAGGGATAAGCTGGCATGTACCTATGTCTACAGCTAGTTTACCACTTAGATACTGAGTCTTTTTTCTTATATTAAGTCCCAGATATGAAAGGACAAATTCCCTTCCAAAAACAAACTCCTCAGAAGCTCTTCTGTAATTATCCTCCTATATGATATTCAAATAGGAAGTGTTTCTCTGGCAACTTTGTGAGATAAACTGAGTGACTTCTAGATGGCTCTTTCCATTGTGCACTGTCTGGGTGCAATTCACAGAAATTCAGTTCCTCCTTATTTTCAGGTATTTTCCTCAAATAGCAGCTTGGTTTTAGGACACAATAATTTTACCGGAATATTTAGTTCCACCACCCACATAACCCCTTGCGAAGTATCGGAGGAGAAAATAAGCTGGCAAGAGACATGAAAAATAATAATAGGAAGTATATCATGTGACCTAAAGAGAATTACATATTGAATGTGAAAATATACTCTAGAACAAGATGTGGCTTTCAATCATAGGCAGAGAAGAATACAGGATATTGTGGCTATGATTGGTACCATCTATCCTGGTCTTCTGTCTGTCAGTAAATGGCTGACTAGTTGAATAATTGGAAAAGGTGGATGTTGGTCTAAGCCAGAAAGTTTTGTTTTATGGGAACTTGAGCCTTTTTCTTCAAACTTGCATTTTTTTAACACAGTAGGAAGGAAGGGAAATGGTAGGATTGATTATTGGTTTTCCAAAATTACAGTTATAAATGAATTTTCCCTGTGAGATGTTGTGGAAAAATAAACACACAACAGACAGTTTGAAAACTGCATCGTTTTTCTTCTGATTTAAAGAAAATAATAGTGTGGATAATGGTGTTTAAATATCTTCATATTGACATATGTGCTTTTATTTTATTTCTACAAATGTGCTTCTATGTGATGTGATGATTTTTCAGATAATTACTTATTATTGATGAACAACATAATTATTCTTCTAGCAAACGCATGTATAATTTAGTCCTACTTATGTTCACACAGCTGCTACGATTGCACTACCAAGCATGCTTTTTTATTGCTGTTTTAATATTTCTTTGTCTTTTTCATAGATAGAGATATCTATTTCCCCATTTTTCTCTTTTTTTTTCTAAAGTAATGTTCCACTTCTTCACATAATGAAAAGCTGTCCACTTATATATAGTGAGGATGAATTACTCAAAATCACCACTATGAAAAGGTTATGTTCCATAGCTATTTTTCTTCCTCAAAAATATGATGCTTAGATGACCATTAAACTTAATCTAATTGCAGATAATCTTGGTTCATACTTTCTTTTCAATTGAGGCAAATTTATCATTTCCAAGATTAAAACACACACAAGCATAGAAATACCATATCACATCATATCATGTCACAAATGTCATATAATGTAACAGTATAATGTAACATGATACAATATATGACACAATATATGAAATATAGTATGGCAACATAATATGATGTAATATATCTTATCACATCATACCGTATCACAATGTATAGCATAATAATGCAATACAACATAATGTAATGTAACATAATATAACATTTTCAAAATTTCCTGGGAAAATGATAATTAGACCCATACATTAGACCCTTATCACTCTATTTAATTGTATGGTTTCTTTCTATTCAAGCAATGTAGGGCTCAAAGTACCTGTTACAATCACTAATGTAATTTCATAGGGAAACAAAGAAATACTCGCCTGTAAAAGTAAGGACCCTGGCATACAGAGGAGGGCCTGCTGTACAGGTTCTTAGATCTGCTTTTCTAAATGGAAAGCAACTTTTGAGGGGTCAGCAACCTACTTTAATCAAGCACATATATCATTCACTTAGTTCAGGGGAAAACTTCAGAGAAAATACAGAAAAATCACAATCAACAGACAGTGTTTTCCACTGTCTGACCATGAGCAACACGTACATCACAGATCAACAAATAACTGTCTGGTCATACATACATAGTTACCAAAGAGAGAAGCACCAGTATCTGGGTTTTCAAAGCTAGCGGGCTCCTTTGCAGCCTCCCAGTGCCTCATCGGACTAAAGAAACACTTCCAAGTATTTCCAAGAAACACCCCAGAGTATTTATATATACTTTTCGTAGCCAGAAGGCATCACAACCCTTGAGGTTCAGTGTATTAGATATTAACAAAAAGGTGGGCCTTAGCTAATCAATCTTTCCTTAATGTATAGGTCAATTAATGGATAGGGAAGATCTTTAACTCCATTTTAGTATTACACATCCCCCCAGTCCTATTAAAGTCCTGGTACTAAAATGTTGTACCTACCACTCGCTGTGATAAATGATTAAGGAATACTCTTGGCAATACCTTAGTACCATGATATGTCTTTGTTCTATGTTATTCAGGAAACATCATCTTAACTATATATTATCTTTTTTTTCATCAAGCTATGCTCTTGAGTTTTGGAGGGCAACATTAACTTTTAAAGCATAGTCAAATGGTAACAAGAAAATTGTAACAATTATTATATTCTACCCATCTTTCCTTCTGAAACTAAAATATATGAACATGTGGAGGTATTTTTGGATTTAAGGACAGAAATGATAATTATGTTGTGGTGTTACTGATATTCCTCTATTAAATATAAAATACCATTTCTTGACGATTTAATCCAGAGGGAAATAATACTCTCCCTATAATAAATATAATAAATTAATGGCAAAATATTTTACTGAAGATCTGATAATTTACCTAGCTGATATTGCCTTGCTTTGAATAACTTTAAGGATGAGGAGTTAACCTGTGACTTCACTGATATGGGGACCTCCCCAAACTTCCACTACCAATTCAATTTGATTCTATAGAATAAAGTTACCTGTATTTATTTTGACAGAGAACACAGTGGAAGTAAATCCTGTTCTACTAAAATCTATTGCATTATTCTTTCCCTTAAAAAATGCTCCCTTCTGTTTATGTTAACTATTTTGATCATTTTCAGAACTTGAATGAGAAACACTTAAGTCTGAAGATGAATAAAATTAGGTTTTAAATTCCCTAACCATCTAGCTCATTTGATGTAGTCAGTAGATATAATCACAGATGATGAGGTATTAATTTGTGAAAAAAAAGTTATTAACCCCATCATCTGTGATTATATCTCTGTTCAGACTATATGCAATGAATGTAAGGAAGAGGCATCAAATCCCCCTCCTTTTCATTTAAATTTTCAAAATTAAGGCACAGAAGATACTGATCTCCTATAGTAGCCAGCATAATATAGGTGGCATTAAACAACCCAAGAACAAAACCTGTATTAAGTACAACTTCAATTAAATCCACATGATTTATCTTTCATCCTCCAGATCAAAATTACCAATATAAGATTCATACAAACCCCTAGTTGCTTCAAATTATACTTCTGTTCTTCAAGGATTTGAGATTTCATGAGTGTAAGTATTTCATCCACCATTAGATCATGGTAATCATAGATATCAAAATCTCTTTATGCCTAAGTATAGCGTAGAGATAGGGATAAGAACTGATTTCCCTGGCATAGGGAATATAGAGAAGAAGAAATTCCCTCTATCACTGTATATTTAAAATTTTACTGTAATTTGTAGTCTTAGAGATACACCTAGAATACTTAGAAGATAAGCGACTTAACAAAGGTCAAGCAACAAGTATGCATTAGATTCAGAAAATTAACCCAGCTATCTCTTCCTGAACCCCTAGCCACTGTGACAAGATGCTTCTGATATTTACAAAGCTTAATTGTAAAAATACCTGCAGCCAAGGAAAATGAAACATCTTGGTATTACACTCACAGATGAAATGAGAGACAAAACAACATAGTGCACTACAAAGACCTACGTTTGAGATTTTTAATTTAGTGTTCAGGAACACCTAGCCCCCAACTCACAGGGCTAGTTTTTCAGACTTCAATATGTTTAATGGATTTTGTTTATACTTAATAAAATCATAGCTTCTCTCAGAGGCTTTACTCAAATGCCAGTATCCTTTCAGTTTAGGCTCAATTTTGGGATGCAATGAGGCACTCACAAGGTACTGGATGTTTAACATGATATTTACATTGGCCTGATATAGCAAAGATATGGAACAAGAATACATTGTCTCTTCCCTTCTGTGAGTGCTAACAAGTATTACAGGGAAACTTTGGTGGTTTTCAGATACCCATCAAATCCTAACAACCATTTAGTAAAACCGTAAAAGTAACCAATAAAATTAATGGGACACAAACTCATTCAGTTCGATTGAAATATTAAAGGACACATATCAATCCATTTTGGTAGATTATATGAAGGTTGCTTATGATGAATGTTTTAGTCTTTTTCCTTTAAACAATGATTTATTGTTGCCATTAAAAAAAAACTGCAGTCTTAGAAGTTTCTAGGTATGAATTCATTTACTCTAGAGAAGGGTGTCATTTTATCCTAGTTTTATGGGGTGAGGGCTGGAGGCCAGAAGAAGTTTAAGGGTAAGCATATTATAAGAAGATATCCTGCTTATACACACCTTGTGAGGTCAAGAAATAGGGAAGAGTGTTTCACGGAGTGGAAAATCATCTACTTCCCTCTGTGGTAGCCAATATCATCTTTGATAGCTGGTGGACTATACTGCAGCATTCTTATTGGAGGAAGCGTAAGATATGTAGTCTGTCCCCTCCTATCTCTCCCCCAATCCTCTCCAAAAACCCCAACATGAGATGCTCTCCTTTCTCATTGTCACTCCTCCCCTCTACCTGTCTTGGTAGAATTGAAAAGAACCCAAATATGTCATATTTTGATATCCACTACCGATGATGGAATTTTGTAAGTTTGATTCTCTTTTTAAAAGTTAATGTGTTCACAATGTATCTGGACAGGCCATTCCTTAATAGTTAAGTGTATGATGGGGTAGTTTTGAGGGATTTCATATTTCACTAACTATCTAAGATAGTTCCCTGCAATTGTAGTTGGTGAGATTAAGATGTCCCTTCAAAATTTAGTTTTATGAACTATCCTATAACTCTTCAAAACAGAAACCCAGATTTTAAATAGGGTTCACTTAAAAATCACATAGGAAAATTAATCATTCTAGCATGGTGCTACTGAGCATACATTCTGGAGGCTCCACTCTGCTGGAAGGGAAGGAAAAGTAAGGAAAGCACAGATCCTCTACCTCCATTTAATGGTATATATCTCAGTCATTTCTCAGTTTCCTTTCAAAATCAACATATAGATTATTCTTAACAAAGCATGCCTCATTTCCTACTTCTGGTCCATTATTTTTCTTCTGGGATCTGGGAGTGATGTCATTGAAAGTATTTTTAAGTCATACATCATTGTTACAGTGCTGAGAGCTCAGATGTCTTTCAATGTACACAGTGTGAAAACAATGGTATGAATTTTCCTCCTGGTTCTGTTTAATCAACTATTTTTCAATCTGTGTATTTTCTTAAGTTTTTCTGAACTCTTCATATTCATCATTATGGTGGCAAAATAATGTTATATCGTATTCATATACCTCATTTTGACTAATTATCATCAGTTCCTTCAGCCAGCTCTTATATGGAATAATTTTGAATCTCCTCACCTCTGTAAGTGCTCTCCTCTGATGTGCCGTAGTTGCTCCATGTAGTTTATATATGTGTATGAATAATTAAACTTACTACTCCAAATGAGTTCTGGCCAAACTGATCATAGTGGGAGGAACTATTATCTCCTATGTTCTTGATATTAATGCACCCAGAAATTTCATTTCCTGTTTTGGTTTCCATGTCATATTACTGACTAAAAATCCCAGAACAAAAAATTCCAGGTTGTTTTCCAATAGACATTTAGCTATGCCCTCAGCCTGAACTTGTGTAGCGGTACTGCCAACTAGCTCCCATTGCTTCATCTTATTTACATGGATACGCAAGACATTTTGTCTAAAATCCAAGTATTGCGGCCCTACAATATCCCCTGTATTCTATTCTACTAAGGAAAACACCAGATGAGAAAACAAAAAGGAGACTTAGACTATTAATGTCCAAGCAATCCACTGCCAAGTTCCATGGCAATTTGAGCTAGGAAAGCCATTGCTAAATGATTGAACAATAATGCATTACCAAGACTTTTTTTCCTTCTGATGAGTTCATCACCCATTTTTCAGCATAATTTTAACATCATAATTTGGCAATATACATGAGAAATACTGCCTCATTCATTATAAGTACTTGAATGGGTTTGCATTAAGATGCACAATAACTAGAATTACCCACTAGTCCTATAATATTCTGTTTTCTCTACACATTTAGTTGGTAGTCTTTGACAAGTATATGGCACCAAGCTCTTCAACACAGATTTTCTATTAAAAGGGAAAACTTGTGCTGTGCAAATATGCTATATTTTGTATTTAGTGCTAATATAGTTTTTGTGTTTGTATTTTTATATGTTTGTTGCTTTAAATATTGCTCATATTTGCTCTTTGCATTAATGAACTAGTCTGTTATTGCATTTGCAAATTACAATGGAAATAGAAAGTGGGAGAACTTTTTATTTGCAGCTAGCTACTGTGCTGAGAAACATTTAGGAAAATATAGTGTAACATTAAAAGTAGAAGACATCAGTTATAAATCCAACCATTAGTAGACACAAAGCTGCTCCTGCAGTAATGGCTAACCAACTTATTTCAACAAATACTCCCTTTAGAATTTCTTTTAATATCGTTTTGTAAACTAATCTCTGCTTATGTAAGGGTGGAGTTAATTAAGCAAGCACTTCTTTGTAAAGAGAGCATGCAAAATGCAATAAAATGTTTCCTACAGTGCTGATTAAGACTGAGAGTACTTTTCTTAATATAGTTTCTTCCAGGAAAGACAAAGCTCTGTCTCTCTCCATCTGTCTCTGTCTCTGTCTCTCCCTCTGTCTCTGTCTCTCTGTCTCTCTCTCTCAGAATTTACATATGTATTTGCCCTTCATTTTAGCTGGCCATGTTCTATGGACTAATCAATTAATTGGTGGTGGTTGTGTTTTTATTTTTTCACTTACATTCAGAGCTTCCTATATTTTTCTTTGAAATCCTCTGAGATTCTTAATTACATTGTATTCCGCATGTACGCAATCAGGTGGGTAAATAGAAGTTTCCCAAAATAACACAATACAATACTTCCTTGAAGAGAAGCGTATTGATAATATGAGAAACACAATTCAAAGCCATAATATAGCATGCAGTGTTGGAATGTTTAATACATCTTTCTCTATGTGAGGGTGATTAGCTTTATAGGATTTTATAAACATGAAAACAAGGGTTATAAGCATCTTGCCATCCATGTAAATGTAAAGGTAATGAGATCATTTCTCTGCCTGTTTAATTCAGGCACACTAGCCTTTACATAGATTGCCATAAGGTAAAGCATTGTCCTAATAAATTCTCACATGCAAAAAAAGGAAAAGAAAAAAAAAACAGCAGAGTGAAGACTATAGCTAGACATTAAACAGAGATAAAATGATGTTTGAAAGTAAAAGTATTAGATATTGTTCACTCTTTTCATACATAGAGCTTATCGAAATATAAATTGTAATATACACAAATGCGCAAACATATGAATACATTTCAATCTTTTTGTGTGCCTGTGTGTTTGTGCTTTATGCAGGCACTTATGCACACATGTTTGCATTGATATATGTATTATGAATCTTGAGCTCCCAAACCCATTGGTATAGAATTCTCTCCTCACTGGCAGAGATCAATGTAGGAGGAAAGGGAAATCCCATCTGTTCACTCTTTTTAGACTTTTCACTTTCTTTAATCTCTTCAGGTTCTTCTGACTCCCAACTGTGAAAGAGAAGTAAGGTGATGTTACCACTTCAGGTTCCTGAAAGTAAAGTAAGACTCAGAAGAAGCTAGTATGTAGAAAATCAATCATGTCTATTCTCAGATTATACACTAGAGACTTCATAGAACTTTTTCTTTGGGTGACATATAGGACATTCTTTCAGAAAATGTGAGTACTCCTTTACTGTCTGTTGTTCACTATGTAGTTTCATAGATATATTTTCTTTGATTTTTGTTTTGTTATGAGTTTGGAAAAACGACTTCCCCTTTATGTTCACTATGTAACTGGTATTTGATGGTAAAGTAATTAACCCTTGGAAATAAAGTTTAGTGTGCTCCTCTTTTTCCCTCACTAAGAAACAGTGATCAGAAGTTCAACTTGAAGCTCAGACTCTATCCCCTAGAATAATAATATTAATGAGAACAGATAGATACAATTCTAGCCTGATAAATCTTTTTCTGAGGAGAGTAGAGCAGCTGGCCTCCTGCCCCAAAGTCCTGCTTCCTGTTGTGGGAGGAATTAAATTTCCTTTGAAAAAAAATGAGAAGGAAAGAGGCTAGAAATGTCCATTCTGCCTTCCTTTGAACCACACAATAATACCCCCAAGTTACTTGTTAGGGACAGTCTCACCATTAAAGAGATTCTATCAACCTCTTCAGTTGTCACATTACACTTTGCACTTCCTTTCTGTTAAAATTTTCAGGTCATTATTTTTTTCCATGTAGAGAATCATCTGGGATCCAACTATCGATCCTTATATTTACACCAGAGAAAGTTCATTTTTTTAAATCAGGTATAATAATAGAGCATAATAATAAATATTTGAGTCATATATAATTATATATGCGTGATTTCATACTGTGATATGTGAACTACATATATGAATATAGTATAGTAACCCGTAAGTATATAAGTTTGTGTAACAATGAGAATCAGTTTCACAAAATTGTCAAATAATGTAGGGCTCCAAATAGTGGGAAATGTCTTGCTTTTAGAATTTCTGAATATGCTATCTTCACTATTTTCAGAACTTTGAGGGATTTCCCCCCCAGGATATATCTGTTTGATAAAATCTCAAAAGTAAGAGGCATTGCTCACTGGAATGGGTGTCTGAAGCTGGCAATGGGAGGTTCTAAAAACATCTCATTAGACTAGGATGGTCCTTTGAAACAAGTAAGATGAATTTTATTGGGGATAAATGTAAAGCCCTTTAATAGGATGCTCAAAATTAACTTTTATAAATATAGTGTGAGTGAGGCAAGGAAAGTCCATGTGAGAAAAAAGAAAAATAAGCATCAACAATAATCTGCAGACTTTCAAAGATAGTATGAAATGGCAATAGACAAAGATAATAGAATCTCCTTTTCTTAATTAAAAAAAATCTGTACTTGCGATTTAATTGGTATAGAGAATTCCATGTGAAGAAACTACCTCTCCTAATACTCATTAGGAACTTCACTGTAATGTGAAGTTTTGTGGAGTCAAACAGTTATTACACTTATTAGTTACATAGTTATTATGTGCCAGAGGCAACCGAATTCTTCCTGACTCCATTTCTCTATTCGTTAGACCAAGCTGCCTTTCTGTGCTATGATTTTAAGCTCTATTAATAGAAGTATGATGTTTACAACAATACGGTTTGAAGACTTCACTGTGTTTTAATTGGCTGGCTTAAGATGTATTATGTTCTGTTCTGGGCATCGCATTTTAGAAGGGATATTGAGCAATTTCCCCTGATCCAGAGGAATAAGTTGTTACAGTGAGAGGCCTAGGGATCGGACCATTGGAAAGTCAATTGAAGGAATTGGAGATGCTTAGTTCTGAGATGTGGAGAATTATGGAGTATCTGATAGTTTTTTGAATGAATTTGACAGGATTAATGTTGAACTGACAGGTCCCAGAAGAAGTAAGAACATTGCATAAAAGTTATATAAAGGTAATTTACTAACAGTGAGAGCTACGCATAAAGTGAATGGACTACTTAGATTAATAGCTGATTTACTATTACTAAATGTCTTAACTCAGAAGCTTCATGGCTACTTTTAAAAGCAAATTAAATTCTTTTATCCAAAGTTCCTAACAATTTCTTCATTGCCAGTTCCAGTGATTTTTCCTTCCTTATTCTTCATTCTTCTTGACTTATCGGCAGCTTTGACACTGTTAGTTAACCTCTTCTCCTTAATATTCTCTTTTCTCTAGGTTTGTGTAACATTGATCTCTCAGGTTCTATCCTCACTTATCTGACCTCTCCTTAGTCTCCTTTACTAAATCTTCATTCATGTTATGCTCATTAACCATGGGTATCTCACAGAGCTCTCTTTCAGGTCTCTTTCTCTTCTGCTGTCTTTTAGTTATTCCAGTTGTATCCAACTCTTCATGACCCGATTTGGGGTTTTCTTGATAAATATACTCAACTGGTTTATCCTTTCCTTTTCTGGCTTATTTTACAGATAAGCAAACTGAGATAAAAAGGGTTAAGTGACTTGTCTAGTAAGTGTTCGCTGTTGGATTTGTGCTCAGATCCTCCTGGCCTGAAGCACTATCTACTTTGTCACCTGACATGTCCCTTCTATCACGCTTCTTTCACTTGATGAACTTATTGGTTCCCATAGACTCAATTATCACCACCATGCTAATGATTCTCAGATCTACTCATCAACCCTATCCTCTCTGCTGGTCTCTACTTCCCCATTTTCTGCTACCTTTCAGACATTTCAAACTCAATGTACATCTTAGATCCAATATGTCAGAAATGATTAATTAACTTTCCTCCCAAATTCTCCTTTCTTTCTAACTTCCCTATTATTAATATTCATATGTTATTAATCATAACACTACCCTTCCAAATCCCCAGCTTTGCAACCTATGTGCAGTCATTCTCTCTTCATTCGGTTTCACCCATTTTATCTAATCTATTAGCAAGGCCTGATGATTTTACTTTCAGAAAATCTTTCAAATACTATCCTCTTTTTCTTTCCTCTGATAACCTCATGGCCCTGGTGCAGGCTCCCCTGCACTCTCAAGCTTGGACTATTGTAATAATTTCCTGGTTGATCTGCCTGGCATAAGACTCTCCCCCATCCAATCCATTCCTCTATTTACCTATCAAAGTATGCAAGTAATCTTCCTAAAGTGCAGATCTAACTAATTACTCCCCAACAGTCTACTCATTAAATTCTGGTGTCTCTGTAGCACCTCCAGGATCAAATATAAACTCTCTATCTGGTATCCAAAACCCTTTATAACCTACCAGCATTCCTTTCTTCATACACATATAGATTTGAATTCTCAAGGATATTTTAGGGTTTGTATTTATAGTACAAGTATTTGTTGATTATTGTATTAAAGTTATTATTCAGCTTTTGATGTTGAAATCTGGTTAATTATTGTGTCATTCCAGGCTTTGGTAGGTGCTAAATTTTTCAACCTAATGAGATATGATACACATTTTATACTATTTCTTTGAAAAATGTGTAAGCACAGGATGCTTTGGACTCAGCTTTTCATAGTTTCTGTTGCCAAATGATCTTGCATCATATAGTTATTATGAAATCTTCCACTTCTATAAACAAATCAACTTGATCAAGTTATTTGTTCAATGCTCTTTGTCAAAGTACCATTGGTTAATTGTGTGTTGATATCATCAACAGAGGGACTTTTGGTTCCATTCTTTGATCTTAGAAATTCCGTAGGCTGCAAGTGGTGATAAATCAATATTAGATACATCTGACAGTTTCACTGCTATATATCTATTAATAGCCTCAAATATCTCTGTGTTGTCTATTTCTTCAAGAAATAATTTTGTAAATTTTTAACTTGTTTATCACATATTCTGAAAATATCTGTCAATTATCTTTCTCCTGTATGATAAGAAAGCGTTACTTTTTCTAGTGTTTTTTGAAGTGGTATGCCCTATGTGGCTTTTTTGGCAGTAATTTATGAGTTTATTTATTTTTGAGAGAGTATATTTGCATATTCCTTTATCAATCATTTTACTATTTCAAAAATGAGACAGATATTTTGATATTATAAATTGCCCTAAATCCATTTTTTTAAAGATTGAATTATTTTATTTTTTCTCAGTGTTTGACAATCACTTCCATGTATCTTAGATTTTTTTCCACTCCCTCCACTTGATTCCCCCTTCTCTCCTCACTCCTTTCTTGAGACTGTATGCAATATTGTATAGGTTCCACATGTACATTTCTATTAAATGCATGTTGCATAGAAGAATTAAAATGAATGGGAGAAACCATAAAACAAAACAAAACATAATACAAAAGAAAATGGTCTACTTCTATCTCATAGTTCTTTCTCTGGATGTGGAAGGTGTTTTGTCTCAAGAGTCCATTGGAAAATTTTTAAGGCCATGCATTTCAATGAAGTACTAACTCCAACAGAAAAAATCCTTGCACACTTTAGTTATTGCTGTGTACAAAGTTCTCCTGGTTCTTCTCCTTTGGCTCAGCATCAAATCATATAAGTCTTTCCAGGTTTCCCAGAAGTCTTCCTGTTCACTGTTTCTCATAGCACAATAGTATTTCATTACATTCATGTACCACAACCTGTTCAGTTATTCCCCAATGGATGGGCATCCCCTTGATTTCCAATTTTTGACTATCACAAAGAGAGCTGCTATAAATATTTTTGTACATGTGGAACCCTGTTCCATTTCTATTATCTCTTTGGGACAGAGTTTCAGAAGTGCTATTACTGGGTAAAAAAATATAGATATTTTTATAGTCCTTTAGGCATAGTTCCAAATTGCTCTACAGGATGGTTGGTTCAGCTCACAGCTCCACCAACAATGAATGAGTGGTCCGACCCTCCCACATTTCCTCCAACATTTATCATCTTCCTGCTTTGTCGTGTTTCCCAATCTGATAGGTGTGATATGATATCCCAGAGCTGCTTTGATTTGCATATCTCTAGTCAATAACGATTAGAGTATGTTTTCATATGACTAAAGATAGCTTTAATATCGTCCTCTGCAAATTCCCTATTCATATCTTTTGACCATTTATTCTTGTGTTCTTGTACATTTGACTCAGTTCTCCATATATTTTAGAAATGAGGCCTTTAATAGAGACACTAGTTGTAAAAATTCTTTCCCAGTTTTCTACTTTCCTCTTATTCTTGGTTGCATTGGGTTTGTTTGCACAAAAGCCTTTCAATTTAATGTAATCAAAATTATCCATTTTGCGCTTCATAATGTTCTCTATCTCTATCTCTTGTTGGGTCATAAATTTCTACATTCTCCATAAATCTGACAAATACATTATTCCTTGTTCCCCAAATTTGTCTATACTATCAGTCTTTAGACCTAGGTCGTGTATCTACGTATCCATTTATAGGTGTCAGGCATTGGTTTCTGTCCAGTTTCTGCCACACCATTATCCAATTTTCCCAGTAATTTTTGTGAATTCTTATCCCAGACGCTGAGGTCCTTGGGTCTATCAAACAAGAGATTTCTATATTCATTAACTACTGTGTCTTGAGTACCTCACATATTCCACTGGTCTACCCCTCTGTTTCTTAGCCAGTACTAAGTGGTTTTGGTGATTGCTGCTTTACAAAACAATTTGAGATCTGGTAGGTCTAGGCCACTTTCCCTAGAATTTCTTTTCATTAGTACCCTTGATAGTCAGGACTTTTTGTTCTTCCAGATGAATTTTAATATTAATTTTTCTAGGTCTAGAAAATAATTATCAGGTAGTTTGTAGTTATGGCAGTGAATAAGTAATTTAATTTAGGTAGAATTGTCATTTTTATTATATTACCTTGGCTTACCCATGAGCAACTGATGTTTTTTCACTTACTCAGGTCTGAATTTATTTGTGTGAAGTGTTTTTCAATTGTGTTCATACAATCTTTGAGTTAGTTTTGGCAGGTAGATTTTCATATTTTATAGTGTCCACCATAGCTTTAAATGGGATTTCTCTTTCCATCTCTTTTTTATTGGACTTTGTTAGTAATATGTAGAAATGTAGATGATTTATGTGGGTTTATTTTGCAACCTGCAGCTTTGCCAAAGTTGCTTATAATTTCAAGTAGTTTTTTTTCTTGATTCTCTGGAATTCTCTAAGTACACCTCCATATCACAGGCAAAAGAGTGATAACTTAGTTTCTTCTTTGCCTATTGAACTTCCTTCACTTGCTTTATATTCTTCTATTGCTCCTGCTAGCATTTCTAATACCATATTGAATAACAGTTGTGATAATGGACATCCTAGTTTCACCTCCAGTCTTATTGGAAATGTATCTATCTTCTCCCCAATGCATATAATGCTTGCTGATGGCTTTAGGTAGATACTACTTATTATTTTATGGATAGATCCATTTATTCCTATGCTTTCCAGTGTTTTCAATAGAAATTGGTGCTTTATTTTGCAAAAGCTTTTTCTGCATCAATTGAGAAAATCCTCCAGTTTCTGTTAATTTTGTTGTTGACATGATCAATAATGCTAATTTTTCTTTTCTAATATTGAACCAGCCTTCCATTCCTGGTATAAATCTTACCTGATGATAATGTATTATTCTCGTGATAAATTGCTGTACTTTTTTTGCTAATTATCTTATGTAAAAGTTTTGCATGTACATTCATTAGAGAAATTGTTTTATAATTTTCTTTCTCTGTTTTGTCTCTTTCTGGTTAAGGTATCAGAACTATATTTGTATCACAAAAAGAATTTGGGATGACTCCACCAATTTTTGCAAGCTGTCTATATCTTATAGGAATTAACTGTTCTTTCAATGTTTGATAGAATTCACTTGTAAATCCATCTGGCCCTGAAGAGTTTTAGCTAGGGAGAACATTGACAATTTGTTCAATTTCTTTTTCTGAGATGTGATTATTTAAGTACTAAAATTTCTCTTCTTTTAATCTAAGCAATTTATATTTTTTAAAAGATTCATCTATCTCATTTAGCTACTCTAATTTATGGGCATTCAGTTGGGCAAAGTACTTTCTAATTATTGTTTTAATTTCTTCCTCATTGGAGGTGAGGTCACCCCTTTCGTTTTTGATATTGGTCATTTGATTTTCTTCTTACTTTTTTTAAAATCAAATTGACCAAAGATTTTTCAATATTTCTGGTTTTTTCAAAAAACCAACTATTATTTCTATTTATTAGTTCAATAGTTTTCTTAGATTCAATTTTATTAATCTCTCCCTTGGTTTTCAGTATTTGTAATTTGGTATTTACTTGGGGATTTTCAATTTGTTCTTTTTCTGGCTTTTTCATCTGTATGCTCAATTCATTGATCCCCTCTTTCTCCATTTTACTCCTATAGGCACTCAAAAGATATAAAACTTCCCCCAAGAACTGCTTTTACAGTATCCCAAAATATTTGGTAGGCTGCCTCATTATTGTCATTCTCTTGCATGAAGTTGTTCGTTGTTTCTATACTTTCTTGTTTAACCCACTCATTCTTTAGGATTAGATTATTAAGTTTCTGGTTTATGTTTCCAGGACCTTTGATTACATATGAGTTTTATTGTATTGTGATCTGAGAAGGATACATTGACTATCTCTGCCTTTCTACACTGGATTGTGAGATTTCTATGGTATAGTACATGGTCAATTTTTTTATATGTGCTATGTACCAATGAGATAAAGTTATATTCCTTTCTATCTCCATTCACTTTTCTCCAGAGATCTGTCCTATCTACCTTATCCAGAATTTTATTCATCTCCTTAACTTCTTTATTGTTCATTTTGAGGTTAGATTTAACAGATTCAGAGGGGGGTAGGTTGAGGTCCACCAATAGTATAGTTTTGCTATTTCTTCCTGTAACTCCCTTAATTTCTCTAAGAATTTGGATGCTATACCACTTGGAGCATATATATTTAGTAATGGAATTGCTTCATTGTCTATGGTGCCTTTTAGCAGGATATAGTTTACTTCCTTGTTTCTTTTAATTAGATCTATTTTTGCTTTTGCTTTGTCTGAGATTAGGATTTGTATGCTTTCTTTTTTTGCATCAGCTGGAGCACAAAGTACTCTGCTTCAAACTTTTAGTGTTACCCTCTGTGTATGCCCCTATTTTAAATGGGTTTCATGTAAACAACATACGGTTGGATTAGGGTTTTTAATCCAGTCTACTATCCATCTCTGTTTTATGAGATAGTTCATCCTATTTACATTCGCAGCTATGATTACTATCTGTGTCTTTCCCTCCATCCTCTTTCCCCTTGTTTATGCTTTTAGTTCTCCCTTCTCCCTTACAGTACAATAGAATTTTGATTTTTTAACACTGCCTCCCTGTGTCTTCCCTCCCATCTTTCAGCACCCCTTCCTTTTAATCACCCTTTCCCTTATTATTTCTTCCCTCCTTTTTGACCTCCCCTCCCTTTTCTTTCCTCTTCCCCTCCTACTGCCTATAGAGCTAGTTTTACTTCTATATTTAACTAATTTTGTCATACCCTCCTTGAATTCCATCAGGTGAGAGTACCTCTCAAACAATGTTCACTTCCCTTCCTTCTTTTTCTCTGCTGTAATATATTTTTCTGCCTTAACCTGTGATGTAATGTATTTTTTTCTGTCTACTTTTTACATCTCCCTTTATTTACAATCCCTTAACAGTTTTATATCTCCTTTGCTATCATCACATCATTTAATTTATACCCACTCACTCTATCTATGTATATCCTTTTATATTTCAAAATAAATACACAATTCTCAAGATTAACAAGTATTGTCTTCCCTTATAGGGATGTAAACAGTTTATCTATATTGAGTAACAAGATTTTTTCCCCTTTTTATCTTTTTATGCCTCTCTTGAAAATTGCATTTGAAGATTGAATTTTCTATTGAGTTCTGGCATTTTCATCTGGAAGGTCTGAAAATCTCTTATTTCATTGAATGTCCATGTCCTTGCCTGAAATACTATGCTCAATTTTGCTGGTAATTTGTTGGTTGGTTGCTGTCCTTCATCTTTGAAGAGGACCAAATTGACATCACCACCGTAAAGTAAAATTTCAGTGTGTCCAACTGTGACTTATCAGACCAATACATGCTCAGAATGCTCTACCACAGGTTGGGCACAGACAGTCTGTATGAATATTTGGGGTGGACATCCCAAATTTGAGCATCCTGCATTTACTTTGTATAGTCTCAGTTCTGCTTTGCTCCAAGAGCACAGCACCTTTTCTTATGTGGGCATGCCATGATGAGTGATCCTGTGCCAGTGTCTCTCCTGTTGCATAGTCAAATCTAAAGTTCTTGAGAGAGACCTTGAAAGTGTCCTTGCATCATTTCTTCCGGCCACCATGTGATCTCCTGCCCCATGCAAGTTCTCCGTAAAATAGTTTTCTTGCCAAGTATACTTTTGGCATTTGAACAATGTGGTCAGCCCATCAGAGTTGCACTCTCTGAAGCATAGTTTGAATACTTGGCAGTTCACCTTAAGCAAGGACTTTGGTGTCTGGTACCTTATCCTGTCTGGTGATCCTCAGAATTTTTTTAAGTTCAAATGGAAGCGATTCAGTTTCCTGGCATGGTACTGGTAGACTGTCCATGTTTCACAAGCGTATAACAATGAGGTCAGCACAACGGCTCTGTAGACCTTCAATTTGGTTGTTAGTCTAATACCTCTTCTCTCTCAAACCTTTCTTCAGAGCCTCCTGAACACTGAGCTATTTCAGATGTTTGGGATACAGAGGCCTTGACTCCTATGTCTTTACCTGATGGTAAGCATTGTTCTTCCTCATCAGAAACGAAGGGAGGAAACACCAGTCATCAAGAGAGTAACCTTCTATGGTCTTGTTTTTTTTCCCTTTTCTGGACATTTCCCCATCCAGTTACTTGACTTCTGAGATTCTTCTCCACATCCACCTGGTCTCCAGATCTGCCCAGCTAGTGCTTGGGGTCTGAGATTCAAATGCTGCTCCCCAGCCTCAGGGCTTTCAGCTGTGGGCCTGTCTTCTATTCAATGTGAGCTTAAGTTCTAGTGCTCAGTTGGGGGCACATCCCAGGCTCAGTTCCCTCAGGGGCTTATGAGGAAACCTTCAGTAATGGACCCAATATCCTGCCTGCTCCAGGAGCCTCTGACCGCCAACTGCCTCTGCTGCTGCCTCCTGAGGGTCCTGAGGTATGGAGACATCCCACTCCATTCTCAACCATCCCAGAAGTCTCTCTCACTGACCTGTGGGTGGAGGGACCTTCGCAGCTGTCAGAGATTACATCCCTGAAGCCTGCTCGAATCTGCTCCTCTCGGTGCCGTGTGGCCAGGGAAGAGCTGGGCTCTGCTCCCATCCGGCGTGTGATGTACCTTTGGGATTGGTTTTTCAGGGTTCTCTGGAACGGAAATCTCCTTCACTCCTTTTCTGCGTGGCTTCCTCTGCTCCAGAATTTGTTGGGAGTTCTTTTATAGGAAATCCATGGGCTGTGGGTTTGGAGCTAGCATATGTGAATCTTTGTCCTCTGACATCTTGACTCCTCCTTTAGTGAGATTTTACACGGAATTTTCCACTTGACCTATTCTGGTTTTTTAAGGAGTTATTTTCTTCAGATTTTTTCCCCTTTTACTATTATTCCAATACTGCTTTTTAAGGTGTTACTTTGTTTAATAATTTTATGCCTTTTTAATTTTTTCACAAAGCTGGTAATTTTTTTTCATTTTTTTGCATTATTTTCATTTTTCCCCAACTTTTTTTCTAGCACTTATCTTTTTCTTTAACTCCTCTATAAATTCTTAGTTTTCTGTATGCAATTAGCATGTTTGAGGTTCTGTTTGTAGCTGTTTACACATTGTTGTCTCTTTCTGAGTTATTTCCAAGGTCTCCAGCCGACTGGACCTGGCACTTCTCAGGTTCTGAAGTCTGACTCCTTGAACATGGCTCATCAAGGCAGGGACAGTTCTATGCCCCTTGCCAGCAGGAAGCAGTTTCAGAAGTTGAGACCTTCACCCTTTATCCCAAAAGAATTTGGATCCAATCTAGTTGAGGGGTCAATGATGGGATTCCAACTGTGGGAACTTCTTTGAATTCTCCTTGAATCACCCCGCTCAACATGCCTTTTCATCCTCAAATCTGTGGCCATTGTGTGTTACCTCTTGATTACCCCACCTGCTTCCCACCCAAACCCTCCATTGTCTGATATCTCCAGATTGCCTCCAGTTGTTTCCAACTCTTCACCCCCCTTGGATTCACAGGGAGATCTATCTCTTAGTCATTGCTGGCAAAATTCTTGCTAGAGTCCTCCTTAATAGGCTGGTCCTTCACCCGGAAGATGGGCATATACCTGAGAGCAAGTATGGCTTCAGAAAGGGCCAAGAAACAGTCGATATGGTGTTTGCTGCCAAATAACCCCAGGAGAAATGCCAGGAACAGAACTGAGGTCTGTACACAACGTTTGTAGATCTGACCAAGGCCTTTGACACTGTGATGAAGGCTTATGGAAAATTATTTCAAAATTTGGTTGCCTGGAGAAGTTCATCAATATCGCATGTCAATTTCATGTTGGTATGTTTGCCTGGGTTCTGGATAATGGACGAAGGTCTCTTGCCTTCCCAATCACCAATGGAGTGAAACAGGGCTGTGTGCTTGCTCTCATGCTTTTTAGCATGATGTTTTCACCCAAGTTGACAGATGCTTCAATGAGGATGAACATAGCATCAGTACTGAAGATACCATTACTGATGGTAAGTTCATCAGTTTGAAAAGGTTACAAGGCAAGACCAAAGTGGAGGGGGTGTTGGTGCATGATTTTCTGATTGCAGATGATTATGCACTCAATGCAGCCTCTGAAGCTGAGATGCAACGAAGTATGGATCAATTCTCTGCTGATTGTGCTAATTTTGGCCTTATAAACAACACCAAGAGAGAATACAAGTGCTCCATCAGCCACCACCACACCATCCACAGTGGATAGTGTTAGTTAAGAGAAGTTTTGAATGCTGTGGATAAGTTTACTTGCCTTGGTAGTGTACTTTCCAGGGATGTATACACTGACAATGAAGCTGACACATGCATTGCCAGAGCTAGCTCAGTGTTCAGGAGGCTCTGAAGAAAGGTTTGAGAGAGAAGAGGTAACGACCAAATTAAAGGTCTACAGAGCCGTTGTGCTGACCTCATTGTTATACGCTTGTGAAGCATGAACAGTCTACCAGTACCATGCCAGGAAACTGAATCGCTTCCATTTGAACTTAGAATAATTCTGAGGATCACCAGACAGGATAAGGTACCAGACTCCAAAAGCCATCTACAATAATTGGGTCTGAGTTGTTTGGGGTCCCATTACCAATTTCTGCAGTTTCCTCATAATATCTGGGGCAGACTGATTAATAAAATACTGCTTAAGATTGCTGCCCCTTCTATGGAGTCAGGATCCAAATTTGTATGCTTTTTAATAACTTCTACTAGTTGATCTTGAAAAAGGGCAGGGTTTTTTCTCTTCTCCCTGAGTAATTTCCCTAATTTTTGAAAATTTACTTGCTTTTGAAATGCAGTTTTTAGGCCTTCTAATAGGAAAATTACTATAAGGTTTCTCTTTCCTCTATCCTCACTCTTTTGATAATCCCATCCTGGGTCACTATTCTGAGAATGAAATTCTAAGAGAGTTTGATGAAGGCACTTATGGAAGGTATTGCTATCAATTTTTCCTTTTAGAGACAATATAATTCTAACTGTTGAAGTGGATATTATTCCTCCCTGGGGCCCCTAGGTTGAGGGATATCTGTTAGATTGCTGGGCAGGGTTGGATAACCTGCCTAGCAACAGGCTTGTTTTGGGTCACTGTCAAAACGTTATTTCCCCCTTGGGTTGTGAAATATCTGTTGAGTTGATAACAGCCATTTTCTGTTGAGTCCCCTTGCATGGCAACAACCTGCCTGCTGCCAGAACTGTTCATGTTAGACCTCTTTGCCAGGCAACTACCTTCTGCTGGGTACCCCCCCCTCCCTGGCAACCACTTTTTGTTGGGTACACCCTTTCTGATAACAATTCTCTGATTGGGTCCCTGTCCTGGCAATTTCTTTCTGTTGGGTGCTCTTGCCTAGCAGCAAGACCCCAGCCCTGTCATGACTATGTTTGTTGTAGAAACCACAAAGCTGTACCAAGAGTGCCAAAATCCTTAAAATGCACACACCCACCTTAGTTTGGGGCTGTCTCCTCTGGGTTTTCCCATGAGGCAGCCGCCAGCTTGGTTAGTAAAGATGGTCTCAAAATTCCTAATTGACTTTTGCCTATGAATTATTTACTCCATCCATTTCACTGTAAAAGTGTATTACATTGTGAGGTCCCAAATATGGGCCATACATACTTCCTGGTCATCCAGGTGATACTGAGGTCAAACTGTGTTGCAAAAGAACACCAACTTTTTCTTTTTAAGTTCTTTAGAAGAGCTAAATTTTTCCAATTTTGTCAGAGACATCCCAAAGGTGAATCTTTTGGAATTGAAGAAAATTTGATCCATTACTTGGTGTAGGGCTGGGAATCCCTCTCTCCATAAAGGAGGATGTGGGAGTAAGCCTTGAGAAAAAAAACAAAAAAAAACCTAATAAAACAACAACAACAAAAAAGTAACTGGGTTTTCCTTGATTCCCTAGTGCCCAGAAAATCTAGAGAATTGGGCACACTTGCTTTGGAGGGTATGCCCAGGTCCACTGCATCAAACACAGCCACTGTACTGACAACATGACTTCCTAGTGACCCAGAAATTCAGAAACTTTGCCTGATATTGGAACCTAAGGCCAGGTTCTAAAATCTGCTTCTCAAGGTGCTTGGAGAGTGAGAAGGGGATAGGGAGAGGGGGAGGTTTACATACTTTCCAGTCTTAGCAGAAGAACTTGAGATTAGCAGCTCTTCCTGGTCAGGGAACCATAAATTATGAGGTTTAGGGGTGCTGGGGTCCCCAAAATATTGACACTCTGGGTCCTGCTCGAATGAATTTGACTGAATTCTTCTTAAAGCAAAGAAAAAAAAAATTTCTTAAAGATTCACCACCTTGTGTTGGCTCTTAAGGAGCCTAAGCATTTGTAATGCTTGTATTCACAAGCAGGACAGATAGAATCCCAGCTAGACAGAGTCAACTGGACTGAATCTGAGCTGGATAAACTAACCTGCTGGTAAATTCTGTGGAGTTCTCATTTTTCATTTGGCAGCTTCTGAATTTCCCCATCATTTTCATCAAGCTAGCCTTGGTGTTTTTGAATGTTCTGACCCAGATGAGCAAATGTATTTCTGTATACCTAATCTGTAAGAGCTGCTCACTCCTTTTCTGTTCCACTGTTGCTAACTGGGTGTTGGCTCAACTTTCCCCTCAAGTCAACAGCAAACTGTTCACGCTCAGAGAAGAGTTCTAATTTGTGGATATTAGTTATTCTGGTAGTCATTTTGCCTTGAGGGCAGCACTTTTGATGAATGTGAATATTCAGCTTGGAAAGGATAAGTGCATGATCAGTCCAGTGCTCTCCACCACACATTGCCTTTGTCACTCTCACCTCTTGTGTGTCTCTTTTCCTTACAATTGCATAATCTATTAAATGCCAGTGTTTGCTGTGGGGGTGCATCCATGAAGTTTTATTGAATTTAACTAAATGGAAGACAGTGTTGCTGATGCGATGATCATGTGATGTACAAGTCTTCAGCAGTAAATGACCATGGTTTTTGCTGTTTCCAACTCCATTCCTCCTTGGGACTCCCTGCCAAGCATGTTAGTCTGAGCCTACTTTGGCATTAAAGTCACTCAGAATTCTAAACTTGTCCTCTTTTGGCACATTGACAGTAAGGGTCTCTAGGTCTTCATAAAATCTTTTGTTTGATTTCATCATTTAATTTATCATGGTGGGAGAATAGGCACTGATTATTGTGGCATGATGCTTTCCTGTGAGTGGCAATCATATTTTCATGAGCCTGTCATTCACTCCTTTTGGCAGGCATACCAACTTGCCAATTAGATTAGTTTTGATTGCTAAACCCATGTCAGTTTATCAGTGCTAGCCTTCACTGCACCCACTCCAGAGAAAGGTGTATCCAGCTCCAACTTCAGTAAACTGGCCTTCATTTGCCAACCTTGTTTCACTCAGGGCTGCTCTTTGGATATGATACCTGTTGAGTTTTCTTACAATAAGAGCAGTTCTTCTTTCAGGACTGCTGGATTTTGTATAGTCTATTAGTGCGCACACATTTAATTTGTGAATGATGAGTGGAATAATTTTTGCAGATGTTTTTGTCCAGTTTTTTTGTGTTTTGACCACATAGTGGGATTCCCTGCCTGGCATGGTAACCAGGCCATGGTTGGTAAGGCAGGGTCATGACTACAACTCTCAGTGTATCTGTACCTGCTGCTTTATCAGTTGCCTCTCACCAGAGGACTTTGAGGCATAATAGTGAAATTGTATGGGTGATGTTTTCTGATTCATGCATAAATTGGATTTAAGTGAGACAGAGTTGCACAAAATCATCAGCCTCACGCTCTCCTGCAGAGTCATCATAGTTCAGGGGCAGGACAGAGTCAAGATGGCTGGTGATTACTCAGGATACAGTGGATGATCTCAGCATCTTCTGTCTTTAACCAAGCTCTAAGGACTCCACATTGCCTGCTACATCTGCCTTCATGGCTGTTGAAACAAATTGTTCTCATCTACCTATTCCACCAAATAAAGTCTTCATGTGCTTGGGGTAGACACCCCGCTAACTCACCAATAGGTTTGAGAACACTTGGTAACCCTCAACCTGGTTTGGCCCATCTGCCGAAACTGTTTCCCATGGTGTGGCCACAGTGCATGCTGCAGCTTCTTGGAGCCACAGGTGAGAATGAGGCAGAACAGGTGGACACCAGATGTGGAAAGAATCCTGAAAAGAGTTTAGCAGACATCACATCAAAGGTACTGGTCCTCCCTGAACACACATTACATCCCTGATGGGTAATTAATTCTTGGTGGTAGCCCCAGCTCCTTTACTTACAGAACATCACATTCCAATTCTTTTAATTTTTAATATGGAAGCTGCTAAGTCCTATGTGATCCTGAGTGTAGCTCTTTGATATTTGAATTATTTCTTTCTGGCTGCCTGCAATATTTTATCTTTCACTTGATAGTACTGGAATTTGGCAACAATGTTCCATGGTGTTTTTGGTTTGGGGTCCCTTCAGGAGGTGAATAGTGGATTCTTTCATTACTATTTTGCCCTTGGGATGTAGGGCTTCTGGGTAATTTTCCTTGATGATTTCTTGGATGATACTGTCCAGGCTCTTTTATTCATCGTGGTTTTTGGTAGACCAATAATTCTTAGATTTTCTCTCCTGGATCTATTTTCTTGGTCAGTTGTTTTCCCAATTAGATATTTTACATTTTCTTCTACTTTTCATTCTTTAGATTCTGTTTGACTGATTCTTGATGTCTCATAGATTAATTAGCTTCTACTTGTCTGATTCTAATTTTCATGAAATTGTTTTCTTCAATTATCTTTTGCATCTCCTTTTCCATCTGTCTAATTTTTCCTTTTAAGGGGTTATTTTCTCTTTCTCCATCTGTCTAATTTTTCCTTTTAAGAGGTTATTTTCTCCTTTACCATTTGTGCAATTTTTCTTTTAAATTCTTTTGTGATTTCTTTTTTCATATTTTTATAGTTATTGGCCAGTTTTTCTAACTTGTCTTTTAAAATACTTCCTGAGCTCTTCCAACAAAGTTCTTTGTGCTTCTGACCAATTCATATTTCCTTATGAAGTTTCAAATGGGAATAGTGTCTCAATGCTGATCTCTTTTGGTATTCTTGTTTTGGTCCTTGTCTTTTATGCTTTGCTTCTTACTCATATTAATGATCCTTTTCCTGGCTTTTAAAGTAGATCTCTGCATCTGGGGCACAGGGGGCTCTGTCCCACAGTTCTTGTGTCTAAAACTTGAGGCTTTGTGTGTTCTTTCAGTTACCAGCTAAAATGCTGCAGCATACCTGGTGCTGAGCTGGCTGGTGTTGGAATGCAGAGGCCAATTGAGGTCTTCATGGGTTTCCCTGCAGTCACCCTGGAGCTAGCTCATTAAGTGTGGGGGAGGGATGGTCTTCCAAAGGAGGCCTCCTCTGCTAAGCTAGAGCATGGGCAAGCTCAGCAGTTGGTGATCCTGATTGCACTAGTATCTTCCTGATTCCCCTGGTGTGCTGAGGTACACCTGGGATCCTGGTGTTGGTGGTTGCTGGCTTCATCTCCCTAAGGCTCAGGATCTTCTCCTGGTTTGCTGAAGTGAGAAAGTCTGGGACAGTTCTGATCCTGCACTGGTCTCCTTGAGGCACAGCAAGAGGGACCCTCCTTAGCAATCACACGTAAGAGCCTGTTTACCCCTTCTGCTGTTCTCACTGTTCTAGGGTTTTTCTGGGGGAGATACTCTCTGGGTTCATCAAGGCCAACAAGGGGAGGGAGATAGCAGTTACTGATCACTCTGCCATTGTGGCTCCTGGAACTGGAAATCCCCTAAATCCAATCTCTCCATTGATATTTTATATCAGAATGCTTATTAAACTGATTTGTGCATCTACAAGTTCATTCTTTATAACTTTTTGGTGTGTATACACATGTGCTCACAAAAATACATGTGTATGTGCACATACTGTATGTGTGTTCGTGTATGTGTGCTTATATATGTACATGTGTGTGAGAGTGTGTGTGTGTAAAATCTGGCATAAATGACACAAAAAAATGTGTCTGCCTTATCTTCATCCATTTATTCTGTTTAATCTCCTAATTCAAGTTCAGTCTTCTGTCTATTTTTTCTTTGTACACAGTGAGAATTTTATTATATCAAATTTTATTATTAATTATTATTTTATTGTGATCAAATCCAAATGACATTTTTACGATTGGAGAGTTTATGTGACACTAAGAAACAAACAAACAAAAAAGCCTGTTTAAAGTATTTTTAAAGTATTCACGTAAGTACAATTGTTCATATGATATTTTGATATGACTCTTTCACCTAGAAGCCAAATACAATTATTTTTAGAAGACATAAAAGTGATTTTAGGGCTAAGAAGATCACAGTAATTTTAGGTTTTTGCCCTGAAATAGCTATACTGTATACTAATTTTTATATAATCATCATTTTGACCACTATTATTTTGGCAAACATTGTAGATCTAAGATGAGAATATTCAATGGGGCAATGCCAGTTTTAAAGCTTGGATTTCTGATTTTTAGCAGTGTCAGACTCTTGAGGATGTGATATGAGTAGACGTACATATTTTTCACTTTATTTTATTAAGATTTAAGTGATTATATGCAGATTCATAAACCCTATAAATCAAAAGCAAAATGGATTTCTAGGAGAGCACATATGAGTCCATTAAGTTCATTAATCTGAATATTGCACATTTATGAACCATCTGGATAACTTTTACATTCTCTGCTTTTTCAATTGAAAGAAATATTCCTATACTAAAAGTATAATTATTGAAATGTATGGGTATCAACTAGGAATTTGAAACAAATAAAGAATCTTATATAATTAAGAAGTATTATTTGCATACTTATCATTTGCACAGTAGTGGAATGGTGTTGTGAGGGGAGGACACAAAGGAAAATTATTCACACATTTTCCCTTCAAGTAGAAAACTTTTTAAAGAAGGAAAAGCGAAATGGTGATAAGATATAGATTCCCAAAGATTTGTTTTTAATTTTGTTGTTTTGTTTACAGTTTCACTGCTATAGAGAACTCATGGTAGAAAGTTCTTCATTACTCTTTGACAAGTCCTACAAATGCACTTTGGCTAGTATTTTGCAATTTATAATCTTGGTGAGTTACTCAGTGAGTCAAGAGGTCAACTGACTTGCTCAAGGTTGCATAGTCATCATTTTTACAAGGGAGAACTTGAACCCAGATTTCCCTAACTCCAAAGTTGACATTCTCTTTATTGCATCATGTAGGCTCTAAAGTATTATAGTATTTATCTTTGACATTAATAGATACCTTTTAAATATTCCATTAAGATTTACGAAACACTTCACATTTGTTATTTCATTCTTACAAGTCTTGTGAGTTGCTATTGTTCATATCCC
>CM053771.1:460989191-461004776 GCA_028658325.1 Potorous gilbertii
GGGGTTAGATATATTGGAAAATGAATTGTTAACTCTAAAATACTTTACTACTTTTTCCTAAGATGCAAATAGTGTAATCATTTTTAATTTTGACTTCATAGCATAGATATTCAATAACATGGACATCTGTGCCAAACTCATTTCAGTTACTCTTGTCCTTGGCTTAGCCATTAGCCATTGCCAATACTAAATCTTTGACCAACTAAAATGTATGAACTTAGAAAGTACAAAACTGCATTCATTTGGTTATATGTGCATTAATTTAGAAAGGTCATATGTAAACTAGAGAACTGGTTTTGGAGCTAGGAAATGTGACACACCTACTGCGTAACCTAGTGAAAATGACTTAATCTCTCAATTTTCCAAACAAACATAAGCTACAGGAAAGTTACTTATCTGGATTTGTAGAGGGCTTTTTCTCACTGTGAGTTCTCAATACTGATGAAATATCGGATCCAGACAGAAAAAACATCAACAGCAAGCAACAATAAGAAAACAATAATACATATAAGACTCAAGGGTAAACTCTTTAAGTAGCTTATTGGGTAATTTGCCTTCATTAATAAACCATATAATAAACCTTATCCTCCTAAAATATATCTCTAAAATACCTCTAAGATTAAACCATTTGTTCTCTGTTTCCAATTCAAATTAATTCAGATTAATTTCTCATTATGACAACCCCAATTTTCTTAATGATAAAATAATTCTAGTAAACAAACTATATAGAAATGACTGGAATATTGCTGACTTTTTCCCCAGTCTCTCACTTGCCTCTTTGTTGTGACTCCATTGCTGTGATCCAACACTTGATAAAAGAGAGAATCCTGGAATGTGAAGAGAACATGGAACCACAATATGTGAGTCTTTACAGGTTTAAAAGAAAAATGATAATTAAGAGGGAATAATTACTATACTGTATAGCAAAATAATGAACAGAATAGAGGGAAAACAAAAAAAAACCTTTCATCTACTATGAGAAACCTCGTTAATGAAGAAAAGAACAAGAGATTGGGGATGGAAATACAAAGAAATTAGGCACAACCTTGAAGAAAAGCAAAGAACAGAATAAAACAAGAATAACATTTAAAAAATATGCTAATTATGCAAACAAAACACACTGAACTCAAAAATGGGATTTACCTTCTACTTCAGGATTATAGTTCTCCCAGAGGAGCACAACAGCTCCAAAAAAACTTTATATCATAAAAAAGAAAATTGCCTAAGACAGAATTGCCAAGAACTTCAGAATATAGAAATATAGGAAATGAAAATCTAATTGAAACTCCACAGTCACCTCAAATTAAAATAAAACACAGGTACAAACATTCCACCATATAATACTTAAATGCAACAATCCAATTCAGAAACAAGTTTTTGAAAACCACCAGGAGAAAGACCTTCAAATAGAAAGGAAAAGGCATTCAAATTGCAAGACTATTCCACATACAATGCAAATTGGAGGAAGGAATGGAATAACATGTTCCCCCAAAAAATGGAGATCAGGAAGCAACTCAATATGTCTCTTTCATCAAATCCCTTTTAATCAGATTTATTTTTGTTTTTACTTTGTCTGAGACCATGATTACTACCCCTGCCTTTTTAACTTCAGCTAAAGCATAATAGTCTCTGCTCCAAGTTCTTATTTTAATGCTGTGTCACCATATTTAAAGCATGTTTCTTGTAAATAACATATAATTGGATTCTGGTTTGTAATTCACTCTGAGATCTGCTTCTGTTTTGTGGGTGACAGTCCTATTCACATTCAAATTTATGATTAGTAACTATTCATTTCCCTCCATTCCTATTTTCTTGTCTTTATCATTCTTTATCAAACAATATCTCTCCCCTTCCCTTGTATCTCTCTCTCCCTACCTCTACGCTACTGACCACCGACTTCTTTTATCTGCCCTTGCTAGTATCACTCCCTTTTTTCTTGTCCCCCTCCCCCTTCTTACTTCCTCAGTTGATAAGATTTCTATTGCCAATTGAGTGTGCGTACACATTCTATCTGTCTGTCCATCTAATTTTATCTATCTATCTATCTATCTCTCTATCCTCTTTCAAAGAATTTAAATATAAGTTAGGTTCAAATGTTGTCCACCTACCCACATATCATTCATCCTTCCGCTACAAAAATTCTTCCTTGTGTTCCTCTTTTGTGTGAAATATTTTCCCTGTTCTTCCTCCCCTGTACCTCTTCTCCCATGGTATCTCTCTTTCCGCCTTTCCATGCTTTTTTTTGATCATCCCAACATAATCCACTCATTCCTGCACCCTTTCATTAGGCAGAACCCTTATAATCTCCTAATAATGGCAGTTCTTAGAAGATACGTTTTTCATCTTCCTGTATAGAAAGGTAAACACCGGTATCTTTTTTGAATTTCTTATGATTTCTCTTTCATACTTACTTTTCATGTTTCTCTTAAGCATTTCAAGCATTGTATTTCAAAATCAGTTTTTTTATTCATCTTCTTTATTTTGTCAGGAATACTTGAAAGTGTTCTGTTTCATTAAATAATATTTTTTTTTGAAAAATTATTATTATGTTTGCTGGGTAAGATATTCCTGATTGTACTCTTAGCACCTTTGCCTTACAGAACAGCATGTTTCCAGAATTAGGCTCCTTTAATGTGGAAGCTCATGAACCTGGTGTGAATCTTACCATGGCACCATACTATTTGAACTTTTTTTGCTTTATTTTTCTGGTTAGTTGAAGTTTTGTTTGTTTGTCGTTGTTTTTAAACTGGAGCTTTGTAAGTTTTTCTTATAATATTCTGGAAAGTTTACATTTCAGGATCCCTTTCAGTTGAACATTTTTGGATTCTTTCAATTTTTATTTTACCCTCTGGATGGAGGCTACTGGTGCATTTTTCCTTCACAGATTCCAGAATGATGATTTCTAATTATTTCTTTGATCATGATTTTAGGCAATAAAATTATTCTTAAATTATCTCTCATCAATCTATTTTCCATATCAGTTGTTTTTATTATAAAGTATTTCACATTTTCTACTTTTTTTTCTCATTTTTATCTATTTTAATGTTTCCAGCTGTCTCATGGCATAATTAGCTATTATTTTGCCCAATTCTAATTTTTAAGGATTTTTTCCCTTCAGTGAGTTTTTTTTTTTAAACTCTTCTTTTTCATTTGATCAGTTTCTTTTAAGGAGTAATTTTCTTCAGTGATTTTTGAAGTTTACTTTTTTTTTTCCTTTTAGCCAGTTCTGTTTTTTTAAGTATTATTTTCTTCTGTATTTTTGTATACTTAACAAGCTGTTGTCTTTTCATAATTTTCTGCTTTTGCTCTAATTTATTTAATTATTTTCTCTCTACTGCTTTTAATTTATTTTTAATTTTTTTTAGCTATTCCAGGAATTTTGGTGGGCTTCCATTTAATTCTTTTTTTTTTCATTTGAGGCTATGCCTATGACTATTTCAACATTGCTTTCTTTTTCTGAGTTTGTGACTTCATGTTCCCTCTCCCACAGTAATTTTTGATGGTCTGGTTCTTTTGTTGCTTTTTGCTAATTTTTCCACTCTTTTTCTTTGATGCAGAATTTTATAGTAATGTAGTGCTTTCTTCCAAGCTTGGTGGTGTATATGTGTGGAACATTATTTCTGTCTTAAAGTTTTTTCACACTGCTGTTTTCAGATCTGCTATTTTCACACTGCTGATGTTTCAGGGTAGTTTGGAGGGACTTTGTGTTTTTAGAATGCTATGATCTGGGCAGAGTTCTTCCCTCTAGTTATTACCCAGAAAGTGTCTATGATCACTTAAGGTTGCAATCTATACTGCTGCTCAGGGCCCCCATTAACTTAGGTCAGCAGACAATATTTTTACTCAGTGTTCCTAATCCCTTGCAGCTGGAAGTGATACTTTCCCTCTGGTTTTCAATTGCCCTTGATCAAAAGTGCTCCTCTCTGACCTGCAGCAATGACCCAGAAGTGCACATGAATGAAGGAGTTTCCCAAAAGCCTCTTCTCAGGTTGACTTCTCTCTATTGACTGAATGTACTCCCCTCCACCCATTAATTATGACCCAGAATTTAGTATAGGAAATGGTTTTTTCAACAGCATCTACTCCTGCATCCAGTATTAGTATTACATTACCCTATAATCTCTTTCTGAACAGTCATCAGGTCCCTTTACCATCTCTGACTTGAAAGTTCCCAAAGCTTCTGTTGCTTCCACCTCTCCCATACTGTGTCCCTACAGGTATTGTGTCTATGTGGAGTCAACAGTGGCCTTTTCTCCCATGTTACTATTCCTTCTTTCTAATATTCTATGCTGTATTGGGCTGGAAGGCTGTTTCACTCTGACTTTTGCTTGATTACTCATTCTAAAATTTGATTTGAGGGATTATTTTAAAGTTATTTGAAGAAGAATTATGGGAGAACTCAGCCAAGTACTTTATCTGCTCTATCATCATGGCTCCCTGAAATAATAATAAATCAGAAAGGAAAGGAGAACTGGAGATATTTGCCTTTCAAACACCTCAGATAACAGAAATGCAGTAAGAAGGAACAGCAAAGAAGACAACTAAAATATTTCTTTCTGAACATACACATTGATACAGGGGTGAAGGCAGAAATCTGGTAAAGGTAATAGTGCCTATGTGGGTATTATCAACAGAACTTTGCAACATCTTGCTTGCAGTGGAATGTTTTTTTTGGGGTGGGGGGATGACATAACAACACTAGAGAGTATATAAAAAATGGAAGGGGAATGGAAAGGATTAAATGATTCTCTGAGGTCAATTCAAGGATAATAAGAGAAAAACATCTCTGTGATATCAGAAAGAGAAGAGTTTACTGGGGATTTGGTGAGGAGTAGTAGACAAAAGTTTAAGAAGAAGGGGAAAGGTGGTGGAGCCAAAATGGCAGAGTAGAAAGACCCATATATGCTAGCTCTTCCTTCTCAGCCCATAAAATACTTATAAAAAATGACTCAACAAATTCTAGAGCAGCAGAAGTCACAGAATGACAAAGTGAAAGAGAATTGTAGCCAAAGGTAACTTGGAAGGCTGGCAGGAAGGGTCTATCCCACATGACAGTGAATAGAGAGGAGCCCAGGACTGGGCCCATGGCACTGGGAGAAACAAAACCAGAACAGTTGGCCAGGGTAGAATTCTCAGCAAGGAGAGTCTTAGATCCCTCAACCCACAAGTATCAAAGAAGCTTCAAAGGTCAATAAGAGGGCTTCCCAACTGGGTGAGATGGGAACAGGGTTGCCCCCAGCACTGGTTCCACGTGGCAGTGGTTATAGAAGAGGTAGCAGCAGGGGTGGAAGCAGCAGGGGTGGTGGCAGCAGTGGGCATCCATTTGTTAAAGACTTAGCCTAAAACCCCTAGAGGAACTGAGCAGCTGATCTGAACCTCAGCCCTGAGGGTCAGCCCTGCCCCCACCTAAAGATGCTGGGAGAATTGAGAAACTGATCTAAATCTCAGTCATGAGCATAGTCCTTGGGGGAGTAGGAGCACTAGGGACAATCCTCTTGAAAAAGGATTCGGAAGTCAAGTAGCTCAATGGAAAAATGCCCAAAAAAGAGGAAAAAATATGAACACCAAAAGTTACTTTCTCAATGAGCAAGTACCACCTTCCATCCATTTGGATGAGGAAGAATAATCCATCCTGGCAGAGGAAGTCAAGGATTCTACAGCCAGTATCTCCAAAACAAATACAAAGTGGACTCAGGCCATAGAAGAGCTTGAAAAGTGAGTCAGCAGCTTGCTAAAGGAGATCCAAAAAATGCTGACGAAAGTAACACCTTTAAAAATAGGCTAACTCAATTGGAAAAAGAGGCCCAAAAAGCCAATGAGGAGAAGACAGCTTTAAAAAACAGAATTATTTAAATGAAAAAGGAGGTTGAAAAATTCACTGAAGAAAACAGGTCTTTAAAATTGAGAGTGGAGTTCAGGGAAGCTAATGACCATATGATAAACCAAGAAGTTAAAACACAAAATGAAAGAATCACAAAATGGAAGATAATGTGAACTATCTCATTGCAACAACGATTGACCTGGAAAATATATCCAGGTGAGACAATTTAAAAATTATGGGACTACCTGAAAGCCATGATCAAAAAAAGAGCCTAGACATCATCCTTCATGAAATTATTAAGGAAAATTGCCCTGATATTCTAGAACCAGAGGGTAAAAACATACTGAAAGAATCCACTGAAAATCTCTTGAAAGAGACCTGAAAACAGAAACACCCAGGAATTTTGTGACCAAATTTCAGAGTTCACAGGCCAAGGAGAAAATACTGCAAGCAGCTAGAAAGGAACAATGTGAGTATTGTGGAAATACAATGAGAATAACACAGGATCTGGTAGCTTCCACATTAAGTAATTGAGAGACTTGGAATAGGATATTCCAGAAGTCAAAGAAACTGGGATTAAAACCAAGAATCACCTACCCAGCAAAACTGAGTATAATACTTCAGTGGGAAAAAATAGTCATTCCATGATATAGAGAACTTTCAAGCATTCTTGATGAAGAGACCCAGAGCTGAATAGAAAATTTGACTTTCAAACACAAGAATCAAGAGAAGTGTGAAAAGGTAAGCAGGAAAGTGAAACAATAAATGACTTTCTAAAACTGAACTGTTTACATTCCTATATGGAAAGATCATATTTGTAACTCTTGAAACTTTTCTCAGTATTTGGGCAGGTGGAGGGATAAAGCAAACACACACACACACACACACACACACACACTCACATAGAGAGCACGGATTGAGTGGAATCGGAAGGGATGATATATATATATATATTGATATATATATATATATATATATATATAAAATTAAGGAGTGAGAGGAATATATTGGGGGGACAAAGGGAGAAATGGAATGAGGTAAATTATTTCTCATAAAAGAGGCAAGAAAAATCTTTTTCAATGGAGGAGATAAGGGAGGAGGTGAGAAGGGAAAGGTGAAGCTTGCTCTCTTCATATATGACTTAAGGAGGGAATAACATGCTCACTTAATTTGGAATGAAAATCTAGCTTACATTACAGGAAAGTAGGGGAGAAGGGGCAAGTGTGATGAGGAGGATGATAGAACGGAGGGCAAATGGAATAAGGGAGCAATTACAAGTAAACAATTTTGGAGAAGGACAAAGTCAAAAGAGAGAATAGAATAAATGGGGAACAGGGTAGGATAGAGGGAAATATAGCTAGTCTTACACAACATGACTATTATGGAAGCCTTTTGCAAAATGACCCACATATATAGCCTGTACTGAATTGCTTGTCTTCTCAGTGGGGACAGGTGGGGAGGAAAAAAGGGAGAGAAGTTGGAATTCAAAGTGTTAGAAATGAATGTTGAGTATTGTTATTACAAATAACCAGAAAATAAGAAATACAGGTAATGGGGTATAGAAAGTTATCTTGCCTTACAAGAAAAGAGAGAAGATGAGGATAAGGTAAGGGTGGGGTGTGAAAGAAGGGAGGGTTCCTTGAGGGAAGGGATAATCAGAATGCAAGGTGTTATATGGTGTGGGGAAAAGGGAGAGATGGGCCAAAAAATTGGAACTGAAAATTTTGTGGAAATGAATGTTGAAATCTAAAAATAAATAAATAAAACTATTTTAAAAAAAGAAGGGGAAAGAAATGAGACTTTACTTTGCATGAGATAAGGTGTTTATGAACAAATGCTCCTATGAATGAAGAGAAAGAGATACTGTAAGGAGACAAAGACCTTAAACTGGATGTTTTGTGTGCCTGAAAAGTCTACTTTTTCTGAAAGAGGAGTTTGAATCCCTGGTGGCACCTGGCACCTGAAGAGTGGAAAGCATAAACAACTGCAGAAGATTTACAGGGAAATGTAGGAAAAAAAGGTCAAGAGAGGTTAAGAATCAGTGATGGGATGTTTCACTGGGGATGTTATTGAAGGGTGTGACCCTTTATCAGACAGTATGTTCTCTCTGACACCAATCATTGCTGTCATTGTTCTGGAAATGAAACACAGAAGATCGATGGGATAAATCCTATAAGTTAATGGCAGAAAATGCCTAGAAGTTGGAGCCAGAGTGAGTACCTAGAAAGATTTGATAGAATGAAAAAAAAGAGAAATGAGAAAGACCAGATAATTCTAGGAGTTATGAATCCAATAATGAGTTTCTAGCATAAAATAGAAAAACAAGAAGATGGAAAATGAAAAGAGTGAAAGAAAATCTTTTTAAATGAGACACAAAATGAAACAAAGAAGTAAGAAAAAGGACTTTCTGAAGGGGAGGATGGAAAAAGCAATTATTAAATGAGAAGAGGGGATCAGATGTAGGGGGAAGAAATTAAATTGGGTCAAGACTGCCTAAAGTAATATAATGTTTTACTTATAGAAAATGAAGGAACTGAAAATTTTAAAGCTTATGCTAGACAATATTAATGCATTGCAGGTAGAAAGGGAAGTGACTGGATGGGAAAAAGCCAATAGATGCTCTATAGATAATCTATTAGTTGTCTATAAGTTATGAAATTATTATCATTAATATTGATGGAGTGATCTAGTATCTTTATTCCTCTGAGGGAGTTACATATTGGCTATGAGACATTGGTCGTATAGTACTTCTACTATATAGAACCCCGAATTCAGACAAACATTGAATATAACCTACCAACAACCATTTTTCCTGTTTTTTGCTATAAAAATGAATTGAATTTGGAAAATATTTTGCAACCATACTCTCTACTATAAGGAAGAGAAGAGAAGAAAAATTTGAAAAATCATCCACACATGTTTCATCTCTTGTGTAACAGAGCTAAAGTCATAGTGATTATATTATTTTTCAAATAAACACACAAAATGCAAGTTATAACGAAGCAGTGGTCAAGTCAACCAACAGGTCTCAACAAACAAGTATTGGCAGGTGAGTATATCTCACATCTTCCAGAAGTCCAACATGCATCAGTAGGAATATGTCCATGTAATAACTTGTTTGTAATAAGATACTATTCACTTAAATGACACAAGTATGCATCAGCAACAATTCATTGCAGAAAAACCTATAAATTCACAATAAATTATTCAGTTTAAGATGTATCATTTAAAATATGATTTATATGTTTTAAATTATGCAAATTTCAAAAAAAATAAAAGGTTAAGGAAAGTAGATTCCTAGTGGGGCACGAAGAAACTTTTTTGAAAAGGGGGAAATAGGCCAAGTAAATTTAAACTTCTGGTCTAGATCTCTTAGCTTTTTGTTCAGTTCTGACTATCAATTGAAACTCAATCTGGAAGGGGCAGGACCAAGGTGGCTGAGTAGAAAGGCCTACCTACTCTATCTCTTCCCCCACAGTTCATAAAATACCTGTAAAAAGTGACTCTAAACAAATTCTAGAGCAGTCAAAGTCATGAAACAACACACTGAAAGAAATTTCCAGCCCAAAGAAGCCTGGAAGGTTGACAGGAAAGGTCTAGCCCATGGGGTGTGCAGCCGGACGCAGTCAGCAGAGCCCAGTTAAGCCTTGATGCATGGCACAGAACAGACAGGACCTGAACAGGCTTTGGGACCATAATACCCAGCAGCAGGTGCGATTACCAGATTCCTCAACCTACAAACACCAGAGACAGCTTCAAAGGTCAGTGAGAAAGCTTTTTTACCTGGATGAGAAGGGAAAAGGGTCCTCCCCTAGCCTGGCCGCAGGCAGTGGCAGAAAAAGCAGCAATGTCCATTTCTGGAGCATTCAGCCTAAAAACCCTGGGGGAATAGAGCCTCTGATTTGGGTCTCAGTCCTGAGGGGCAATGTTAGAGGGAGGAAGAGTACTAGCATGGTGGAGCTGGTGGAGGATCTGGAAAGGGAATTCTACTTGCAGATCCTGGGCAGAAAAGCTTTGCTAGCTCTCAGGACACAACTCAGGCCAGGAGAGGAGTAAATTGCTCTCTCTTGATTGTGACACCTTGAAGGAACTGAAAACTTACAGGTCCCCAGAGTATATCCTCCTCTTGACAAAGAACTCAAAAGTCAAGTAACTGGCTAGGAAACTTCCCCAAAAAGGGGAAGAAATAAGACAACAGAAGGTTACTTCTTGATGGACAGGTATTTTCTTCCACCCTTTCAGTTGAGCAAGAACAATGGTTACCGTGAGAAGAAGACTTAGAAGTCAAGACTTCTGCATCCCAAACCTCTAAAATAAATATCCAATGGTCCCAGCCATGGAAGTGCTCAAAAAGGATTTTGAAAATCAAGTAAGAGAGGTGGAGGAAAAAATTGGGAAGAAAAAAAGGAGAGCACAGCAAGAAAATCGTGAAAAACAAGTCAACAGCTTGCTAAAGGAAACCCAAAAAACTGCTTAAGAAAATAACACCTTTAAAAACAAACTAACGCAAATGACAAAAGAGACCCCAAAAGCCAACGAGGAGAAGAATGCTTTTAAAAGCAGATTTAGTCAAATGGGACAGGAGGTTCAAAAGCTCACTGAAGAAAAGAATTCTTTAAAAATTAGAATGCATTAGATGGAAGCTAATGACTTTATGAGATGTCAAGAAATTATAAAACAAATCAAAGAAATGAAAAAATAGAAGACAATGTGAAATATCTCATTGTGAAAACAACTGACCTAGAAAATAGATCCAGGAGAGACAATTTAAAAATTATGGGACTACCTGAAAGTCATGATCAGAAAAAGAACCTAGATATCATCTTTCATTAAAATAGCAAGGAAAACTATCCTGATATTCCAGAAACAGCAGGTAAAATAAATATTGAAAGCGTCCACTGGTTGCCTACTGAAAGAGATCTGACAGGAAAATCTCTGAATATTGTAGTCAAATTACAGAGTTCCTATATGAAGGAGAAATCCTGCAAGCAGCCAAAAAGAAACAAATCAAGTATTGTGGAAACACAATAAGTGTAATACCAGATCTAGCATTTTCTACAATAAAGGATCGAAGAGGTTGGAATATGATATTGTAGAAGTCAAAGGTACTAGGATTAAAACCAAGAATGACCTACCCAGCACAACTGAGTATAATACTTGAAGGAAAAATGGTAATTCAATGAAATAGAGGACTTTCAAGCTTTCTTCATGAAAAGACCAAAGCTGAATAGAACATTTGACTTTCAAACACAAGAATCAAGAGAAGCATGAAAAGGTAAACAGGAAAGAGTAATCATAAGGGACTTACTAAAGTATTTACATTCCTACAAGGAAAGAAAATATTTGTAACTCTTGAAACTTTTCTAAGTATTTGGGTAGTTGGAGGGATTATATACATACATACTTACATACATACATACACACACACACACACACATATATATAGACAGGACACAGGGTGAGTTGAATAGGAAGGGATGATATCTAAAAAAATAAAAGTAAGGTGTGAGAGAGGAATATATTAGAAGGAGAAAGGGAGAAATAGAATGGGACAAATTATCTTTTATAAAAGAGGCAAGAAAAAAGGTTTTCAATGGAGGGGGAAAAGGGGAACATGAGAGGGAAAAAGTTAAAGTTCCTCTCATCACATTTGGCTTAAGGAGGCAATAATATACCCATGCAATTTGGCATGAAAATATATCTTACACTACAGGGAAGAAGGGCATAAGTGGGGTAGGGTGGGAGGATGATGAAGGGAGGACAAATGGGAAGACGGAATAATAAGAAATCACTTTAGGGGAGGGACAAAGTTTACAGAGAGAATAGAATAAATAGAGGGCAGAATATGGTGTAGAGAAATATAATTAGTCTTTCACAACATGACTATTATGGAAGTCTTTTGCAAATCTCAACTTATATATAGCCTATATTGAATTGCTTGCCTTCTCAGTGGGAATGGGTGGGGAGAGAGGAAGGGAGAGAAGTTGGAACTCAAAATGAAAGGAATGAATGTTGAGAATTTTTTTTGCAGGCAAATGGGACATAAGAAATACAAGTAATGGGGTATAGAAATCTATCTTGTCCTACAGGAAAAGAGAGAAGTTGGGGATAAGGGAAGGGAGTTGTATGATAGAAGGGAAAGCAGTTGTGGGGAAGGGGTAATCAGAATGAATGGTATTTTGGGGTGAGGCAGGTGAGAAATGGGCAGAAAATTTGGAACTCAAAATCTTTTGGAAATGAATGTTGAAAACTAAGAAAAAATAAATTTAAGAAAAGAAAATCAATCTGAAAAGATAATTGTAGTCATAACTTTAATAAAATTTTCCTTATCCAATTTATTATATATCCTGAAAGATATCTAGATTTTCCATTGAAATACTGTGTCTTACAGACAGCTCATTGGTGCAATGAATCTAATTCTGGGCCTGGAATCAAGTAGACCTGAATTCAAATTCAGCCTCAGGCACTAGTTTTCTGATGCTTCCTGGGTAAATCCCTTAATATATCTGCCTCAGCTTCCCAAAGTATAAAATTGAAATAATAATAGTGTCACCCAGGGTTGGTGTAAGGATCAAATAAGATATCTGTGGCACCATGCTTGGTACATAGTAGGCACTTAATAAATTCTTCTTTCCTTCCTTTCATTCTACTAGGTGAAACTCTTTGAATCATATTCATATTCCTAAAATATTTGAAATAATAAAATTATTTGAATATATTAGAGATTCATGACACTTGAAAATGTCAATTTCTATTTTTTCACAAGAGAAATGTATAAAATTAATAAGTATATTGATTTTATCTTTTCCCCTTTGATAAAGGGTTAGTATATATCAAGTTTGCTTAGAGCAAATATACCAGTTTTGCTTTATATTTATGAATCTCACCAGGATGACAGTATGATAATTATTTTTTTCACCTTCTGACATGAGTAGTGCAATATAGTTTGGCTCTACACATGCATTTAATCCTGTGTATGTTATTATTTTATATGATTGGCAGAAGGATTGAGCAAAGGAAGACCAGGCATCCATTAAATTAATGTCTCTTCATTCAATTTTTAAAAATAAGCTTTTGAAAAATTAAAGTACATGTTATAGTATATAATTTGGGTATAGCCAAAAATGTTTTATGAACACAAAGTACTTAACATACAAAAAGGTTCTTTGTAACCTTGAAGAATAGAGGGAACAAGTTTGTCTCTTCTTCATGCTGACAGCATGAGCCTGTTTTGGTCTGTTTTTGAAATTGGTTATTCTGAAGAATTGTGAAGGACAAAACAAAGTTGAACACATTTTCATGGTCTAGGTGACCTAGATGATTTCTCATTATACTGGAGAATGCACATAGATGCATAGATAAGTTCCCCTTAGGCTAAATAATTAATAGGAATTTAGTAATCTACGCAATAGCCAAATTCACTTTGTTTTATAAACTTTATTTTATTGTCAAAAAAGGCCTAAATTGTTAAAACTAGAAAAGACCTTATAGATCATTCAACCCTATGTTTTTATTTTCAAAATGAAAAACTGAGGCCAAGGGAAATGTGAAACTTTTAGAAACCATTTTGTTTTTAATCTGCCAATATAAAGTATTACAGTAGCATGATATTGCTATACATTTTTAAAATATTAAAGCACTAAATTTAGGCTTATGAATTAATTGCTATGGGGAAATCCTAGCGTTAAAAACCCCTTTAGTAATGCATCTGTGGTTTCTAGTCATATCATTGCCTGGGGACAGATAAGTTAGTTAACTTGCTCTAAGTCACATAGCTTATATGAGTCAGAGACAAAATTTGAAACTTCTTTTTTTGAATTCCATGGTTGGAGCTGTATTCACTGTGCACATACCTTTTTAAGAGAAAATAAATTTAGTGAGAAAAGCTAGAATTAAAAGAAATGGCAAGAGAACTTAGAAAGGCATGTATTTTAGATATTTAAATATGGAAATTATTATGTCAAATTTGGATCAAATCATTAATCCTATTTTTGTTGCAACATTGAAGTGCACAGGCTTTTAAAATGTTAGCAAGTACAAAAATGATTAATAACTATTCTTAGAACTATACAGGCACTAAGTTTAATATGGAAAAAAATGTATCCAATGTAAAGACAGGAAAGCCAATTACCTAACAGCTTCTAGGTAGGATGACAGACTGTAGGCAAAATGACTTTTTTTGCTGCAAATAAGCAAGTAAAAGTACCTGACTCTTATAATTAGTTCACTTTTGATCATGCTTTGAGTTTAGCATCACCAGTAATGAATGACATTTTTGTGTGCATGACATTATTTGTGAAAGCTATGAAGACAGTTAAAGTGGCATTTCCTTTCCCTAAAGAATTTTTTGTAGAGACTTAGATGGCATTGATGTAAAATGTGTACACCTACATAGTAAGGGACAGTTAACAAAGGGCAAACATGGTCATATTGTGATCTATGTGAAAGCTTCAGAATGTGATGGAGACTAGTTCTGTTGGGTCATCCCTACTGGAATGTAGCTTAATTAGTACATCCTAAAATGTTTGCTCTGGAAATACTAGTATGTTTTCTATTTTACATTTTCATTGTATCAGTGTTGCTGACCTGACATTCTTGGTTCTCTTAGGCCAAGTGTGGTCTAGCTTGTAATTAATGATTTTGGCACTTTTTAATCATTGCACTTCTAATTTCTGCCTCCCTTATTTCCTTCGTGCTTAGTTCCTCATAGGGCCATTTCAACTACTCATAAATTTAACCAGCCAATTCCCAATAGAAAAATTAGAAACATGAGCATATTATTAGCAAATGTGGCTATCAGCTAGAAATACAATTCAGCAAGAGATAAGTTGACATTTAAGTAAATTCATTTCAATTCAGTAGTCATCTATTCTGTGCCAGACATTGAGAATACAAGCACAAAACTCAGATAACTTCTGTCCTCAAGTAACTTATATTCCACCAGTAGGAGATAACATGTGCACCAAGAAGTGAACACAAATTTAGTGCAAAGTAGTTTCACAATACAATTACAGAAACTGAAAATGTTCAGTTATTTAAAAAAAAATGAAAGCAAAGTTTCCAGGTTTTCCAGGGAAGATTTTCCTCTACACTAGCTATGGGTAAGGATGTATAAAAGGTAATGCTTAGTGAAAGTATGAATGGGCCACATTGTTGAATGGGGAAAGGTATGCAATAGGAAGTGACTGTTGTGGTTGTGCTTTGTCCTTTGTTCTCAAAAAAGGCCATGTAATCAGGAAGATCATGCCATGACTTGCAATTGAATTGGAATTAAGTGAGGGGGTGCTGTGCAAAGTCATCAACCTCATTTTTTCTTCCAGAGCTATCTGAGTCCAGTGGCCAGACACAGATCAGGTCAACTGGAGATGGCCTAGGATTCAGTGGGAGATCTTGGCCTTTTGAAGCCAAGATCTTTCCCAGTACTTACTTAGAGAGAATACTCATTCAGTGATTAGGCCTGTTTAGGAAGTGAATTAAGGTGGCCCCTTTAATAAGAAAATTCAAACCCTCAGGGATACTGGCTGAAAGAGAAATAATACAATTTGGATTCACTCTGAGCTATCAGATTCCAAAATATAACCATTATGTGGTACTTGGGCAAGCACCTATTGTTGGCCAATCAATGAGAGTCATAGTCAGAAGTTGCTGAGCTGTGCATCTAAGTAAACTAGGGGTTCTGTAAGACCCAGGTAAGGAAAAAAAAGATATATATATATATATATATATATATATATATATATATATATATATGAACTTGTGAAATG
>CM053771.1:461005276-461028016 GCA_028658325.1 Potorous gilbertii
AATCTTATAGAAATGAATGTTGGAAACTTAAAAATAAATAAATAAATTTAATTTTTAAAAATAATTGATTGAGAATAAATGGACAAATAAGAGTCCATCCCTCAAAGATTTGATTCACAAAGTAAATTTTCTTTCAAATAATAACTTGGATATGTGTGACCCATATAAATATTGATGTCTTAGTGTCAAGTTTTTGTTGTTTTTCTCTTAGAATTGGAAGTGTAGGAGAAGAAATAAGAAAAAAAATTAGTGGAAAATGAATCAACTGAGGTACAGTTAGTGAAATATTTAAAAAGGAAATTCATGGACCCCAGGTTAGGAATACCTGCAAAATTTACATTGCATTATATTAAAAAGTTTGGAATAGGGTGCAAAGAATTTACCAGAATTGAAACAACTGACATTAGGGGGTGTCTGTTATTATTGCCCATATCTGAAATATCTGTTTATCTGATATGTTTATTTGTTCAATCCAATTCTAAAAGCCACACTGATCATATACTGACATCTATTACATGCCATACATAATAATTTCTCGTTCATCCTTAGCATTAATTATTCACAGGATAGGTTCATTTGTTTCACTCCAGGCTTTATGGTCACAATGAAAGTAGTATAGTCTCATGGTACAGCCAAAATGTGTCATTTTCAATTTGAAAGGACTCTAAATTTCACATTAAATACCATTATTTTTACTTCTCCTAACATTAGAAGTCACTTCTACAATGCTATATCAAGATGCTTTAGCTTTTCATTTCAGAAAGACATATGATAGACTATTATTAATCCTTTTTCAATTGGTTTACATTTCAGAACAGATAATAACCCTTTTCTATCTCCATTTTGCTGTGGTAGCATTATGCTATTAAAAAAAAAACCTGAGCTAGCAACCAGGGAAGGTTATGCTATAGCTTCTGATAAGCTCCATGTAACAAGCTTGAAAAGCAGTTATTTGAATTGCCATGTAGAGTGTACCCAGTGGGTTATGGTTTAAGATTTATCACTGCTGATGCAAAGCAGATGACATAAACTGTAGGGGAATGAAGTGGACAGGTTACAGAGTCAAATTTCATTAAGCTGTCTACTAGAGGGTTGAAGCATGCAAGGCCATCATAAAAAAAAATGCTCTTGAGTAATAAGAAATTTGTTTTTGCTTTCTTTTATGACATTAGTGACATATATACTGGCTTTAAATAGGTACTCTTATCTTTCTCTAGTTTTTTTAATGCCCTGGTATATAAGGATGTTATTTCTGAACTTTTTTTTCATTTTTTAAAAATTGGAAATAAAAAACAGTCATTCTAGAGTTACTCCAAAAGCTTATAATCATTAAGTGAGAAAAATAGCAACAAGAAAGAGTTTAAGTTACTACTTCACTATAAATAAGTTGATTTAGAAAAGTTTCTCCCCAAAATTGGATTGCCTATGTAAGATTCCTATTAATATTTATGTCTTGAGGGCACTTAAATTTTGAATAATAGTAGAGGAAATAACAAAAAAATCAGTGGAAAAACGGGATGTAATATTATTTTACGTCTGAAAGATACATGGCCCAATTGTCATTAGCAAAAGTTATGCTAAATATATTTTTTCTTTTACATATGTGGTCATTTGTTCAGAATCCCTACCAAACACTATTTATTAACCTACTACTGCAAGTAGTAGCATTATAATAATGTATGCAACAGTAAGCTGTCTAGACTAATGCCTTAAAAACTGGCAGGACAGTGCTCAAATCACCTAAACTAAAGGAGAAAATACCATTTATAAACACATCTCACAGAAATAAAGTACAGTCATTAGTTACATGTGTTTAATGGCTTTCAGAAATAGGAAGTTTACCCATTCATCTATATCTATCTAATCAATTTATAATATACAACGTGACATGATGAATCAAGAGCTAGCCTTGGGGTAAAGGAGATTTTGGTTCAAGTCATGTCTCTTATATATATAATGCCCATGTCAACTTGAGCAAATCACTTAAGCCATTCAAAAGTTGAAGAGCAATTGCTGATACACATTGGGGTTACAAGTACCACTGCCATTGTTGACCATCCATACTACCATCAATACAAAGCAATCAAAAACTCCATGTGGCTACATAATGCTGAGAACACCATGGTTATCAGTACCAAAACCTCACTTCCCTTACTTAACACAAATGATCAATTTTTACCCAAGTTCAACCATCATTGAGAGGAACAATTCCACTTAAAAAGAAGCTAGCCATCTTCTCTAACTACCTACTTAATTTCCATAGCAGATAAACTATCCCAGAAAAATGACAGAGAGAGAGAGAGAGAGAGAGAGAGAGAGACAGAGACAGACAGAGAGACAGAGACAGAGACAGAGAGAGACAGAGAGAGAGAGGAATTTTTATGTCCCAGGTAAGTCAAATCATTTCTGTTACTTTAACCTCACCTCCTTTCAAATCTGTATTAAGAAAGTTAAATAGCATATGTCCAGTAGCCCCAGTAACTATCACTCCCCACCACTAAGACCAGTAGCTTTACTTTCACTTAGCCTCCACAATCATCATCCTGGGCTGCATCCTGGAATCTGCTTCTGCAGTCTCAACCTCCTCTGAAAGTACCATTGCTGGAGCCCAGGAAAAGAATCTTTTTCCCACCAAAGGGGCAATACTATTAAATTATTCAACACAAGAAATAGGTATAGTTTTATTAGCTAAAATATCAATAAATATTACTTAACTCATTATTAATTAATTAGCTAAAATAACAATAAAGGAAATGCCTAATCATCTCTTTTACCTTTAAACTCTAAAGATTGTTGATCCTTTACATGTTACTTATAACTGAAAATGCCTATTAGAATGGAAGTTCCTTCAGAATGAGAACTTTCTTGCTTTCTATTTAGCACAGTTATCTGCACATTTAAATGATTAATAAATATTGTTATTCCTTCCTTCCTTCTGTCCTTCCTCCTATCTGCCATCTGAAGCCATGCTGAACAAGAACACTAGCACTTCTATGTGGGAGTCTTTCAATTATTTAAAGTAATATGCTATGATCACCCTAGATATTCAGATTAAAAATACCAAATAAATTTCTTAAATGATATGGCTTTTCAAATTTTTACCTGAATTTTGAAGGCTACTCAAAGTGCAATATATGCAATTGACAAATTACTTTAAATGTGATTGGATAAGAATAGAGTACAATGATATTTATCACCTTTGTTCTGGGTAATATATTTCTATTTATATAGCCTAAATGGAGCATATTATATTAGTTCATACTGAGCTTGTGATCAATTAAATACATTAGGCATTAAACTAGGGGAAGCTAGATGGCTCAGTCCATTGGAAAATGGGTCTAAAATCAGAATATTCATCCTTCTGATTTCAAATTCAGACCCAGACATTTACTAACTGTGTGATCCTAGGTGAGTCACTTGATCCTGTCTGCCTTATTCCTTCTGTCCTTCTGTCCTTTACAGATAAGTTTCCTTATCTGTAAAATAAGCTGGAGAAGGTAATAGCAAATCACTCCAGTATCTTAGCCAAGAATAACTCAAATTGTATCACTGCCTTACTGCACTAGACATGTGAGTTGTCCTCTCTATATGTGTCCTCTAACTATTTGTGTTCCATACCTATGTTCCTCTATATCTGTGCTTATGTAGGCCACACAGATTTTCAGTCTTTCTTACCACATGTGTTTCCAAATATATATCCACTGTACTCACTAATGAAACAAGAATTTAGGGAGGAGAGAGAATTAGGTTAATGGAGGAAAGGTATTGTGTTGTTTTTCTTCTTTTCCTTTAACCACTTTTCATCTGGTTTGTTTGCTTTGAAATACATTTTTCTTTTAGCTAATTAATACAAATAAGCACATTGGTGGCAACTTGTGAGATATAGTTTTGAGTGAATGCAGAATCAGAGAGGACATAACCTTCATACATATAGATATGAAAGGATACTCATTAGTCATTTAGATCAACCCAGTTATTTTAAAAGAACCTGAGATGCAGGAAGGATAGGTGATATGCCCAATTCATTTAGATAGTCAGATCTGAACGCAGGTCTTCTAACTCTAGAGTAAGTACTCTTTCCACTATCCTCAAGGTTGCTTTGTCTGTGGGATAATTTCAAGAGTTGTTAGGAGCATTTAAAATCAAGATGCTACAAGAGGGAAATCTTATTTATTTATGGGTTGAAAGATAGTCCCTAAAATTCTTTCTAAGTATGAGATTCTTCAACTTAGTAGTTCTATGTGTTTATGTTTTGTATTCATGTTTTGTTAACTTAAATTTTGCTAGTAAAAATTACAGCTTGTAGTAAAAATAAAAAAGCTTGTCTAAGCATTAAGAATATTTTAAATATGAGATAAAATTCAAGCATGGTGAATATTAGGAAGAGTAGTGAATATGTGAAAGGGATAAAGTGTATTAACATGAGGGCAGGAAAAGTTTGGTACTCCAGGTTCCCTACCATAAACAAAGTGAACTCTGGTACAAGAACTATTAGGTCATTCTTCTTTTGTTTAGTTAAATAGAACTTAAATTTCTATTTTTCCCAACACTGTACCTCATTTTATATTCCTCAGTAACTGTTGCACCAATAACTATTGAAACCTGGCCAGAAGGTAAAGTTGGTTTTCATCCTTCATTCTTCAAGAGAACAAAAATGACATTACTATGTTAGTCACAATGTGATTGACTGGTTGATGAGACCAATACAACCTCAGAATGCTCTACCACAGGTCAGGCAAAAGAATGCCTGTGAACGTTTGGGGTATAGGCCAAAGTTGAGTAAGCAGTAAGTTCGACAAGCCCTAATCTTTAGGGCACCTCTAGCAAGAACACAACCCTATTGGCTGTGCTACCAGTGAAGACTGTTGTGACTAAAGTTCCCAGTGTATCCACACCTGCTGTTTTGTCACTTGCCTGTGGACTTTGAGATAGCCAAAAATAGGTACAATGTTATAGGTGATGTCTTTTGATGAATTTAAGTGAGGCAGAGTTGCAAAAAGTCATTGACCTCACTCTCTTTTCCTGAGTCATCACAGTACAATGACAGGACAGAGTCAAGATGACTTCTGATGGCCCAAAGTGCAGTGAAAGACTGTGGCATTTTTGATGTCTAACTTGCTCAAGGTACCTTCATGACTATCAGAACCAATAGTTCTCATCCATCCATTCCAACAAGGAAGTCTTCACCTGTTTGGAAATTCACTCACAATTTTAATATACCTTGGTTACTCTCATTCTGTTTTAGCCTGTCTGCTGAAAACGTTAACTGTTGGTGACTTCTGTTTATGCTACAGCTTCTTAGAGACACAAGTGAGAGTTAAGTGCATCAGATGAACACCAAAGGTGGAAAGGAACCCTGAAAAGGGCTCAGCAACCCTCACTAGTTTTCCATGAACATCCTCTACACCCCAAAATGATAAAATAAACAATGATTATCAGCAGTATTAACAATGCATAATCAGTGAATGTTTGGTTGCAGTAAGAAGACCTAGGTTCACATCCCACTGCTGACGTATATTTTAACTATGTTACCTTGATAAAGTCAATTCAATTCTCCATGCCCTAGGTAAGGCTTTTTAAAAATTAATTATTTTTTTTAGTTTTTAGTGTTCAATTTTGTAATATTTTGACTTCCAAATTTTTCCCACTCCCTTCTCACGCCCCTTCACAAGACATCATGAAGTCTAATATTGGCTATACATATATGTTCATATTAAATAGATTTTCACTTTAGTCATGTTTTAAAGAAGAAGAGAAAGCCATGGAAGAAGTCCTGAGAAAGAAGATACAACAACAACCAAAAGAGAGCAAATGATATGTTTTGATCTGAATTCAGACTCCATAATTATTTCTCTGGATGAGGACAGTATTTTCGATCATGAGACTTTTGGAATTGTTTTAGATCTTTGCATTACTGAGAAGAGTTAAGTCTATTAAAGTTAGTCATTGCACAATGTAGCTGTTACTGTGTATAATGTTCTCCTGGTTCTGCTGATTTTACTCAGCATCAGTTCATGTAAGTCTTTCTAGGTTTTTCTGAAGTCCACTTGCTGATCATTTCTAATAACACAATAGTATTTCATTGCATTCACATCCCACAATTTGTTCAGTAATTCCCCAATTGATGGGCATCCCCTCAACATCCAATTTTTTACTACTACAAAAAGATCTGCTATAAATACTTTTATCTGAGGGTCACTTTTTCCACATTTTTGTGATCTCTTTGGAGATCTAGAAGTGATACTGCTGGATCAAAAGTTATGTATGGTTTTATAGACCTTTGGGCATAATTCCAAACTTCTGTCAAGAATGGTTGGATTTCACAACTCCCCCAACAATGCATTAGTGTTTCAGTTTTCCCATATCTTCTTCAGTATTTATTATTTTCTTGTTTTGTCATGTTTCCCAATCTGATAGGTATGAGGTGGTACTCAGAACTCTTTCAATTTGCATTTCTCTAATCAATAGTGATATAGAGCATTTTTTCCATGTGACTGTAGTTAGTTTTGATTTCTTCATCTGAAACTGCTTATTTATACCCTTTGACCATTTATCACTGGGAGGATGACTTGTATTCTTATAAATTTGACTCACTTCTCTATGTTGTTATAGTAATAAGTCCTTTCTTAGAGACACCAGTTGAAATAATTGTTTTCCATCTTGATGCCTCCTTTCAATCTTGTTTGCATTGGCTTTGTTTGTGCAAAAATCTTTTAAATTTAATGTAGTCAAAATGATCTACTTTGCATTTCTTGAAGTTCTCTATTTCTTGTTAGATCATAAATTCTTCTGTTCTCCACAAATCTGACATGTAAACTATTCCTTGCTCCCCTTATTTGCTTATAGCATCAGTCTTTATATCTAAATTGGGTAACTATTTTGACTTTTTCTTGGTGTATGCTGTAAGGTGTTGTTGTCTACTTCTATGCTTAGTTTCTGCCATACTATATTCCAGTTTTCCCAGTAGATTTTGTTAAATAGTGAGCTAGTGTCCCAGAAACTGAAGTCTTTGAATTTCTCAAACAATTGATTTACTGTAATCATTGACTACTATGTCTTGTATATCTAACCTATTCCACTGATACATCTCTATTTCTTAGCCAGTACCAAGTAGTTTTGATAATTGTTACGTTATAATACAATTTAAGATCTGTCAAGGCTAGGACACTTTAAATTGGATTTCTTTTTATTAATTCCCTTCATATTCTGAACTTTTTGTTCTTCTAGATGAAAGTTTTCAATTTTTTTCTAGCTCTGTAATTTATTTTTTGGTAGTTTGATTGGTATAGTACTGAATAAGTAACTTAATTTAGGTAGAATTTTCATTGTTATCATATTACCCATCAGAAACTGATACTTTTCCAATTTAAATCTGACTTTATTTTTGTGAAAACTGATTTGTAATTGTGCTCATATGGTTCCTGGGTTTGGATTGGCAGGTAGATTCCCAGTTATTTTATAATGTCTACAGTAACTTTAAACTTTCTATCTCTTGATGTTGGGCTTTTTAAAAGTAATACATAGAAATGTTGGAGATTTATGTTGGGTTATTTGATATCCTGTAATTTTGGTAAAGTTATTTATTATTTTAAATAGTTTTTCAGTTGATTCTCTAGGATTATGTAAGTATACCATCATGTCATCTGCGAAGAGTGATAATTTTGTCTCTTCATAGCCTATTCCAGTTCTTTTCCTTTTTTTCTGTTCTTGTTGCTAAAACTAACATTTCTAGTACCATATTGAATAATAGCGATGATAATGGACATTCTTGTTTCACTCCTGATCTTATAGAAAATGCTTCTAGCTTCTTTCATTTACATATAAAGTTTATTGATGGTTTTAGATAGATGTTACTTATCCTTTTAAGCAAGACTCCATTCATCCCTACATTCCCAAATCTTTTTAATAGGAATCAGCATTGTATTTTATCAAAAGTTTTACCTGTATCTATTGAGATAATCATATGATTTCAGTTAGTTTGATTGTTGATATATTCAACTATGCTGATAGTTTTCCTAATATTGAACCAGACCTGCATTTCTGGTATAAATACTATGTAATCATAGTGTACTATTTTTGTGATAAGGTGTAATCTCTTTGCTGCTATTTTATTTATAATATTTGTGTTCGTTAGAGAGATTGGTCTATAATTTTCTTTCTCTGTGCTGGCTCTTTCTAGTTTGGTGATCAGTGCCATATCTGTATTATAAAAAGAATTTTGTAGGAATCGTTCACCAATTTTCCCAAATAGTTAATTGTATGTCCAATTCATTGATCCTGTCTTTCTCTGCTTTATTCAGGTAAGTCATGAGAGATGTGAAATTTCCCCTAAGATCTACTTTGACTGCATCCAACAAGTTTTGGTATGTTGTCTCATTATTGCTATTCTCTTGATGATAGTTTGTGTGATGTGTTGTTTGACTCATTCTTTAGGATTAGATTATTTAGTTTTCAATAATTTTTTTACTATCTTTCTTAGGCGCTTTACTATATATAATTTCTATCCCAACCTGATCTAAAAAGGATGTACTTAATATTTCTGCTTTTCTGCACTGGACTGTGAGATCTTAAGTATCTACTACTTGACCATTTTTTTGTGTGTGTATATGCCAATGTACCAAGTACTACTGAGAAATATGTATGTATGAGTGTTTGCATGTGTGTGTGTGTGTGTGTGTGTGTGTGTGTGTGTATCCTTTCTATCACCATTCAATTTTCTCCAGAGGTCTGCCATATCTAACTTTTCTAAAATCTTATTCATCTCCTTAAAGTACTTTCTTGTTTATATTTAATGGTTAGATTTATCTAGTTCAGAGAAGGGGAGGTTGAGTTTCCTCACTAGTATAGTTTTACTGTCTAGTCTTCTCTTTAAAAGCTTTTCTAAATATTTGGATGGTATATCACTTGATGCCTATGTATTTAGTACATTTATATTCACTCTCTATGTTGCATGAACAGATTGTAGTTTCCTTACTAACCCTCTTAATTAGATCTCTCTCTCTCTCTTTTTTTTGCTTTTGCTTTGTCTGAGATTAGGATTACTATCCTTGTTAATTTTTTTTTTTACTTTGTCTGAAGCATCATATATTCTGATCCATTGTTTTTGCCTTCAATATATGTGTATCTATCTATTTCAAATGTGTTTCTTGTAAACTGTATATAGTAGAAATATGGTTTTTAATCCACTCAGCTATCTGCTTCCATTTTATGGGAGAGTTCTTCCTAATCATATTCCCAGAGTTGATAACTAATTGTGACTTCCTTTCCATTCTATTCCCCTCCCCCCATTTATGTTTCCATTTCTCCTTTCTTCCTTTTGCTCCTCACCTGAGTTTTGCTCTTGATTACTGCCTCCCTCACTCTGGCCTCCCTGCTATCAACCCTCTCCCTTTTTATACCCCTTTCCCCTCTTACTTCCTATAGATTAATATAGTTTTCTGCACCAATTGAATATGTATGATATTCCCTATTGGAGCCAAATCTATGAGAGTAAAGTTCAAACAATACTCACCTCCTTCCCCTCTTTCCCTTTACCGTAATAGGTCTTTGCACTACTTCATGTGGCATGATTTACTTGTTGTCTGTCTCTTCCTTCCTTCTTCTCCTAGTGCAATCTATTTTTTCACCCCTTATTTGAAATATTTTGTCATGACATCAAAGTCAACTTATGTCCACCTCCATCTGTGTATACCGCTTATACATGTCATAATAAAAATATAGTTCTCAAGAGTTACAAGTATCAATTTCCCACAGAGAAATGTAAAGTTTAACCATTTTTCTTTTCTGTTTCCCTTTTGATACTTCTCTTGTGTCTTGTATTTGAAGATTAAATTTTCTATTGAGCTCTACATTCTTCATTAGGAAAATTTGGAAGTCCATTATTTCATTGAATGTCTGTGCCCTCCTTTGTAAGATTATACTCAATTTTGCTGAGTATTTGATTCTTGGTAATAATTCAATCCCCTTTGTCTTCTAGAATATCATATCATAAGCCTTCTGATCTTTTAATATAGAAGTTTCATGGTCCTATATAATCCTTACCGTTGTTCCACAATATTTGAATTGTTTCTTTCTGACCGTTTGTATTTTTTCAATGATCTGATAATTCTTAAATCTGGCTACAATATTCCTTGGCATTTTCAATTTGGGATCTCTTTCAGGTGATTGCTGGTGTGTGTGTTGTGGAGTCTTTCCACTGGAGGATAGATACATGCCTGCCTAGATCTTCACTGAATAATATAGAGTACAGGTGCTGGGGGAAACTTGCCTGCTAGGTCTGTACTGAAGCATGGAGAATCATGCTGCTGGGAGGTCCCTACCTATCAGTGTATGTGATATTTCCCCATTTTGGATTCTGCCAGTTCCCTTAGGTGTGCCAAGACTCTTGCCTACTTCATCACCTTGGGGCTCAGAATTTCACACTGGATTGCTGAGGTGGCAATTTCTCCTGACTTACTGGGATTTCTCTAGTACTGCACTGTGCTCCCCTTTTACCAGAGTGAGAGAGACATATCCTACTCATCTGCCAAGGTTCCTGTGTTAATAGAATTCTTCCTGCAGTACCTGGGTAACTCTTTAAGACTAAAAGTATCAAAGAAAGTGGCAGACTGCATTGAGAGCAAGAGATTCATCTGGGAATTTCAAATATCTCTTCTTCTCTCTCCACCATTTCCCTCTCCTTCCATTCCCTTCTCTCTCTCTCTCTCTCTCTCTCTCTCTCTCTCTCTCTTCCCTCTCGCGTCCCAATTCCTCCTCTTCCTCCTTTTTTTCCTTCTTTCCTTCATCTTCTTTTTCATCGTCTCTTTCTCTCTTCCTCTACACACATGCAAAACACTATACATACTGATTATAAATTTGATTAAAATATATTTTTTAATTTAAGTTAACATATATATGTTACAGTTATGTGTAATTTTATGTGTATATATGTGTGTATATAAATGCCTATGTATTATTGATATCTTACATTTCTAATGATTTCAAAATTGTTTACAGTGTTTATAGTAGCTTGATTAAAAATGTAAACAACTTTTGGAATTGCCTTTTACATTCTAGCTTTCTAAATATAATTTTATAAAAAGGGTACAGGAATATAATGGATTCCTCACTAGCTAATTTTGAATATATACATTATTTGAGCAAATTAATTATTTGAAACCCTTATATTCAACAAAATGAATATGTTTTGCTTATATTCAATTATTCAGGACTTTGTAGGCCATCTAATCTGACCCTCCTTGTATTTGTGAAGAAAAAAGGTTGAACCTATTGATCCAGTGACTTTTCCCAAGTCATATCAATTGATAAGTGGAAGCAGGAGAATTCATACTTAGCTCGTCTTTAAACCCAGTGTTCTTTCCAATACATCACTTAATACTTAAAATGAACTTAGCTCAAAAAATGTTTTCTATATTAAACCCAACAACTCATTGAACTACTTACACCCCTTTCCCAAACATAAAATTCCATTGAATCTCTACTAACATGTACATATTTCACCATGTACCAAATATTCTTTTACTAAGGTCTATATTAATTATCTACTACTTACCTTCCTATCTTTCAAGGTAAATGTTTCAAAACCTTTGAAGTCTGTACTATTTATTTTAGTCAGAAAAAGTTTTACCCTCCTTGCCAAGAGGGTACTTTGTTTCCACCACTCACACAAAAGGTTTTACACATTGTCTTATATTACATTCATTCTTATCCAGTTTTTATTTCATTAAATGGCTCTGTTAACTATTGTTTTCCTAAAAACTATAAGCTCTTCATTTTTTTTTGGTTTTTAATCTTTCAGAACATTGTGTGTGTGTATATGTGTTTTTCCTTGCACAAAATATTTGTTCCAAAAATATATGGTGTATAAAGCTCCACCTACTCCTTTTTCAGTATTAAGTGCTTGTCCTTAAGGATATCTCTTTATGGGCAATGACTTGGGTTTTCCATCTCCTGATGCTTAAGACCTGCCTATATGATTCATCAAAATATATGGGCTCTGATTATTCACTTGGAAGATCACAGAGGTTTCTAGTCAAGGTTCCTTTGATTAAATGGTAATTCTTTTATTAAAATCAACTAATAAGGTAGAAAAAAAAGGAGGCCATTAGTGATGGGACCCAACTAAACAGAAGAGTTATTGACTATTGATTCACTTTAGGAAGAATTGTTATGGTAGTAGCAACATAGTTTTGGAACTAGAAGGGTCCTTAGTGGTCACCTAACCCAACCACCACAATTACAAACTACTGAGTCCATAGATATTGTGATACTAAACTCAGTATTCTTCGCCTTGTACACTGCTTCCCATAATTTCTTCTATCTAAGGTGATTGAATGATTTACGTAGTATTCTATGACTGCATTTTCTGAATGAAAATCCTTATAGCTAAAATGACAGAAAAATCTATGTATAGTCTTTCACTGTAACACATTTGTGCTGTTTAATATCATTTTACCAAACCTACTAGGTACATACATATTATATATAAAGTATATTTTCATTTTGCAAATTTGACCCTTGGAACAGATCAAGAAGCACCTCCTAGAAGAGACAATTCCTTATCCAACCTCCTAATGCGTTTCTCCATGATTAAATCCTGTTCAGTTAGAGAGGCAGTATAGTATAGTATAGTATAATGAATAAAGAACTTGCCATAAAGCCAGGAAAATTTGGTTTCAATTCCTATCTTTGGACATATTGGCTGTGTGACATTGAGCTACAAACTTAATCATTTAGTGTTCTAGGAAATTCCATGATAATCCATTTTAGAGAATAGGCTCATGTGGTAGATAGAGTTTTCTACGTCAATGACATCACAGGTTCATTCCCTAACTTTGATCTCTTCAGCAGAGCCTCTCAAACTGTAATCAAATTTTGCCTCTGTTTCTTTAGAAGTTTGGTTTATCATCTTGATGAATATTTTTAATAAAACTATTTTATGTTAAATATTTCAATAAACCACCAGTTCTCCCTCTTACTTGAAACTCTTGACTCCTCTGCAAATACTCTTCTTCCTCCCTAGGGTGTCAATTTTTTCTTTCTCATTGCAAAACTTCATCCCTTTTCAGTTACAGAAGTATAAGAAACTCCCAGAAAGACTAACTCTGCCTTTGTAATCAGGAGATAATGATACCTGTGGGACTGTGGCTACAAATATATACCATAGAATTCTGAAATACATACAACACTTCAGTGAGTATAAAAGAAATCAGAGGAAACATTCTCTCCTAAAGTTAAAGCATATGCCATTGGTTTTTTTTTCTTTCTTTCTAGGGTTTCTTTGTATGACTCTGTGTTTCTTTAAGCCAGAGATTCTTAATTTTTGTTGTTGTATGTTGCTTATGGACAACTTTGACAGTCTGGTGAAACCCCTGGGTCCCTTCTCAGGATACTTTCCCTCAATGTATGAAATATGACATATGGCATTGCAAAGGAAATAAATTGTGGTGAAACAAAAAGGGATATTGTAACAATAATCAACTGTGAAAAATTTAGTTATTCTTATCAATACAATGATGCAACAGAATTCCAAAGGACCCATGATGATATCCAGATGCAGGTAGAGAGAGAAAGAGAGAGAGAGAGAGAGAGAGAGGCAGGGAGAGGGAGAGGGAAAGGAGAGAGATGTGATGAACTCTGAGTGCAAATTGAAGCATATTTTTTCATTCTTTATGTTTTACACATTTGTTGTACAATATTTTATTGGGTTTTCTTTAACATAATATGACGTACTTTGTATGACTTCACTCTTAAAACTGATATCATATTGACTAGGGGTCATGGGAAAAAAGGGAGATAATTTAGAAACAAAAAATTTGAAAATAAATGTTAAAAATTAATAAGCAAAAGGGAAAACTATATAATACATTATATATTTCATATTGTAACTTCAACTTTCATATATTACAAGAGAATCTTTTATGGAAATCAGATCTTCTTTACCATGATGGATATGCCCCAATTAATGAATAAAAAACAATTAATATACAATCCATTATTTTCAAAGCCATTAATTTTCTAATGATTATGTTATATACTATTTACTCATATATCTGTATAACATTGGTCATTGTCATTAGAAACTGATGATATACTTCAATTAATTATCATCTTCAATATGAATTCGTTGTTACAATAAAAACTATATCTTACCTCTATTTTAATAAACTTAATTTCCCAGTTCTTCCAAATTAAATAAATTAAAATTTTTAATAAATAATTTATGCTTACATTTCTCATTATTTTGCTTCTGGGAAAATGAAGATCAATATCATGTATTTAAAAAGATCTTAATTATTACATGGTATAGTTTTCTCATTCAGAGGTGAACAAATGGGAACCCAAATATACTGGAGTACTTGTTTAAAATTACATAAATAGTAAGGAGTTGAAAAGATAAACAACCTAATATGTCATTGGAAAACAATGGCATAGCTCTAAAAGAAATATGATTTTGAATCTCATTCAATTGACACAGCATTAGTAATCTTTCATATTCATTTAACTAATGGGAATGCCTGATGATTTTTCCATTCATTTATGGAAAACATGTAATGGTTCTTTCTAGGAAAGTTTCTGATAAGTACAAAGTGTTATTTTATTCAGTTATGAGCAGGTGGCTTCAGGCTACCCAGTTGGAAAATCAGTGATTTGTAGCAGATATATACATCATAATCCTGTTTATTGGTTTCCTTGTTTGGGGACTTTGTAAAAGAAGGAAATCCCATACAAAGCCTCTGCATTATAATACCAAACAATAAAAAAGTTATTGTCATGCTGGCTTGTTGTAGCACTTACCACATCCTTAAAAATACAATTCTATATTTTAATCTTTCATCAGTCCTGTACCCTCATGCACATATGCACCAACATACTCATGTAGTAATCCATACATGCATAAACATGTATACACGCAAGCAGAGATGAAGTCAAAATCATAAACATGTAATAAATAATAATTCACTTGACTGAGTGCAGAAGACTAATAGTGAGAACATATAAACATATTGGTTTAATATAGTATGTCACCAAGTAGAAATTCTTATCAGACTATCTCTCCCTCTTTCCCTACACCCAGCCACCTACTGAATTACAGGAAAAGCAGAGATTCTCCTCCCTCCCCATCTTCAGTCTCATTTGCCTTATTACAGTCCAAAAGATTAGCAGTAGAATTCATATACAGTTAATATTAAGAATGCTGGATGTAATGCAAAAAGACCTGGATTTATTTATTTAAATTTGGCTGTGACACTTATAATTTATCTGAACTTCAACAAATTATTGAATAAACTGAGTCATAGTTTCCTTGAAAACAGAATTAAGATAACGATATTTGGATTTCTTGTAAAGATAAATAATAAGAATCCTTCTTCCCTGCCAATCTACCAAGTTTGTTGTGGAGGAAGAGAATAAATAGGGATGTTGAAGGTAGATGCTGGTAACAGGCAATAAAGAGTTAATGGGTGTTTGACTTATGAGAGAGGAGGAGAGACAGGATAATATGGAAATGGGAGATAAACAAATATAGATATCAACTGATTATAGACTGAGGAACTAAATTGCTCAGAGACTGAAAGTATTGGGGAATGGAGGATGCTCCTTATATTTAACCAACTGGTTGTTGAGTATGTACCTTATGGATCTTTCCATCACTAACTTCTAGAATTCTATATTTATATCATACAATTTCATTTGAGGTATGTTATAAGAAGCACAATTTTGAAACAATGGAAACCAAAATCTTGTAACAGTATAAAAGTTTACATAAGAACTATTCTGTGAAACTGAAACCAAAATATAATAAAACGATAAATAGGAATCTTAAAAATTCAGCCTTTGCATGGACCCCATTCCACCAAAACTATTGTGTTATCAGGGTAGAGAACACACAGTAACTCTCAAAGTTGTTTGAGCTCTGTATTGAAAATGAATTTTTGCTATAGTAAAAATAAATTAGCTTCTTAATGGGGAGATCTTCCCCACCCATTAATGAGCCTGCCCATTTAGGGAGTTTGATTAGGGAAGATCTGTAGGAAGCCACGCATCTTTTGTTAATGAGGTTCTCAAGGGTTGTGGTGCCCTCTGCCTTTGAAAAAATATATAAGAATTCTGAGGAGAAGTTTCACTTTGGAGTTTAGTTTTTGTAAGAACATTTGCATGCCAGATGAGACTTTGAGAAGCTGCTAAGCAGTCCCCTGACTTTGAAAATCCATATGTTGGTGTTTCTCCCTCTCTGGTAACTATGTATGTATTGTTAGGCAGTTGGATCTGTCTGTTGATGTGTGATATATGCATTGCTTATATCAGACAGTTGGAAACCATGTCTGTCATTTTGTATTTTTTCTGAAGTTCAAGGTGCTGACTCTTTCCCCTGAACTAAATGAGTGATTATATTAGATTAAAGTGACTGTTGATCTCTCAAAAGTTGCTTTCCTTTTATAAAAGTAGATCTAAGAACCTCTGATAGCAAGCTCCAATGTGTATGTCAGGATCTTTGTTTTTACAGGCTCTGAAATGGTTAAGTGACATGTTCAGGATAATAGAGACATGATGTGTCAGAGGCCAGATTTGAACTCAGATTGTCCTAAACCTAAGTTTGAGTTTCATCTATTTGCCCCTGGGTTTATAAATATACAAATATAAGCACATATATGCACATACATGCACATTTGCCTATACATCTACTCACATATAGATATAAATGCCTAATTACATATATATATGTACATACATATGTGTGTGTTTGTGCATGTGTGTGTGAATGTAAATAATTATAGGTATAGATTTCTCTTTCTATCAATCTGTCTGTTAAAATTCAAAGTCTCCAAAATTATTAATTCAGTTTTAAGTAACAAATAAAATTAATTTTTAAAGTTTAAACTACACTAAGATTTTAGAGACACTTTGAGTATGTATTTATGTGCACATATGTATGTTTATATGACAACATAAACATATACAAGAAAATATAAGATGTGTATTAGAAATTCTTATCTTCTAATGAATTATATATTCTTAGCATAATTTGCCTTACTACATCATGATCTAAAAATCAATAGAGTTTTTGGAGTGAAGAGGTATGGTCTTTTGGGGTAGAATATTGCAACTTCCCCCAAATAGAATTTTAAACATCTAATCTAGCTGGATTTAAGAATTATTAAACAAGTACTTAAAATATGTAAATCACTAGCAGGAGAGATACAAAAGCATGCAAGTCATTAAGTCCCTGTCCTAAGTAAGGGAAGATGGGTGGGAAGGGAGTAGGGGAAATTTGCCAATGAGAAGGTGAAGTCCAAAGAGTGAGATGAAATGGGAGTTGAGTGAGCATGGCTAAAGTCTCTTGAGAAATAATGGTCTTTACTAGGGACTCATAAATCTAGAAACCAAGACCAAGGACATAGGTATATTGAGGGAAGAGCACCATTGTCAAGGAAGTGATAAATACGTTAGTGAATTAGCAAAAGGTAATTTATTTACTCATTAACAGAAGAATATTCAACAAGGATATACATTTGAGTACATCCTAATTTGAAACAGCTGAGAAGAAAGCCCCTTTCTTAGTTGGACAAAGAGCAGTAACTGTTTAAAGATCATAATTCTGTCCTTTCTAATGAATATGGGGGGAAGCCCCTAGTTGAAAACAGTGTATCAATTCCTGAGGAAGATGAGAACTCCACTAACAGTGACCCTATAAGTCTTGGATGTGATGGGCTCAAAGAAGTGACATCTTGTGTGACATCTAAGTTGAAAATAAAAACACTTGGTTTAACATTTCTATAATCATAGTAGCATGCACTGCATCTAGTCCTTCTTTAGATTATATAAGGATGCTTAAGATTCTTTCTGGTTATACTCAAAATATTTGTGAAGAATTGTAGGATGAATGTGGTCAAAGTAGCAAAGGGCAGAAGTACTGATATATTCCACATCAGAGAAAGGAAATAATGACAAAGTCACCAGAGTACCAAAAGGGAGAAACGATGTGGGAAAATGCCTGACACTGTGGAGTGAGAGCGCAAGCAGTGTATTCAGGTCTGATTTATGATTTACCTGTGGTTATTGTTGGGGAGGGTGAGACAAATATTATAAATGAGACTACAGTTTTCCAAAATGAGTGATTTTTAGAATTTTTTTATTGACAAGAGTTGTGAGTGGTTTTCAGTGGTTACCACTAGGCAGATCAATGAAATTTATTTTCCAGGGTACTATGCAGAAGCAAAAACTCAAAGAAGCATGATAAACTCCAATAGGGAAAGCTGAGTTTTCAATACTAGAGTATTCTTTGGCAAAAGAGTTTCAAAACTTTAGCATCCAGTAAATTAGCAGGTGGCCATGTCTGTATAAAAAAGAAAAGAAAAACATTCTCCATTTAATAGCTCATATGTTTAGGTAGCCAAGCTAAAATAACTTTGTACACAGAATTCTGATTAAAAGCTTTAAATCATTTCTGCTCCAACAGGCTTGATAACTAGTTTTGCAATTTAGTGTCTGTCTTGGTTATGTTCCCAGCAGGTTATTAACAATTAATTAGCCGTACTTATCAAATGCTATCAGTACAAGCCTACTAATTGCAGGGCACGAAAATGGAATTTCCTTTTGTGAATAAATTGCAATCATGATAATTTGTTTTAGATAAGTAACTATATATTTAACTTATATTTTTGTTGTTGTTGTAACTTAGATTTATAACCAGGAGGCATAAATAGTATTTATGAGACTGGAATGAAGCCATTTAAATGTTATATGATAGATATTAGATACAATTATTTCTCTTTCAACTACACCTCCTCATTCTTTTCCTGTCTTATATTTTATTCCACAGCAATATGCCTATTCATTTAGTTCCTGATTTGCAGGCAAAACTTTGTAGGAGTCCAGTGTAGATTAACAATTATAAGGGCAAAGTGAGACTCAAAATTCAAACTATTTAAAAAAATATATAACATTGTTAAAGAAACATAATCTGTCAGTGTTTTAAGAAAGGTAATTTACAATTTTGTTAAGTTGTAGTTTCTATCTTTATTCTCCAGCATCTCCCTTTGTTATTGCATTGCTACTGTTTCATTGACACCTTAGCTAAAGACTTGAAATAGTAATCACCATAAAAGTTAACTCCCTTGAAGTAGAAATATTCTATGGAGACCATCCTATAAAGACAATCATATGTCTGTCTTTCTGATGATGTTGGAGTGACTCAAATAAAGACAGGTTGTATATATGTATATATAAATATGTATATATATATATATATATACATATATACGTATATATAATATATGTATACACACACACATACACACACATATATATATATATACTGTATATATATATATATATGTATATATACACACACACAAATATATATATATATATATGTATATATACACACACACAAATATATATATATATATATTCCCTCTAACTACCTCAATACTGAAAAAGGTCTCATGCATTACAAATAACATCTTTCCATGTAGGAATGAAAACAGTTCAACTTTAATGAGTTCACTAAAGCTTCTTTTTCCTGTTTTCCTTTTCATGTTTCACTTGTATTAGGAAGTCAATTTTTTTTATTCAACTCTGCTCTTTGTGACAAGAATGCTTGGAAGTTCTCATTTCATTGAGATTCCATTTTTCCCCTGAAGTATTATGCTCAGTTTTGCTGGGTAGGTGATTCTTGGTTATAAACCTATCTCCTTTGAATCTCTTAGTGTAGAAGCTGCTAAATCCTGTGTTGTTCTAATTGTATTTCCACAATACCTGAACTGCTTCTTTCTGACTGCTTGTAATATTTTCTTCTTGATCTGGGAAATCTGGAATTTGGCTACACTATCCCTAGGAGCTTTCCTTTAGGAATATCTTTCAGGAGGTAATCGATGAATTCTTTCTATTTCTCTTTTACCCTCTGGTTATAAAATATCAGGGCAGATTTCCTTGATAATTTCTTGGAAGATGATGTCTCTCTTTCATCGTAGTTCAGGTAGACCAATAATTTTTAAATTTTCTCTCCCAGATCTATTTTTCAGGTCAGTTGCTTTTTCCAAAGAGATATTTCATGTTGTCCTCTATTTTTTGTTCATTCTTCTGATTTTGTTTTGTAATTTCTTGGTTTCTCATAAAGTCATTAGCTTCTATCTGCTCCATTCTAATTTTTAAAGCATTATTTTCTTCCGTGAGTTTTTGAACTTCTTTTTCCATTTGGCTCATTCTGATTTTTAAAGCATTCTTCTCCACATTAACTTTTTGGACCTGTTTTGCCAATTGAGTTAGTCTATTTGTAAAGGTGTTAATTTCTCAGCACTTAGGGTGATCTCTTTTAGCAAGTTGTTGCCTCATTTTTTATTATTTTCTTGCATTGCTTTCATTTCTCTTCTCAATTTTTCCTCCACTTCTCTTACTTAATTTCCAAAATCCTATTTCAACTCTTCCATGATCTGAGATCACTGCATATTTTTTGGAGGTTCTGGATGTTGATGTCCTCCTCTGATGTTATACTTTGCTTTTCCTCACCTGAAAGGATAGAACAAAATACCTTTTCATCAAGAAAGTAACCTTCTTTTTCTTACTTTTTTCCCTTTTGGGGGAATTTTCCCAGTCAGTTACTTGACTTTTGAGTCCTTTGTGAAGTGGAGGGATGTATAAGTTCTCAGTTTCTCCATGGTGGCACAATCAAGGGAAAGGAATTTAGTCGTCTCTTGGTCTGCACTCTTGTCTGTGAGCAACCACAAGGACTCTATTCTCCCCAGGATCTGCGAATAGGGTTCCCTCGCCACCATCACCACCAACTCTACCACGCCAGCACTCCTCCTCACCCCAGGATAGACACTTAGGGCTGAGATCCAGATCAGCCATTTGACTCCCCCACGGTCTTTGGAAGGCTCCAAAAGGAGGCACTACTGCAGTGACTTCCTGCACCCTTGGTCCAGGGTTTGGGCTAGACCCAAGGCCCCCTCTAACCCAGGTGAAAGGGTTTCATACTAACCTTTGAGGCTGTCTTTGGGGTTTGTGGGTTGAGAAATCTGAAAACCACAGCTACTGCCCATGATTCTGCATCCTGAAGCCTGCTCCAGTCCTGTCCGTGCAGTGCAGTGAAGCCAAGCCTGGGCTGTGCTCCACTCTTGAGTCTGGTGAAATAGACCTTTTGTGTAAACCTTCCTGGCTGTCTTGGGATGGAAATCTCCTTTACTCTGTTGTTTTGTGGCTTCTGTTGATCTAGAATTTGTTTACAATCATTTTTTACATGTATTTTATGGGCTATGGGGGTAGAACTAGAGAAAGTCCATCCTGCTACTCCACAGTCTTGGCTTTGCTCCAAGACAAGAATTTGTTTGTTTTTTTTTAAACCATCTATAAGCATTTCTCTTAATGTGAGATATTAATCCAATGAACTACTTTTTTAATCTTTTTTTAATCATGACAGAAAAAGTTTTGCACCTAGTAGACACTTTTAAAATTTTTGCTTACTTGAATGAAATGATTCATCTCTTGACATAATTCTTGAGAAGACTTTGTTAAACATTTTTATATCTAAATGACTTTTGCAATCTGGTAAAGCCTACATATTCCTTCTCAAAATAATATTTAAAACATTTAAAGGAAATACTAAATCAATGTTGAAATTATTTTATTTCATTATACATTTTCTAATTACAGGTAAAAATCAACTTTTTTAAAACTTTTGAGTTTCAGATTCTTTCCCTCTCTCTTGCTTCTCCTCAACTCCTTGAGAGAGACAGCACCTTGAGGTCAATTATAGACATGGGACTTTGCAAAAGATGTGTCTATACTAGCCATATTTCAAAAGAAAAGGCAAAATAAAATAATAAAAATAAGGAAAAGGAAAAAAAGTATGTTCCAATTTGCATTCAGAGTTTACCAGTTCTCCTTCCGAAGTTGGATAGCTTTTTTGACCATTGGTCCTTTGGAATTATCTTGAGTTACAGTCTGCAATGTCTTTCACAGTACATTATCTTTATAATATGACTGTTACTGTCCATAATTATCTACCACTTCCTCTGTCTTCACTTTGCATCAGTTAACATTGGTCTTGCCATCTTTGTTGTTATTTTTTTCTGAAAGCATTTCTCTCATCATTTCTTATAGCACAAAAATTCTTCATCATAATCACAGACCATCATTTGTTCATCCGTTCCCCAAATGATGGGTACACCTTACATTTCCAATTATTTGACATCACAAAAGAGTTATTATAAATAATTTTTGTGCAAATAGTTCCTTTTCCCTTTTATTCAATCTCTTTGGGATACAGAAAATTTTAAACCAATTGTAGTGGTATTACTGGATCAAGAGTTATGTATAGATTTATAGCCCATTGAGCAGAGTCCAGAATGGCAGGGCTAATTACTAACTTCTACAGTATATTAGTCTCCCAATCTTGACAGAACCCCTCCAGTATTTGTCATTTTCCTTTTATGTGATATTATTCATAGGTGTGAGGTGGTATCTCAGAGTTGTCTTAATTTGTATTTCTTTAATCAGTAATTATTTAGAGTATAATTTTGTCACCATAAATAACTGGGTTTTCTTTGAAAATTGTCGGGCGGAGCCAAGATGGCAGAGTAGAAAGACTCACATTTACTATCTATGAACCCACAGCCCATGGATTTCCTGTAAAAAGAACTCCTGACAAATTCTGGAACAGTGGAAGCCGTGCAGCAACACAGTGAAGGAGATTTCTGTTGCAAAGAGCCCTGAAAAGCAGACCCCAGGGGTCCATTGTAT
>CM053771.1:461028516-461069697 GCA_028658325.1 Potorous gilbertii
GCTGTAAGGTAAATCAGAACCCAGTTCTGTACTCCATCCACTATGTAACACTTATTCTCAATAACGACTCTGTGTACCTAACAGTACAGTTATTTTTATATTCATTTTTCATCTGGGAAAATAAACACAGAAAGGTAAAGTGACTTGGACTAAGTTGTAAAGCTGGTAATTATCAGAGTCAGATTACAAACCCTGATTTAATGAGGTGGTAGAGGGAAACTTTTTTTTGCAACCTATTCTATCTATGATAACAAGGTGATTTGTTTCCCTTAGTGGTAAAAAAAAGAGAAACTGTTACATTGCCAGCCATCACTATGGAGTTACATTTTGCTTTAAAAATGTATGCCTGTTGCTGCACACTCCAGAAGAGAAGAGAATATTATAAGTGTACCTTCAGTTTCCCTGGACACTAAATGAAAATTATAGGAACCCTTTAAAACACCTATAGGGACACCAAAAACTTTTCCCACAGTTATTTGTGTCAGTGAAAGACTTTACTGCACTCAGTAGACATTCTTGTGTTTTTTTTAACTACAGAAAATGAATTTTAATGTTTACTATGAAACACAAATAACATCTTCTCATTTGCTATTCTTTTCAATGTGCCTGTACATCTACAGTGATATTCATTGTTAATATTACTTGTAAGTAATGTATAACATAGAAAAGAAATGGATTTTTCTTTTCAATTCATTTTCACATTTCCTCTGCTCTACCACCTCCCTCAATCTAGTCGAAAGGATAAATTTTCCTGCAATATTCTGTTTCTTTTCCACATATCTAAAATGTTTGGTGAGGGTGGGGTAGGAAAGGAGGGGAACCCCATGTTGTTCCTTGGACTTGAAACTAAGCAAAGCTATAGATAAAGAATGGAATGATCTGGAAGTCCAATTTCTGTCCTATATAAAGAAAAGCTTTGGGACGAGTTTAACATTCCACTCTCCAGACCTCTCAGAGACTATAAAGATAGTGGTACAAGAATATGATGGAGTATCATTGTGCTGTAAGAAAGAACAAATATGATAAATACAGAGAAACTTGGAAAAACTTAAATGAACTTTACAACATAAGGCAAGATAAGCAGAATGAATATAAAAAATACTGTCCATGTTTTTGATGATTGAATAGGTACTTATTGTTGTTTTTCACATTTAGTTCCAGAGAATCTCTCCTTATCTTCCTCTTCCAGTATGTGAAATGATTAAAATAATGTAAATTGAAAGAACAACTAGACAAAAATGAAAATGAATATGCAAAATTACAAAGATCAAGAATTACTATCAAGGAAGGTATGACAAGATACCTTTGCCTCTCTTCTTGGGTATCTATGTGTATTAGGGGCTCTATATTGTTTTGAAATACAACAGACAGTGTCAGAATTCTTCAATTTATTAATAAATTGCACCATTTTTTTAAACTTATCTCTCTTTTTCCTTTAAAAATATTATTAGATGACTCTCTAGAAGAGAAAAAGAGAAGGGTTAGGTGATACAAAAACAGAAGATATCAAAATATATACTTTGTTTTTTAAGTAATAACCATTAATCTTTGGTGGGCATGATGACTCAGTCAAAGTTGAGCTTTACTAGCTGGGGAATATTTGATTTAAGTCTGTCAGTAGAAAGAAGTAGAAGAAGGAAATGAAATGCTATAATTAAAAGTTCTGTCCCTTATCACTTACTGGCATATACTTAGAGATATACAAATAAAATAGTTTGGTAACAGATTGAATATCATAATTAATTGAGCTATAAATTATTTTAGTAACATGAGTATTGGCTGAGTTTATGAAAGATACTAAAATATCTACATCACTCTAGCATAATTTCTGCATAAACAATTTTCATCTAGTTTCTACTCCCTTGATGTGGTACCCAGGATGATTATCCCCATCAAAAAAGTTGGACAATTTTTCACAGATTCTCAGTTTAGACTTTCCTTTAAGTAAAGCAGGATGGCAACATAGTCTAGTAGAAAATGGAGTAACCTGAGAGTCAGAAAAACTGAATTCTAATTCCAACTGTTCTGGGAATACCCCATTGACATTAGGAAAGAATTCCTCTGTCCCTTTGGTTTATCTTCCCCTACCATTATCTAAGGGAGAGTTTAATTCCTGTCAGAATGGAAGCAGGAGGCTGGAGTCAGAAACTTTACCACTTCTCTCATCAGAGTAAAAAGGAAGTATTGGACTAGAATTGTATCTTTTTTCTCCTTTGAATGTTGTTACTCTATAAGATCGATTTTTCAGGTTCAAGTTAAACTTCTGATTGCTAGTCACTAATGGGGAAAGGAGAATCTCAAGCTTTATATCCAAGGTTTAACTTGTTTCTGACTAAATATCAATTCCACAATCAACATACACTTCAGATAGCAAAAAAAAAAATTCATTCAAAGCAATAGAAAATCAGAAATCAGAGAACATATACATATAAAACATATACCAGATAACACAAACTAAAAGAGGTCTCCTACTAAGAAGAAAGTAACTAGTTCAGGAGAGAGAGAGAGAGAGAGAGAGAGAGAGAGAGACAGAGAGAGAGAGAGAGAAAGAGAGAGAGAGAGAAGGAGGGAGGGAGGCAGGGAGGGAGAGAGGGAGGGAGGGAGAGGGAGAGGGAGGCAGAGGCAGGGAGAAAGGAAATTCCAGGTCCCTCTCCGAGATTAAATTCCCTGAATTCTTCAGTTAGCAAGCTGGGGATAGTAACAAGATAAAGACTAATAGTTATTCCCATGCCAACTTGTTCCCAGAATAGGATTCTCACTCCAGCAACCTGAGGTAAGTTTGATGTCCTCCATTTTCTTTCTCAAAACTTGAAGTCTAAATAGCCCCAGAAGAGTGAAAACTCTGAAAACACTGGACTGAAGAGACTGAAAAATTCCTTAAGAAGTCAAGAGATTGAATCGTTTTTCTCTCCAACTGCACACCTCCCTCTCACACAGGCCCAGAGCATTAATCTCCATCAATAAGGACAGAGTCTCTCACCATGGGCTTTGAGACCTGAGTTACATAAATAGAGGCTTATCATTCTAATGACTGACTTCTACTGGTTATGCAAAAATGGACTGTCCTACTTCTAAACTTTCAGATTTTTTTTTTTCCCTTACAAGAAAGTACTGTTTCATTTTTATCTTAAATTCTAGTCAGTCCCAAAGTAATTACACATCTACTTAAAAGTTAAAAAATTATACTGAAGATGATTACAAAGTAAATAGAGATTTAAACACCTACTTTATACAATTGAATTCTTCCTTCCGGTAGTAAGCAAACTTGGAAAATGTGATTATAAAATATTATCATTAAATAAATAAATACAAATAAAACATTTCATAAAATCAACAAGTGATACAGTTAAATTGCTTACTGAATTGTTATTTAATAGCAATTGAGGAGAAATTTATTAAGAGGACATGCCTTTACCTCATCTAAAATTATGTGAGCTTTTTAAATGCTTTCAAAGATATAATAAAAATATCAGCTACTCTCTTGAAATTCAAAGATCACCAACTCTGAAGCCAGAAAACCTAGATTCAAATTTCACCATGATTTTCCTACTAGTATGACTTCATGTAAGTCACCTCTCCTCCCTGGGTCTCAGTTTCACTATCTTAATACTGATTTGGACTATCTGGCCTCTGGAGTTACTTCTACTATAAATACATGCTCTTATCCTGGGCCTACTTTGTAAATGATGTGAAATATGACTATCATATTAACATTAACAAATCATACTTTTAGTAATCAAAGAAGATTTTTCCAAGACCACAGTCCAGTGAAAACATTAAGAGATGATTGTTGCATTCAATACAATTCATATTTAGAAAAGGTATACTGGACATCTGAGTTATAAATGTGCAGTCCACAGTGAGTACTACTTCTCTTATCTTGTCCTTCACATTGTTTAACTATTTCTACTGCTGTTAGGAGTTCTTTTCATTCAAATATTTTCTCCTTCTTATATCTTCACAGATAATGGAAGCAATGGTGGACTTTGAGTCAAAATATCCATGTCTGGATCCTAGATCTGTCATTTACTAGCAGTATGGCTTTACAATCACAGATTGTTAGGGCTTGAAGTCATTTAGAGATAATTTAGTCTAACACCCTCATTTTATAGATGATGAAATTAAGGTTCCAAGAAGTTGTGTTTTACCTGTAGTCACACAACTAGTCAATGATAGAACTGGCATTTGGAATCAGGTTATTTTATTCCAAATCCAATATTCATCAAGAGAATCACATTGCCTCATACAATTCATTTAAACTTATTGCATACAGGAACCATATATAGTCATACACATACACATGCACACATACATAGATACACGTACACACATGCACATATATTATACACACATACATACATATACATAAACACATTCCAAAGACCATACCTTCAAACACTATGCTCATGAGAAAGGACTGTGGTCACTGGAATCATTCTTGTGATAAATACTACAAACAACACAAATTTATTCCCTGAAGTTCACTAAATTGACTGTATGGTATTATGCTAGACACTGGACTACAACATTAGCACATCAAAGTAATTAGTTATTTAAGTTAAATAATTAGTAATTAGCTAAAGCACTAAACTATATGAGTATATTGAAAAGAAATTGATATTTTTTTTTAAATCCAAGAACAATTAACCCCCAGAAAACATTTTTTTATTTTAAATATTAATTAATAAAAAGCAAGATTAGAAAAAAATATAAGAATTCATTATATTCATTGATAACACACACAGTCTTGAAGAAAAGTACACTGCATCAGACTGAATACTAGAAATTTCTGAAATTATAATATTTAAAATAATTGCAGGGAAGGTGTAACTTTACTTCATTGCTGTTCTTTACTCAGTGAATTTAGAAGCATTTGGGACTAATAATGGAAAGAAATAAGCGAAGACTATTGGTTTATGATACTGAAACAGGTTAGAAATAATCTAGTTGGGACATTTTAAGGAACATTACTCTTATTTAAATATCTTCATTATTTGGAAGACAGAATAAATGCACAATAATGAAATTCACAGATCATACGTAATAGGTGGGTGTAATTAATGCTGAGAAGGACGAAGGAATAATGAAAAAAGACATAGGTAGTACAAAAATATAAGAATGACCATACAGAGATACAGAGGATTATAGGAAACAAAAATACGAATAACTGTGTGTTGGAGGTAGAGTTGAAAATCAAATTTTTCTTCACTCCTGTGATTTGCAGAACAACAAATCACAAACAATAATTTAATTTGGTTGATAAACGGAAATACACCTTTCCATTTTGTAGGGCTCTTGTCCCTCTTTCTTCGCAAGTTTTACTTGGTCTCTCTTTCCAATGAGCTGGGGTATTTCCTCTATTGCTATAGCATGGCAAATAGACCACATAGGCCACATATCAGTTATCTAGCTCACCAACTAGCCAAATGGGTTACTGTTGCCTTTGGGGTTTCCTCAGATGCCTCTCAGAGAAATAAAATAACTTTGAATGAGCATTTTCCAACCAGTTACATCGTTTTGAAGACATGAACATGAATAAATGGTTGAAATCATGGTGCATACAGCTCTTAACATTAGATTTTAAACCAGAAAATGTCTTTCTCTAAAATGTTTGATTAATTTTGGAAAAAAAAATTTCTTGATCTTTTTTTCGCAATATCTTCCTGAACATCTGGAAAGAGAAGCAAAGAAATCATAAGACAGTTTATGGAAATCTGTATTTTCTCTAAATTTAGGACATTCTATGTACTAACAAAAATTTTTAGAATTAATATTCATCCAAGACTTGTTTGGTTTCTAAACAGTGGTGTTATTAGTTTCATGGCATTTTCCCTAATTCTTAGACCATGTAGCTGAAAGAACCAGACAAATTTCAAAAGAAAGTATTATTTAGAAATTATTGATATTATGGATGCTATTATCATAATTAAGTGGTATAGAATTAAAAAATCTCTATGGAAGGGTAAAAATAAATTGATTTTAACATGAGGGTGAGAATTAAAGGGGCTATACATTAGTACATCTACTCAAATAGATCCATAATTCCCACAATGTACTTATTACCTCTAATGACCTTTTAAAGCATGTTATCCTGAAACACTTGAATATCATCCTGTAAATTCACCATTAGAAGTCTACCAAATATAGTAGTACTCTTGTTTCCTGTCCCTTAATAACAAGAAGGAACTAATACAGTTTCAGTTCATCACTTATTTCTAACTTTTTACAACTTTATCCCATTTCTTTTTTCTTTCTTTCATTTTGCTCATGTATTTCCTTGAAGGCATCATTTACATTGATCATCCTTTATAATTCATTGTTTGCAGTGGGTTACTGAGTGATCACATCCAATATGTATCAAATCCATTCCCTTTTGTACACTACTGGGTTTTAAAATTTTGAAGACCAGACAATAGGGTTCAATGAATTGTAGTCAAAGAACTGAAGAAAAAAAAAGCATTTTTAAGTTGGTACTGAAAAGGGAGGAGGGAGGACTTTGTTTCATGGATAAGTCTGTCTCCTTTAAAAGAGCTTTGGGTTTCCTCAGTTAAGCCTATAGGCAACAAGTACGTGCCAGATTTTATGCTAAGGTCTAGGAATACAGAGAAAACCAAATATAGCGCCTGTTCTTAAAGAGCTCACTTAGTATTGGTGAGAAAATCGCCAAATAACTATGTACAAATCATTTATACTGGATAAATTGATGATAGCATCAGAGGAAAAGTGACAGCATTAAGGGCGACCAGAAAAACTTCTTGCAAAAGGGGGTATTTAGCTGAGCCTTAAAGGAAACCAGGAGGCAGAAACAAAGTTGGAGACAATTTCATGAATGGAGGACAGGCAGAAAAATGCTTGTGGTCAGATAATAAAGTATCTTTTGTGAGGAGCAGGAATGGGGCCAATATTACTGCATCAAAGTATATGGAGAGAAGTTGGGTATCAAACAGATAGGAAGAGGCCAGGTTATGAAGAACTTTAAAAGACTGAAAGAGAAATGGATATATAATCCTAGGTCTGATAGAGTACCACTAGAGTTTATCAGATAGGGAGGGTGACACGACCAGACATGCACTTTAGGAAAATAATTTTGATAAGTAGATGATGACCTAGAATGGGAAGAAACTTGAATCAGGGAGACCAACTAGAAGACTATTGCAGTAGTCTGCATACAGGGGGATAGCATAGAGAAAGAAAGGAAGAAATCCCAGTGTATAACCCTGGGGGACACACATTCTCTGTGATCCTACATGCAGTGAAGTTCTAGCAAAGGCAAATGAGAAAGAAAAATCAGACAGATAGGAGAGAAAAGAGCATCAAGCAGAGCACAGTGGTTGACAGTGTCAAAAACTAAAGGTAAATGAAAAATGATTAAGAAAAAGGCTAATATGGGGGGAGGTGGACCACAGAGCCAAGGTAGAAGAGTAGAAGTAAAGGCCTGCTAGAACTCTCTTGCCAAACCCCTCAAAAAAACCTGTAAAAATCACTCTAAACAAATTCTAGAACATTACAAGTTACAAAATGACAGACTGAAGCAAATTTCAAGCCCAAGACAATCTGCAAGGCACACAGAAAGGGTCTATGTCACCTGATGCTGGGTGGAGCATAGTTCTGCATGGGCCACATCTACATGGAGGGAGCTGGGGCTGGCCTAAGGGGTTTGAAACACTGGTAGCTACTATAGTTTCCTCATTTTTCAAGCCACAAATACCAAAGACAGTTTTGAAGCCAGTGAATATGGTCCCTCAACTGGCTGAGAGGGGAGCGTGATCCAGCCCCAGCCTTTGCCATAGCCCTGAATTGAAACCCCCTGCTGAAACAGAGTCTGCTTCTAGAACCCTCCACCTAACAAAAAGTTCAAAAATTAAATAATTAGCTGGGAGGATGAGCAAACAGGAGAAAAAAAAACAGATTATAGATTCTTACTTTCTTGATGAAGAAGTATTTTCTTACATCACTGCTGTTGAGGAAGATCAAAACATGCAAGCAGAAGGAGACAACAAAGCCAAAGCTCCTGCAAAGCCAAAACATCCAAGAAAAATATGGATTGATCTCAGGCCGTGGAAGAGTTCAACAAGGATTTTGAAAATCAAGTAAGAGAATTAGAGCAGAAATTGAGAAGAGGAATGAGAGTGATTCAAGGAAATCATGAAAAAGAAGCCAACAGTTTGCTAAAGGAGACCTAAAAAATGCTGAAGAAAGCAAAACCTTTAAAATCAAACAAACTTAAATGGTAAAAGAAGTCCAAAAAAGCCAATGAGGAGAAGAATGCTGTAAAAAGCAGAATGGTCAAATGGAAAAAAAGAGGTCCAAAAGCTCACTGAAGAAGATAATTCCTTTGAAATTAGAATGGAGCAAATGGAAGCTACCGACTTTATGAGAAATCAAGAAATTATAAAATAAAATAAAAAAATGAAACAAAAAGACATGAAGCATCTCATTGCAAAAACAAATGACCTAGAAAATGGATACAGGAAAGATAATTTAAAAATTATTGGATTGTCTCAAAGCCATGATCAAAAAAAGAGTGCAGACATCATCTTTCAAGAAATTATCAAGGAAAACTGCTTTGATATTCTTGAACCAGAGAGTAAAATAGAAATGGAAAGAATCCACTGATCACCTCCTGAAAGAGATCCCAAAAGGAGGGGATAATAGAAGGTAAAGCAAATTTGGGGAAATTATAATCGGAAGCAACACTTTGGTAGAGGGACTGGTCAAAGGAGAGAATAGAATAAATGGAGAATGAGGACAGGGTAGAGTGAAATATATTTAGTCTTTCACAACATGACTATTATGGAATGTTTTGAATGACCCCACATGCATAACCTATATTCAATTGTTGCCTTCTCAGTGAGTGTGGAAGGAGAGAAGGGAAGAGAGAGAATGTGGAACTCAAAGCTTTAAAAACAAATGTTAAAAATTGTTTTTACATGCAACTATGAAATAAGATATATAGGTAATGAGATATAGAAATCTATCTTGCCTTAAAGGAAAGTAGAAGGAAAGGTGATAAGAGGGGTGTGGGGGTGATACAAGAGAGAGAACACTGGAGGAAAGGGTAATCAGAATACACACTGTTCTGGGATGAGGAGAAGGGGGAGATGGGGGAAAAATTGCAATTCTAAATTTTTGGCAGTGAATGCTGAAAACTGAAAATAAACATATTTTCATAAAAGATCATTGTATTTGATAGCAAATCACTAGAAATTATGGAAAAAGCAATTTCAGTTGCATGATGAGATTAGAAATCTAAAGGTAGAAAGTTAAGGAAAGAATGAGAAAAATGGAACTGGAAGCCTTGCTTTTCAATGACCTTTTTAATTTTAGCCATGAAAGAATGAGTTAAAGGAGAATAGCAGAGACAGATGGATTAAGGGGAGCTGTTCTGAAAATGGAGGAGTTGTTGGCATGATTTTAGGCAGTAAGGGAACAACCAGTTAGAATTAATGAAGGAGAAATGCAAGAAAGTAAAATACTGGACAGAGTGGACAACCTGAAAAAAAAAAAAAGATGAGACTGGATGGAATGGGACCACTCGTGCATGTAGAGGAGTTTGTTCAGGCAAAAAGAAAGAACACCTATTCATATGAGTCAAAAGATAATGGCATGAGTGATGTTTTATGAAGAGAATGAGAGAAGAGGGAAGTCTGGTCAAATGACCTAATTGTTTTCAGTGAAATATAAACAAGGTTCTCAACTGAGAGGTTGAGGGAGAGGGATTTAAAGAAGGTTGACTACAGATGAAAAGTTTTGAGAAAGCCGTGTCATAACTAGGATAGTGAATACATTAAGGAGGTGTAAAGGGGATAATTTTCTATTGTGAGGGCCAAGTTGAAGTTATATAATGCAAGTCTTTATTGGACTCAGAGGCAATCTTGCCTACTGACTTCCTTTTCTTTATTCATAGGCCCAATGAAAAATGAAAAAAATGTTGGGGTTATAAATATACATACATGCATACATACATACATATATAATATGTGTATGTACGTATATAGTGCCTATACAAACATATGAGGAGGATTCTTCTATTTCCATTAGTTATCTATCATCATGCATTGCTCTTCCCTATTGTGGCTAAAATTTTTGAAAAAGGCAATATGTAATTTTTATTTCTATTTCCATTCCTCCAGCTCTCTCATTAACTCACCAACATTTACCATCAATCTCTTAACTGCCAAATCTGATGACCTTATCTCAACTCCTATCTTTCTCCCTTTTTGATCTCTGTGAAGTATATATAATATATACACATACACAATTATCCTTTGCACATTGCAACTTTCCACATCATGGAGTCAACATGTTGTGAGTTGGCATAAGGAACTAAAGGGGAATTTGGGAGGAGTTTTGCTGAAATTGTGTACAACAACCAAAAACAAGTAGATGACACAGAAAGAAATTCAGAATTTCATGAAATTTATGTATAGTTTTGTATAATTAATCTTGCATTGAAGAATGGCTGAACAAGTTGTGATATATTATTATGATGGAATACTTTTATGCTAAAATATTTGATGAGCTCAATGATCTTAAAAAACATAGACTATTATAAATATCCAAATTAATAGCAAAAGATCTACAAAGGAACATACTATCTACATATAAATACAACTATATATAGAATGGTTTCACACACACCTATACACATGCTACATGTACGTGTACAGACACATATACTTATATGTGTGTGATGATAGCCATCTTTAGGGTGAAAGAGGAAGGGAAGAGTAAAAGTTTTTCTTTTAAAAAGAAATTTACATGATAGCTTTGTTGTATATTTATTAAAAAGAATAATTGCATAAGATTTGCAGTTTTATGTATAATCTTTTTTTCCTTTCTATTCTATTACAAAATAGAAATACCTGTATTATTTCTTAAGTTCAGAATGAAATAAATTTTTAAAATAGTGATGTTGGGAGTAATTGAAGGTTAAGAGAGAGAAATATTGTGTTTAATTTTTGGTCATAGTGAGTTAGACTGCTGGCAGATTTTCTGTGGAGACATCCAGGAGGTAGTTTGAGAGTACAGATCAGTGCTCAGGGAAGAGATTTAGGCTGGAGATATACATTTTAAAGTCATTTGTTTAGAGGTGACAACTGAAGCCTTAGAAATAGATTACAGTGTGGAAAGAAATGTTAAGAAGAACAAGAATTGAGTTATGACAAATTTCCGTGATCAAGGAGAAGAAATAAAACAAGAAAATGAAGTAGACCAAGAAGCATTGAGTTAGATACAAAGAAAACTAGGAGAAATTAAAGTTGTTGATCTGGAGGGAAATGAGAAAATCTCAAGAAAACTGGAATGATCAATAACATCTAAGGATGAAAAAAGATTTAAAAAGTGATAGACTGTTTCACACATGCATCTAAAATATTTGATTTTGCATTTATTTATTAGGGAATATGTCCTACCCTACCACTAGGTCATAAGGTTCTTAGAGGTAGGGACTGAAATACAATTTACCCCTAACTGAGATGTAAAAAAAATGCCTCACAGAAATTATAGTGTAATGTAAAAAGTGCTGGGTTTGGAGTCACTGGAGCTGGGTCTGAACCCTGACATAGAAATTATGTGAGAGTAAGTAAGTCTGAGCTTCAGTGTTCACATACAAAATAAACATAAATATCCTTTCAATATATGCATTCTCAGTTTGCATTAGAAAAAATGGTTTGAAAAATATTAAAATGTTGTTAAAACATGAGTTTAACCCTAGCACAATTCAACTTTGTCCAGTTTTTGAAGAACTTTTCAACATGAAAAACATAGCATTTTAACTGCATAGATGATAGTTCATCTTTCATCCCTAGAGGAGAATTCTGAGCCAGGTTAACCTTGTACTGATTCAGCTTCCTGATGGAGTCTCCAAACTGTGTCTATAACCTTAGAAAAGAGGAGGAAATAGATTAATTTCTGGCAATGGTAGTTGGGCACATCATTTGGCTCAGTACATTCACAGTTCTTTTCTGTCCTATGAGATATGAATCATCTGCACCCTAAGGTCTCTTCTAGCCTTTTGATTACTCAATTCAGTGATTTTGAAACCTTTACCTTAACCTCAGCTCATATTTTTTCTTGCCCTACACATCTTATTTTTTGCTAACATTAATGACAGGTATGCACCTTGTAAAGAAAAATCTACTTTGATAGAAGGGAAAGACTATTGGGACAGAGAATATCATCTCCAATCTTTAGTCATACATAGTTAGATGTGAATGATGATGTTGTAACCCCATTTAGCAAAGGCAAAGTGATTTAAGGTGTGGCTTATTCCTGACAGAAGTACAGAGTAAAATCATAAACCCAGCATAACATCCTGAAAATATTTTAACCTAAGAAAATATTTGAAAAAATTTGCATGTTTCCCTTTTCCTGGTGGTGCTATTTGATTCAGCCATGTGAGTGATTATTTTTTCTCCAATATTTATCAAAGTCCACTTTCTTTGGAAGATATTAAAAATTATTCAATTTTCTCACTCATGTAATTTTCAACATGTGACCATCACCTATATTTTCTTTACTTTTTAAATAAAACTTGTCCATTTTAAAATAATGGATAAGAATATTATTAAGATAACAGATTCATAGATGTGGAGTTCCAAGATATCTTAGAGTCCATCAGGTTCAATTTTATCATTTTATAAATGATTAAACTAAATTAAAGAGAAATTAGCTGACTTGTCCGTGATCACATAGGTAGCAAATATTTGTGGTTAGATTTGAAACTAGGATCTTTTTACTCAAAATCCAATGCCTTATCAACCTTTCCATGCTGCCTATTTTTATTGCTGTCAGTGTACTTTCATTTTCTGGAATCTCTACTATATAACTTGGTAAAACATTTTATTCCACAAACTCTCATAACATTTCAGCAACTTATTATCTCATCTCCTACTAATTTTACAGATGGTCTCACTATGATAAATAGCCAAGAATTTTGTTGCTCTGAGAACAACCAGTATCAGAAGTTGTGTATCAACATGCAAGCTCATGTACCAAAAAAAAAACAAAACCTTGCAATGTTCTTTTCTCAAGATTGATCATATTGTTATATATTTGCATTCAATTTGCCTTGCAAATTAATTTATGCACATTCTAGTCATAAATATCTATATAGACTTCTATGAATACTCTATCATGTTCCCTAATTAAAAATGCCCCCTAGCAAGTAGATTATATTTCATATGTACTACATGCACACATACACATATTTATGAATCTTTTATATCTTCTATGTATCCCTGATTTTCTGTGTTTATATAGATTAACATGGATTTTTAAATGGAAATGCAGTCATAGAGTAATGGTAAGAGGAAGAGGATTTTCCTTTAAGTCAGAGGAAGACCTTGGTTCAAGATTTGACTCTGATATTCACTGTGCCTGCTCTATTCTGGCAAGTCATTTAATCTTACACTGCTTTAGGCAACCATCTAAGATTCCAGTCTACATTGGTAAAGACACTTCACTCATCTGAAAGTTCACTGTACTGATGAAATCCCAAGTCCAGTTCCTTTCTTTGTCCCTATTCAGGATTGACATAAACCACTAATATTATATCACCTATTGCCTATCAGATTTACTTTCTCCAGGGATACAACATGTGATTTATCTATACCTCCCTGTCCCTTCTAGTTCCTGTCTTTTTCTACACAGAAATCTTTCTTGTATGATCTCCTTATTACACAAGAAGTCTTTTCTTAAACCTCTGCCCATTCTGTGTATACCATTGCAGTGCATTAATAATTACTCACATGTAGGCCATGCTTTCTGAAATATAAAGTACTTTCCTCACAACCATCTTATGGAATAAAAATATTACCCTTACAGAAAAGACAATAGTGTCTCAACTCAGGAGACTTACTTATGGTATTATAATAGAATGAGGGTTCAAATTTTACAATAAATATTTTCTGACCTTGTGCAATAACATCATTTGTTATTATTAAACTTCTGACAGAAATATTTCTATGGCAGCTAGCATTTTGCATTTCCAATAGAATAGTTTAGAGCAGAGTATTTTTAAATGCTTTGACAATTAACAGGTTCAAACATTTATATCTTCTGGAACCCACATTTATAAAATACAACAACAACCATTATGGTACCTCAAATAAAATTATTTGTTCCCTCCTATAAGAGGCTATAAAGAAAGCTTTCATTTTTTTATATAAATAAGAAGATGAGATTATAATATTGTGCTTTTTATGATAACTACTTTTATATGTATAATTGTAATCACACTGTACTCATGCATTTTATGTGCAACAGTAAGTACAACAGTATGCCTAATGCCTAATGATGTGAGCCTCCCATCCCAATACAGATAAATGCCACTTTTGGGATATTTTAAAATTAACTTGATTGAATTTAAAATATTACGTACTGTTCTTGTAATTGCTATATAGAACATTAAGTGTTCTAATGGAGTAACACTGCGCTAATATATGCTATTTTAATTTTTCCTCTTAGCTTTAGTAACTTGATTTTATAAATTAAATTGATTTTATGCAATTTGATATCCATTGCTTAAGCCATGTGACTTGGTTTATCTGAAATATCACCATAAATTAAAGATTCAATGTATAGAACTTGGGGGGGATCTGGAGAGGACACTATTTTTCCTCTATGTACTATTTCTCATTTCATTATCAAATGGTTTTACAATATCTTTGGAGGAATAACATTTGGAAAATATCTGTTATAAACTTTGATCCACTCAAAATTTGTTTTTTTTTCTACTGCGATCAGAATTAAAATAAATGGAATGTTCTATTAGATCACATAGACAACAGTAAGTTTACTGTACTTTCTTTTTTTATAAAATAATCTAGGAATATATAATATAACCTAGGAAAATAAATTTATTCTTTCAATCAAAGAATGAAGAAATTTCATTTCTATTCCAAAAGTCTAATTAGTGGACTATTTTTCTAATGGTATTTCATGACTCGAAGCATTTCACACGCAAATTAACGACAACTCTTGGAAGTCTAAAATTTTATTGTCTCCTAATTCTAACATATTATGTATATAATATACATAGACATGTATACACATATACATACATACATTATATTCACACATATACATATACATACATAATGTGTAGACACATATGTATATGTATCTTTATATGTGTGTGTGTGTGTGTGTGTGTGTGTGTGTGTATAGTAGCTGAAAAGTAGCTCTTACTCAATATTTTGTCCATAGGAAAAGTGGTTTGGGTCAGGTTGAACTCTGGGGAGTTTGAATCGTAATGAAAAGAGACTGGACTTACTCCAATGATAATTCCAGTGATAATTTTCACATTCTTTGACTCATTAAAGCTTCCAATCTAACAACATGGGGAGAAGGTGTTTTTTTTCCTTTTTCTTAGGTTATGGTTTACATATAGGTTTTGCTTCCCCCCTGCCCCCCCCAAAAAAAAAATCAAACAGAAGTAGAGCTTCACATGCCCTCAATATACATTTTGTACCAAATGCAGGACAGGTGAGTAATTTTTACCAAACAAAGAATCCTAAATATAAAAAAAGAAACTCAAACATAAACAGGAATAACAGAATAACAAAATGGAGTTAGTAAATTATCACTATTGTTACAATATATTGAAAGACATGATGATTAAGACTCTTCAGTTAAAAAAAAACATTTTTTGAGGACTTCTAATCACACACTGTACTTTTCACTTGGGCTGTACACTCTCTGAAAAACTCTTTCTAAATGTCTACTGGTAAAACTCACAAGCCTGAGCCAACAGTCTTTTCAGTGACTGTCTTCTCTGAAGGCACTGGATTAGTTTCCAGGACTCCCCTTCCCCATATTTGACAGAGGAAATTTTAAAGGACTAAGTAGAAGGATAGGTCACATCATGTGGATTAAAATTTTATAATGGAAATTATCATAGGAACGATAGGAAAATCTTTTAAAAATGAAATTTGAAGATAAAAAAATTGATAAAGAGAAAAACAGGTATCTGCAAAATGAATGCATTGTGAACATATCAATTTAGCATTAAGATGTAAGTACTAAATGAGAGACAAGGGTAACGAATACAGAATGAATATAAAAATGTGTCAGTTTACTTTAAGAATCGTGCCAATTAAGACATTATGAATTGGATCTGACCTGCAAAGACAATGATGGGAGTGAAGGAATTTTTATGCCTATATTGGCACGAGGTCAAAGATTTTTTCTAGGTCAATGGGATCTTTCCATTCACTATATAAGTTGTTTATTGATCCTTCAATGCTTTTACAATTTTTTCATCTCTTTCACCTATCCTTACATACACATTGTCTAATTTCCTTAACATTCTCCTTTCCTCTTCTCTTCCTTTCCTTGTTCTCCCCTCTCCTCCCCTTCTCCCCTTTCCTTTCTTTCCCTTCTCCTTCCTTTATTTTTTTTCTTCAAGCCATTTCTATTTCCTTTATAAGTTCCTCAGGGATTTTAACATTAGGGTCCAAGTAGAGCACTTTTTCCTCTGTCATATAGAAAAAATGTTCGTTAAAAGTCTTTGGCAAATCTTTTGCATTTTTCTCCACTTCGTAGTATTTTTATTTGGAATTAGCACTGGAATGCTCTTGTTCTTTTGTATATCTTACCATGCTCTCTTCAAATTACTTTTATCCTTTGCTACTTCTTTCTGTGTGGAGATGATATTGCATATGGTTATCCATTGTTATTTTATAAGAGGTTGTTCAGATATTTTAACAGTGTTTTTTCTGGTAACCATGTGATCCATTTGATAAGTAAATTAGATATTTAAGGTACATTGTGGACACTTTATAAAAATTTCAATTGATTTACATTGGTTGAATTTCTGGATGAAATATCCATAGTTGGTATGGCAATGTCAATTATGCTGTCCATTCTTCATTTTTTAAAATTATATAATTTAGGGTTCCATCATTTTACTGCATTTACTTTTCATTGTTGTCCTTTCTTCTCTACATGTGTGAATGTACAAATTCTAATGATTGATGGCCTGATGGTATAGAGATGGCACTCAGGAATAACTTCCACATCAAAAATAAATCTTTCACTGCCTACTTAAAAAAAATGTTGTTTTATATTTTATTTGATTCCTGTCAGGTACAGAAGTTATCAATTCTTTTTTTTAATTATTTACTCTATGTAGATGTCAGGCTTTGATATAACCTTGTCTTGTTAATGGACTTTTTGCTTAATCTGAAGATCTTTCCCACTTGCTTAAATCACATGGCAATCTAAGTCACATGTGGTGGGAGGAGCTTATTGAACAAGTGGAATAGAAAGGGTTGAATCTGGAGCAGAGCTGAAAGTTGGTCAAGCAAGTCAGAGTTGGGAAGGGCAGAGAAAGCAGTCAGCTGGCTGTGAATGACAGAAAGACCTTTTGCTTAGGGGAGCCAGTTTGTGGGAAGGCCTGATGATGTGTATAGACTTTTTGGATATTATGATTGATTTCTTTGTTCCTATGATACATTTGGCTTTCTGGTTTCTGAATAAATGTTTTACTTCTGCCTTCTATATGGAGAGTCTGTTATACTTTGCCAGAGCTATGGCAGCATATTCATAGTACCTGGAGGTGCTGTGAATATTGCCTTGGAGTTCCAAACCTATGCATTTTACCCATATGTTTGTCTACTTGCTTACCTCTTTCTATTTGACATCAGATTCATTGGTTATCAGCATGTATTCTGATTTGATTTGAAGATTCACACTGAGTACTTCATGAAATTAAAACAAAATTGGCAGACCTATAAACAAACTGATTATCAAGGAGAGGAAAATCACTTTAATTAAACCTAGTACAGTAACTAGTTAGAGGATAAGCTTTAGTAGTATATGCTAATGTCTTTTGTCTGTCAATATATTTTGCCATGGATTAACCCAGGTTAAGTCGGATTTAAGAAGGGTAACTCTTATATCTAATGACTCATCACCTCCTCCACAGATGCTTCAGTCAATAGACAATTAGGAGGAAGTAAAGTAGGTAGTCATGCATCATTGCAATATTTTTTTTTTGGTTATTCAAAAGGAATTCAAAAGGACATTCTGTTTTAACAAAAAGATTTAAGCAGATTTCAGCAATTCAATTTATAGCCACTTTATAATATAAGGAAGATTTATAATCTGGGGGAGAAAATTGTGGATGGGCAGGGGTGTGTGCTGAGTGTTGATTGCATGACTCACTAAAATATAATGAACTTTTCTTTATGAGATAGAATAATTTCTTGGCAACAATATAATCTTAAGATTGGCACTGCAACTACTTTCAATTGTTCCAGTTGCCACTGATGTCATTTTCTTAGTGGCCACCTTGAACATATCAATTTGTGGACCACACAAAGTCACATACATGAACCTATCAATCTCAAGTTTACTGCTCATTGACCCTAATAGAAAAATAAACACAATTTAAGTCTCCACCTAGGCACAAATTTGAAAAGATATAAGACACAACCACTATTGTCTGCCTCTAGGTAGGGGACAAAACTTCCACAATTGCTGTATTTTACCCTGAGTACTCCTTATCCTTTGAAAGAAAGGATACCGAAGCTCAGGTTAGTCTATGAGTGTTGATAGTCTGACTCAGGAACTAATTGGAGATATTAAAAAAGTGATGAACCATAAATAATCAGAAGCATATGCAATATATCTGAAAATTCTCTGATTTCCATATATTTACATTAAAGTATACCCATTGCAAAAAGTGAATAATGGGAAATAATACTAAGCCAAGTGAAACAATACAATTTTTTTAGAGCCTACTATACATATGTGTATACCAAGAAAAGTAATTTAAAGATATATATATATATACACAAATATAGACTAAACTAATAGAACATTGAATAAAAATATTTATCCATTTTTTTAAATGGAAATGAAAGTATCTTTAAAAGTAACCAAACAAAAGAAAACCACACTAAAGGACATTTTGGTGCAAATTTACAAAATTTTATCAAACTTTGAAACAACTAATACATATACTGCAAAAAATCACTCTATTGAACTAATTTTATTCAGCAAGTATAGTTATAGAGGAACCCTTTAAAATAATTTCCCTCAATTGGTGTTTGATTAACCCCAAAAAACAAATTAAAAAGGTAAAAGCTAATCCTCTGATGTGATTTGCTGAGTTTCACTGGCCCTGGTCTCCTTGCTATCACTTATACATTTCCGTTCCTGACTCTGGGCATTTTAACCGGCTGTCTCCTATTGTTTGAATGCTTACTATGTTAAAATGTTAATTTAATGTTAATATTAAGATATCCTTATCTTCACTGACTTTTCACCAGCTTCCTTGAAGTCTCAGATAAAATTATACCATCTGTAAGAAACCTTCCCCCATTTTCCTCAATTCTAGCTCTTCCTCTGTTGATTATTTCCAATTTATCCTCTATATAAGTTTGTTCTGATTATAAATTGTGCATGTATTGTCTTTCCATTAGACCACCAATTCCTCAGCAGCAGGGATTATCATGTGCTATTCTTTGTATCTTAACCACTTAACATAGTACCTGATACATAGTATGTAATTAACAAATGTGATTGACTGGATTGCAATTACAGTTATGTTGTCAAAAGAGTTTCCTACAATACTGTTCTCAGAAGAAAAAAATCTAAATACTTAGATTTTTTCTTTCAATTTACATAATTATTTCTTTTTGTTCAGCACACCTCACTCCCCACAAACTACTAATACTTTGTACTTTATTATTCTCTCTTCCTTCAAATATGTTGGACAGAAAAAGTGGCTACAATTCAGTAAAACCTAATTCCTTTCAACATTTGTTCTTTGCCTTTATTCCCCAATGTTATTGGTAATTTTTTTCAAGCTAAATCAAAGGATCAGTTAAGAAACATTTATTAAACAATCACTCTACCAGAGTTTGTGCTTGGCACTGTGGAAACAAAGGCAAAAGTGAATAGCCCTTGATTTCAAGGAGTTTACAGTGTATTGGAGAGGTGGTCAACATGTACATATGTAATTACATAAAATTAAGCTTAGGAGATAAACACTGAACCTATCATCTACATAGGGAGTCAAGGCCAGTGAGTCCTTATATAAGGAATTCCCAGGTGAGTAAATTCCCTTCTACCAATGCAGGTCCACACCTTCTTCACAACTTACCCTTTTAGACAATCTCTGTCTGTCTTTCTGTCTCTGTGACTCTGTCTCTTTTTCTGTGTGCCTCCCTCTCTCTGTTTTTCTCTCTCCTTGTCTCTTTCATTACGACTTGTAGTATATACCAATTCTGGGGCTACTGTACCAATTCCCATACACACTTTTAAGCTCATTGTCTAAAATAAGTATTCACTAAGGATGTAGGAGTAGTCTTTTTTGGGGGAGGGGGGAGTATGTCTTTCTAATGTTTTGCCTTATGAGCCCCATACTAATATCTTCTTATTATTATGAATTGATATCAGCTATTTAGACAGTTAACTTTTCAACATGGATTTTTATTCAGGTGAGACACTAAGAAGAGTTAGCACAAAATATCCCATACTAATCTGTGATACCCTCTTCCACAATTACGTGCAGAGTCCAAAGGAAAATATATTAAAACTTAGAGATCACATGTGGTAAAAGGGTAACTATTTTCCTGAATTCCTTGCAATGATGGTCTTGGTGGGAGAGGTATGATATAATGATGTTTTTCTTTATTGTTTTTTGGGGGGTTATGTGTGCTTATGTGCATGTGTGTATACACAAACACATGCTTTTTTGGGGGGGATTTCTTTGTTTGGCTGAGATCTTTGTAAAATTTGGATGTGCATATTCACTGCCCTTGACTCTGAATGCATGCAGATGCCAGATTTAGCTATTGCTGTACATGGGAAATTGCTGGGATATCTGATGAAAAGTCCAAATACTCCAGTGCTCCTAAATTCTTGAGGTACTTCTATGGCTAGGGATAATGGAAAAGGAAAGTGAGACAGAGGTTTGTTTCTTCTCTTAGTCAATTACTCCTCAGGGATTTGATTGTACTTATACTGCACTTCTGCTCAATGGCATTCAAATACCTTAATTCAGTTAGATCATTTTGGGGGGAGGGGAAAGGTATCATTATGCATGATGTAATAGATATTTTTTGAAGTGAATTACTCTGTGTTCCAAATAATGAGCCACTGTCTTTGTTCTATTTCCTAAGATCATTTTATTACTTGTTCTATGACCCACAGCTCCAAATCTGACTACAGATTGTTTACTCATACACATTTCACGGAAAGGGTTACACTCTTGAAAAGCATAATCCTTGTTCAGAAAATTTGGTTGCCTAGTCTTTCCTTTTCCCCTATATAAACCTATTAGGATGTCTCTGTCTCTTTCCATTAGACATCTCTCTGGTCACCAAAAACACAATTACCATGGGTAAATATTTAATGGGAAAAATATTTAATGGAATATTTTCCCCTTCTAAACTAGGACCCACTTTCACGTTTTTCCAGTCTAAGTTGTGACCCATTTTCGCTTGACCTCACCTCAGTCTTTTTCTTTCTTTCTTTTTTTTTAATTTCTCACATCTTCTTCACTGATGAACCTCCTTTCCTTACCTTTCTAAGGATTCTGGAAATTACCATAAATTCTATATTCACTTTGTGTCTGCATTAGATGTATATCAACTTTCCCTCTCATTCTTCACTTTTTTTGCTTGCTGGCTTATCTTCCTACTTTAGCCATACTACAAAATAAATTGATTCAGACATAGATAAAATTTTAATTTAGTCTGTAGAATATCAATATAAATATTTTCTTCTTTCCTTCTAATATTTTTAGATTCCCTTAAATTTTTAGCCTTTAGTAGCCTTATGATTATTTTTTATGATTACTTTGTTGCTTCTTTTGCATCTTTGTTGAATAAAATAAAAACAAAAATATACAAAGGTACCATCATTGATTTCTTTAATTTTTATTTTCCTGATAATTGTACTTTTAAAAATTTCTTACTAGATACTTCTACTTTATTTCCATTTTTTTTAAGTTTTCTAAATCAGCTACCTGCTCATCTTGATTTTTTTTCCAACAATGCCTTTAATACCTCTTCCTGTGTTTAAGTCTACTGATTTTTCATTGATGATTAAGTTAAGTCAAATCATTTATGTTAATTTGGGTCACAACATGATCTTGGTTGCTTTTTGGAATAAATTATTCCAGTCTTTTCGGTTGTTTCTTATTTTTGTGGAACAAACTTTAATTAATTGAATTATCATTTCTTCAGAGCTGAAATTCTTTTGCTTGGATGGTTGCTTCTTTTTTACTAATACAATCATGACTTTGAAATCCTATGTACTATGCTTTTTTGATCTTTTCGCTTCTCTGTAATTAGTGTGTGAATGTGATCAATCTCTATGCACAAGTGCTATGGAATTTTATTTTATTATTTTACATATTGTGGTAGTTTTTGATCTGTCATGTGTTTCTTGTATTCCCTGTGACATTGATCTATCTCTATACAACCTATCTTTTGTTTTATTTGAGTAATCTTCAATAGAATTCATTTGCTCTTTTACTCGTCTTCTAATAGAATATAAAATCCTTGACGAAAATTTATTTTTGATATCTCAGTCCCCCAATACAATATCTAGTACAGAGTAAATATTTTTGTAATTTCTTGTTGATTAATCGTTTCTGCCAAATTTACTTTTACTTATCCATTTTTGAAGTTTGCAATTGTTATTTCAGAATACCTGCTTCTTTGTACTTCTGACCTATTGTGTATTTCACTTTCTATACTTTGTTATTTACCTTCTTAAATATTTTTTGGGAGCTATGATATCTGATCATGTTTCTATCCTGATGTTCCCTTTTAAATGTTACTTCTACTTTGAGATCATTGTGGTATTTCTTATTCTTGTCCCATGGTTTCTGGGGTGTCTACAGAATTCTGTGTGTCACTGGAGAGTTTTGGTAGTTTTTCTTCATAGCATGAATACCTATTAAATGTGTTATGGTTTTATTTACTCCTTTTCCCCCTATATTCATGAGTCCATTATTTATGTGCAAGGGGTTAACCTTATATGCAACCTTTCTCTATTGGATATTTTATCTTTCATTTTTTTGACATATTTTAAATACCTTTCCATTGACTTTCCTCCTAACACTCAGCATTTGCAACCACCACACCTGATCATCATATGGCATCTGTAGTAGGGTGGCTATCTCCTGGGCCAAAGTAAAATTCACACAAAAATAAGATTGGAATCCCCTTCTATTTTTGGTATGGGAACTGCCTTCTTCCACTTTATTCTAATTCCCACTTTAAGCTACTAGTCATGCACCTCTTCATGTGGCTGGTAAAAATCCATGTGTACTTCCTCTTAAGAGTTGTGTGTATGAGTATGTGGGTGTTTGTTTGTGTGTGTGTGTGTGTGTGTGTGTGTGTTGGAGTTCAGATTTAGTCATTTCTGTGAAGGAAGCATGAAAAATCCAGGAAATCCTCACATCCAGATCTTGAAACACAATCCAAGTAGGTATCTGTGCTGAGTGGACTTGTTCCCTGATGAGGGTTAAGGGCAGGGACACTGGTTCAGAGTTAGTACATTTCAACTACATAATATTATTTCATGTCCCAAGTCACAGCTTGTTAGTGACACTTCCCAGAACCAAATCAAAGGCCCCTGACCCTAGGTCCCAATATATTTTTGAAGTCAAATTTTAGCAGCACTAATACTACTATTTCTGAAGTCTAGTCCATTTCAAAATGAAAGAATATGACCATAAAGTTATATTATTTATGACAACTGTATAAATACTAAAATATTACTTACTCATGTTAAAGAAAAAAATGAATCTTGTCTTACTAGTGGAAAATTAAATGAACTACATCAACATATGTTTTCATGGACTCAGGGTATATTCTTCTCTGGGGAAGTAGGCAAGTATGAATTCCAAATGTACTTATATTGCCTTAAGTTTCTTTCATTTATGAATGTATTTATACTTTTAACAGTATAAAAGGCATGTTTACCCCAGGGTGATTTGTTTTAAACAAAGTATCCTATCTGATGTGAATTCCCCTGAAAATTTAGTATGTGCAGAGATGAAAAAAATCCTATAGTGATAAACACTAAAATCTACAGAATGTTCTAAGACAAGATTGATATTACACATATCTCATTTATACAAAAATAAAGTTACCTAAGTAAATGTAAATTTGAAAACCATATTGGCAATTATTTTAGTGATAAAAATTTTAACTTACTGACAATAAAACATTGGAGATATTGTGCCAAAACCTGTGTATCTATATTTCAATAATATCCCTGAAGTAATACTTACTTTATAAATTAAATGTATATAAATATTTATCAAAGTATATTATATTAAATATTCCAACCTAGTGAAATATGATAAACATTTCAAGAGCTTTAATTCCAAAATTTTCCTGTTATTTGAATAAAGAAAACACATTTCTACACTGGTAAAAAAAGAATATTTGGTGATTGCTTGTTTTTAAATTCTTCCAGTGTATAGGAGTTGTAACAATTAAGTAATGGAGCTATGTTAGTGAGGACACTGAGTAAAGTAGTTGATATTATAAAAGGTTATAGGCATGCTCTCATATAAGAAAATTTGACACAGTTTATAAAAATATAAATTTATAAAACACATATTGGGGAGAATGGGTACTATAAATTATGCAGCATTAGTCGTGAAAACATTACGTTATTGTGGTAGACTGTGTGGCTAGACTTGACATCACATGGGAAGGAAAAAATCCATGGCACAGAAAAAGATAATATCAGATGTAAATGATCCTAAGCTTAATACAGTAAAATATTAAAGGACTTGGGGATTTAGGGAATTCTGTTGCCTAAGTGGGTTGGAAGTAATAATTCATTCACCAGTTCCCATGAATTTAATTTTCATCTCTATGCTGATGAGCTTCAAATCTACCTATTCAGCTGTAACTTCTCTGTTGACCTCTAATCTCACATCTCCAACTGCTTTTCAGAAATCTGGCACTTAATGTACAGTAGATATCTTATACTTACTATGTCTAAAATTAAAATGTTTGCTTCTAAGTCCTCTCCCCTTCCAACTTGCTCCACTACTGTCTAAGGGACCACCATCCTCCCAATTACCCAAGCACAAAACAGACATCATCCTAGCGTTCTCACCATCTCTCAACTTCTATACCCAGTCTGTTGCCAAGTGTTTCACCTTTGCAACATTTCTTGAATATGTTATCTTCTTTCTCCTGATACAATTGTCCTCTTGATGCAGGTTATCATTTTCAACCTCAACTATTGCAAAAGCTTTCTTGCTGGTCTGCCTGCCACAAGACTCTTTTCACTCTGGCCACTCTTCAGTGAGCTGTCAAAATGACCTTCCTAAAAAGTTAGACCATGTCATCATTCCATTCTCTTTTTTCCAATCTTCTTCCACCTTCTATCCTTCCCCTTGAACATTTGCTTTGACCCTAGTCACACTGGTCTTGTTGCTGTTTCACAAATAAGACATTCCATCCTTTGGCTCCTGACATTCTCACTGACTGTCCCTTATCCTTGGAATGCTCTTCCTCTTTACCTCCACTTCCCTGATTCCCTGACTTCCTTCAAGTTGTAGTTTAAATCCCATAGTCTATAGAAATCTCCCAATCCATTTTAATTCTAATGTTTTTCTTCTGTTAATTCTAATTTATCCTCTATTTTCTTTGTTTATAAAATTTGCTAACATGTGGTCTCTCCCCATTAGATCTTTAACTCCTTCAGGGCAAGGACTTGTTTTTGCCTTTATATCCATATTGCTGTATGCATTAGCTGGCATTTAGTGGACACTTAAAATATACATTGACAGAATTCATTGGGTAAGATTTCAAAAGATGAAGGAAAAAAGAATGATAGAAGTTGTAGGGACACAGGTTTTAGTTTTCTTTAAGAATACAAAAACTTTCTAATAATTGGAGCTGTCTAAATCTGGAATTGACTGCCTTGGGAAGGAGTAGGTTCTCACTGGAGATATTAAATGGAATTAGAAGACTGCTAGTTGGCATTGTTGTAGAAGGAATTCTTAGTGAAATAGGTATTAGATGAAATAACCTCTAAGGTACCTTCTTATTACAAGATTCTGTGAATTTTGCAAAAGATACTACAGTTGATCCTATCAGAAAAATATAAATTAGAATAAGTTAATGCTCTCTATGACATAGTCCTGCAACGGCAGAAAGTGAAAGAGAAGGAGAAGGGCAGTGGGGCACATTCTTTTATATGTAAACCTGGCACACTAGTTTGCTTGATTTCCTATGGGATAAAGAAACAATGAGCTTTGCAAAACTTACAGTGACATATAAATGCCAGTTACTGCAGTCTTTGTTGATGTTTTACTCCCAATCTCTACATTTTTAACCAGGCAGCTAAAACAATTTACCTCCTACGTTAGTTCTGTGCTTTTAACAATACAATTCCAGTCTCTCTTCTCAGGTAGTTCATATTGGTACCCTTCAGGCACTCTACATTCCACTCCTACTTTCGACATAATTTCTGTGTGGCTCTAAAAACCTCTCCATGCTCCAAGCAATTGTCTAACACTGTGAGTTGTAAAACATTTGCAGCTCTATAATAAGATAGGGAGTTTCCTCTGTGAGAATTCCCTGTGCAAATGAAATCCAGTTCCATACAAATATTTGAGAATAAAACAAAAAATTAATTAGAGAATTAAATATATCATATCACATGAGCAATAACCAAAATGTGCTTATTTATATGATGCTTTATGGTTTAGAAGGTACTTTTGCCACAATTCAATAAAACAAATGGTATATTTGATTTTCTTTTGATTTTAAAGATGATGAAACCAAGAATAGGTACAATTAAGTGATTACCCACAAGTCATACACCTAGGAGATGCTTGATCTACGACTCCAGTCCAAGCGGTCTGAAGAAGAATGTTGGGGCCCTACCCTTCCACCATATAGCTTTTTTAATAAACATGTGAAATCATAATTGGGGAAACTTCAGCTTTGCAAATTCCAAAATGTAAATATTTGAAGAATATTTCAGGTATGTAACGTCATTGCCTGAGTTCCTTATTGTAATACAAATTTTAGATCATATTAAAAATTCTTTACATATGAACATTTTCAAAGATAGATATGTTTGAACTCATTTTTTCCCCTCCACATGCTGCTTATTTCTGTCTGGAACTTGAGGGATTTTAAAAGACATAACTTTCATAAGAAATATTTCCCATCTTATATTAAACATGTTCTGAATGGCCTTTGATTCCACTTTAAAAAATGCAGCTTCCAATTGCAGTGAATTGTGAGTTCTACTAATTAAAAATACTGATATTTCCCTTTCATGTATTAACACTGTCATTACCATTTACTATAATTCATTTCTTGTCTTTATTTTTCTCTACTACATCCAAAATCACACCCCTTGGAGCACAAATTTAGTACTGATTAATTTAAAGGAGCTGGGTTTCTTTTCTAATTTTGAAAGAAAACAAAAACTAAATCTTACCTCCCTCTGTTAGAACACCTAGTTCTCTGTTTTTGCAGAGTGCACTTAAAAATGATTTATTCTCATTTCAAGCTTTCAACCTTGGATGCAGCTTTCTAGGTAGAGGAACTGATGTGATTGGATCAAATAGGGTTGAATATGATGAGACCAAAGAGTCTGAATAGTCTCTGAAGATGATCTCAGATGTAATGGTGATAAAATTCCTATTAATGCTTCATTTAGGTAGTTAGGGGCTACAAGTTCCTGTGGGTACAGCTATTAATGTCTCCAAAGCACATTCAAATCACAGTCCTACTAAAATACCAGGCACTTTCTTGATTCAAAGAAAACTAGCCCTGCAATCTAGATCTCTGTTAAAAAGAAAAAGTTGTGTGATAATAACCAGGACATTAGTCAATACATCCATAAAGAACTCTAAAAAACTCATCACAAAAAAAATAATGAGTAGTAAAATTGGATCTGAAATGTGTTAAAAGGAAGAGAATAAACTGTTTTTTAGGATCAGTGTTTATGAGAATCCTATAGATCCTAATCCATTTATCATCATTTTAAAATAAGGCTGCTGTCTAAAGAAGTTTTATTTTTTATGGCCTATATGCTCATTTAAAGAAAAAACTCAGGGGAGAAGCCAAGATGATGGAATTGAAAGATGCACATACACTAGCACTTCCCCCACAGTCCATAAAATACCTGTAAAGAAAGACTTTCAACAAATTCGAGAGCATCAGAAGTCACAGAGGAATGGAATGAAGGAGATTTCTAGCCCTGGGTGATCTGAAAGGCCTATGGGAAAGGTATGTTGCACTGAATGTGGAGCAGAACCCAGATCAGACTTGGTGCAGCACTGTTAGGAGCAGGACCTAGTAGGCTTCAGGGACAGAATACACATTGGCAGCACAGATTCCCTCAAACCCCAGGCACCAAAGGTCAGTGAGAGGGTTTTTTCAGCTTGCTGAGAAGTGAGCAGGATGTCTCCGTAGCTCTGGCCTCAGGTGACTGCAGCAGAGGCCACAGCAGACAAGGATACCCAAGGCAGGCCGAAGTCTGCATCCATTGTTGAAAGCTTCATTGTAAAGCTCATGTGGGAATTGAGCATCTAATCTATATCTCAGTCCTGTGTGGTGACCCCACCTCCACCTAAAGTTCCTGGGGGAATTGAGCAGCTGATATGAATCTCAAATCCTAGTGCTGGCTTGGCAGAACTGGAGGTGAGGTGGTTGTGGAGAGGAAAATCTACTACTCAAATTCTGGGCACAAAGTTTCTGGTTGCTCCCAGACCAGAGTACACACTTGATTGTGCCACCTTGTAGGAACTGATATCTTACAGATCCCCAGAGTATACCCTACTCTTGACAAAGAACCCAAAAGTCAAGTAACTGGTTGGAAAAATGCCCCAAAAAGGGAGAAAAAATAAGACTCTAGAAGGGTACTTTCTTGGTAAACAGATATCTTCTCCTATCCTTTCAGATGAGGAAGAAAAATGTTTACCATCAGGGAAAGACATTCAAGTCAAGACTTCAGTACCCCAAACATCCAAAGTAAATATCCAATGGCCTCAGGCCATGGAAGAGCTGAAAAAGGATTTTGAAAATCAAGTAAGAGAGGTGGATGAAAAATTGGGAAGAGAAATGAGAAAGATGCAAGAAAAGCATGAAAAATGGGTCAATACCTTGATAAAGGAGACCCAAAAAAGTACTGAAGAAAATAACACCTTGAGAAATAGGCCAACTCAATTGGCAAAAGAGGTACAAAAAGCCAATGAGGAGAAGAATGATTTAAAAAGCAGAATTAGCCAAATGAAAAAGGAGGTTAAAAAAAATTAGAATGCAACAGATGGAGGCTGACGACTTTATGGGAAACCAAGAAATCACAAAACAAAACCAGAAGAACGAAAAATTGGAAGATCATGTAAAATATCTTATTAAAAAAACAATTAACCTAGAAAACAGCTCCAGGAGGGACAATTTAAAAATAATGGGACTACTTGAAAGCCATGATCAAAAAAAAAAAGAGTTTAGACATTATCTTTCATGAAATTATCAAGGAAAACTGCCCTGATACTCTAGAAACAGAGGGCAAAATAAATATTTAAAGAATCCACCTATCATCTCTCTAAAGAGATCCAAAAAGAGAAACTCCTAGGAACATTGCTGCTAATTTCCAGAGTTACCAAGTCAAAGAGAAAATATTGCAAGCAGCTAGAAAGAAACAATTTAAGTATTGTGGAAATACAATCAGGGTAACATAAGATGTAGAAGCTTCTACATTAAAAGATCAAAGATCATGGAATATAATATTCCAGAAATCAAGGGAACTAGAATTAAAACCAATAATCACCTACCCAGTAAAACTGAGTATAATATTTCCGGGGGAAAAATGGTTTTTCAGTGAAGTAGAGGACTTTCAAGCATTCTTGATGAAAAGACCAGAGCTGAAAAGAAAACTTGACTTTCAAACACAAGAATCAAGAGAAGCATGAAAAGGCAAACAGGAAAGAAAAATCATAAGGACTTACTAAAGTTGAACTGTTTACATTTTGACATGAAAAAACCTCATTTATAACTCCTGAAACATTTTTCAATATCTGGATAGTTGATGGGAATGTGCACACATACATATACACACACAAACACATACACACTATATATATATATATATATATATATATATTGCTTAATCTCACCACATTTGGCTCAAGGAAGAAATAAAATGCACACACATTTTGGTATGAAAACCTATTTTAAAATACAGTAAAGTGGGGGCAAAGGGGATAAGCAGGGTGGGGGTATGATGGAAGGGAGGGCAATGAGAGGAGGGCACAATTACAAGTCAACACTCCTCTGGAGGGACAAGGTCAAAAAGAGAGAATAGAAAAAAAGGGGGGGGCGGTTAGGAGAGAGGGAAATACGGTCACTCTTACATAACATGACTATTAACAAAGTCATCTGCAAGCCTACACAAATATAGCCTATATTGAATTGCTTGCCTTCTCAATGGTGATGAGTGGGGAAGCAGGAAGGAATAGAAGTTAGAACTCAAATTTTAGGAACAACTCTTGAGTATTTTTCTTGCATACAACTGGGAAATAAGAAATACAGGTAATGGATTATAGAAATTTGTCTTGCCCTGCAGGACAGAAGAGAAGATGGGAATAAGGAAAGGGAGGGATATTCGAAGGGAGGGCAGATTGGTGGTAGGGGTAATTAGAATGCTTGCTGTTTTGGGGTGAGGGGAGGGGAGAGATGGGAAGATGATTTGAAACTCAGAATTTTGTAGAAATGAATGTTGCAAACAAATAAGTAACTTTTAGAAAAAGAAAAGATAAAGTTCAAAAAGTATAGCAGGAGCTAACATATGGACTAAAGTGTCTATGTATAAGGGAAGACATTAAAAAGACAACTTTTCTGTGTACTATTTATATATATAGCATATGCTCAATTTTGATTTACTAAATTATAATAAAAACATATAGGGTTCACTTCTATTATTTGTAGATTCCATATTTTAGGATTTTGAGGAGCAGTGTTATAAAATTCAAGTATTTTGACTCTACTCAGTGCTAAAATGTACACCATATTACAATGATTTAAAAAATTCTCTTTACTCAGTGCTAAAATTTACACTATATTACAATGATTTAAAAAATTCATAGATTTCAATTTAAATCAAGAAACATCTAAATATTTATTGATTAATTACTATATGAGAGTTCCAAAGCTAGGCAGTATTGATGATACAAAGATGAATTTGACATTGACATGGACTGCCAAAATCTTATACATGTATTTTTCTACAGAAATAAATTCAGTGAATAAGGGGGATGGATATATTTCATGGTAAGATAAGTGACAGTCACATGAATATTGAGATGTGTCATTTAACATGTTAAATTCACAGGTATGGAAACTGAAAGGGAAGTTAGGGGTCATATACTTTAATTGCCTTGTTTTAGGACTTGTGAGCAGGGAAACAAATACCCAAACACATTAAGTGACTTTTGAGGACCATTTAAGTAATAAAAAACTGAGATAGGATTAGTGGCCAGGTGCATTCAATTTATAGCCAGTGTTCTGAACTAGGAGTCAGGATACCTATATTCTAATTATGGCCTTGTTAGTATTTCACTGTGTGACCATAGATCAGTCATTTTCCTACTCATAGTCAAATTTACCTTACTTAGAAAAAAGGAGCTTTTACTAGTTGATCTCAAAGGTGTTTTCCAGCGTTGATATTATGTTTGTCTATTTGATGTTTGTGTACGTAATTTTTTTTAGAACATTGAATAGTAGAATTTTCAATTTGCCATCCATTGTGAACCTGCTTTTCTTCTTCTATTTTTAGAACCCAAACAATTGCCCCATTTCAAGAAAAAGCTAATCATTTTTTCCTCAAAACTTTGGATTTTTAAATGCAGTAGCAGAGTTTTTTTTACTTTGCAGACCTTTCTCTCACCAGTTTAATAATGTAGACATTTTATATTTCAAGATGTCATTTCTTGCTTTCATTTTGATTGACCTAATTCAATCAGTCACTTCATGCAATATGAAAATAGAAATCTCTATGTTACCTTGTGGTCTTTCTACATCACAATCCTTCTTTGCCACTAATATTTTGGTTTCTTGCTTTATGATCCGATTCATTATGCCAACTTGCTAATCACTTCTTTTACTTGGGAATTATACTATTGGATGTCTGTCATATGTCATGGATTTTATCAGGTATAACGTGAAATGTGTAGTCTGCCAATTCATCTGATCATTCACATTCTTTATTACAACTGAAGCAGTTGATAAACATTCTAGATATATTTCCTTGAGATATGGTTTTCTTTTCCTTCTCTTAAAATTGCTTATCATTTCAGAATATTGAACTGATGTCTCAGTTTTGGATTTAAATTCTATTGTTTTCACTTGCTTCATAGATCTTTCTTTTTAAAATCAATTCTTCAACTCTTCTCTTACTCTCCCACAAAATATAAATCTGCCTTACAATACTCTACTTTTAAACAGCTTCAACATTTCAAAGGGACTTTGAAACTCATACATAGTCTCTTAGATGTATATGACAGCAAATATTTCATTCAGAATTCACATACATTTCCTTCTGCTTTAGTGATTCTCTAGTCAAAACATATATCATGATTTTATCCTCATCCTGTGCAGTAAGTTCTCATTTGAAAATTACATTCACAGTGGACCTTGTGAGGCTTTAAACTGGTTGCCATACTAGATGTGATCTTTTAGGGCCAGGTTCAACTTTTAAATTTTACCTGTGTATGCCAAAATGTTAGAATTATTTATATTCCCTTTGACAAATAAAATGGGATAATCTATTCTTAACAATTCAATTAGATTTCTGATTATTATTTCTTTATTATGTGTAACTTATGATTCTACACTTTGGGTGTACAAAAACAAAAATATTACAGGCTCTGTTGGCGAAGATTTTAAATTTCTCCTGGTACTATATAAAACATGGCTAAACTTGATTAACAGAAAAAAAATCATGGGAACAGATAGAAAGGAAAGGGAGGGAAGGTAGAGGGGAAAAGATACAGAGAGAGAGAAAGAAACAGGGAGAGGCAGAGACAGAGAGATGAAGATACAGAGAACAAGAGAAAGACACACAGAGACACAGAATTAGAAACAGAGAGATGATATGTGAAGTTTGCGGGCGTTAGATGGATACCGAGCCCGAAAAAAAATAAGATGGAGTCATCAGGTGAGCAGGAGGAGAAATAAGAGAAAAGGAGGATAGAATATGGTAGAAGAGCAAATGATAAAAAATAGTGCCAAAAGCTACAGAGAGGCTTTCATGTGATGCTTTTTTTTTTACTTCTTTTTATTTCTCCTACATCTTTTGTTAATATTAACCTCATTTGACCTTGCCCAAAACCTGTTTCATGGGGATGTACATTTTATTTAAGACCCTGAAGTATTCCTAAGATAAGAAGTCAGAGGAAAAATCTCAATTGTCCTTGACTTCTTGATGACATGTAAATCCTCCTAGATGAACCTAATTATGAATCCTCTAAATGTAGTATAATCTGATTTAGTTTACGTATTGTTTGACAAAGTTTGTGTCCTTAGAAAACATATGAGATTCTGACTTTTTTAAAATCAATTTGTTCAATTTTTACAACATTGAAAGAAGCATGGAATTATGGATCTATCTTCTCGTTATCATCTATCTCCTAAGAAAAATGTAGAAAGTACAACTATATAAAAGAATTATTTCTGTCACACTGACATAACATTTCCTGTAATAAGCTTTGTCAAAATCCTCATGATTGTTTCGGTTTTCTCTGACGCCTAAAATTGTGCTTGAGCAAAAAAATAAAACCTAGGATTTTTGCCTCCATAATTTCTACATTCTGAAAAATCTATATTTGGCAGCAATTACCTACTATATGAATTAAGACAGTAGATATTTATCCCATAACAATACCAAAGAAGACAGAGACTTTAAAAAGGTCACTGGTTTTGGTGGCCTTTGGGAGAACCATTTCAGTAGAGTTGGACAAACAGAATTGAAATTACTTGGAGTAGAAAAGTGAATAGGTATTATGTGAATAGTGTCAAGAAAAGTATTACAAAATATGCTGAAAATGTAGGTTGTTAGATTGGTGTGGAAGTATGAAATATATTATTAAATGTCAAGAAAAGAAGGCTATATTTTATTATACAAGTATAATAATAATTCACATTACACTTTACAAAGATCTTTATGTCATGAAAGCCCTGTGAGACAGGTTTCAGTAGACCAAAAAGATTTTATGCTTAAATTTCAAAATTTAAAAGTCAGGTTTTATTTCTTTTCAGTAGATATAAATAAAAAGATAGAAATGCCAACCCTCATTTGCATAAAAACAGAGGCTCTTCTATGGGAAACTTACCTCAGATTCCTAGCCTCCAAGGCCTATGTAAGGTCTAGTTTTGGAACGCATGAATTCACAAACAGAGATACAACTGGATTTACCAAAAAAACTTCTTGGCTTGAAATAAAGGACGTTGCTAAAAGCAGCAAATAAAGGATAGCCAAAACAATAGATTTAATCTGTTTGTGACATTCTATTGACCTTTATTAGTTCCATGCATTAAAATTATATCAGTCTCCTCTTGTCAGGGACAGAATATCTTGATACTGCACCTTAGTAAATGGATGCAGACAATGCAACAGATATTCCAGAATACCTGAAACCCAGAAGATTGTAGCAAAGAGTAGTTTTGCATCAGTGAGACAGAATTGGCCTAAAATCTTCTAGAAACTTTTGAGATGAGATGTTGTCTAGTCATATTTTCCATCTTCTATTTCTGAAATGTTAGTACAAGATTAAAAATTAGTTTCCATATTAAATTTTACATTGGGCAATTTGTTTCAGTGCTCAATAGTAGTATCTTTTTGAACCCTGACTTTTTCATGTGATGCATTAATTACCCCTCCTCTTTTTCTGGCATCTGTATATTTATTTTTGTCTTCATCCAAATTGTTAATGAAAATGTTAAATTGCAAAAGGCTACATATAGATACCTGGTTTACTCTGCAGGAATCTTCTTTCCAAATTAACATTACATCATTAATAACTACTCAGTGCATGTATATTCAGCAAGTTTAGAATATGGTTAACAGTACTATTGTCATATCTGTGCATCTTTTCCAAAAAACTTGCCTGATGTTTTATCAAATGTTTGGCCTAAATCTGTCTAAACTATATAACATTCCCCCAATCCACTTGTTAAAATATTAAAAATGTCAATATGATTTCCTTATATGGTTTTCTTCAATGACTTTTCTATATGTATTTTCCCCCAGACTTCATGCCTTTTTTATTGCTGAATCTCTAACTGTATAGAATTGAGACTCACCTTACCTTCCAACTTTTCCTACTAAAGTAGTTTGCTTCATGTAAAGCCCAGGTCAAAGGCAACTTCATCATTGAAGACTTCTGGGGTCCCTCAGTGAGAAGTAACCTCTCTTTCATTGAATATTACTTTCATGACACTTTGGGATGATGCAAGCTAGGCATCTTCAACTTAAATTTGTATGTTTTTGCCTTTATTATTAAGTTATAAATCCCCTGAATGACTGTGTCTTATTTCATCTTTACAGACCTACTATTGGTCACAGTGCATTGAATATAGTAAGCACTTAAGAATCATGTGGAATCGAATACTCTGTTATTTAAGATATATGAGAACTCACTCTGTTATAACATTTTTATTCAAATAAAATATTAATGTAAATGACCAAATTAATTTGCTAATTAATAGGATCATATTTGAGAAAAATATCAAATGTTTGCAAGTTGTCTTGGGCTGGAAAATTATTTCATCTTGTCCTTTTGTTAATTCTATCACTCTAAATCTTTTGAGATATCTTTTTAAAGTTGTTCAGAGGGGAATATGCTTTTACTTGGCTCTCCTGAAGAGAGCAGGAGCCACCAAGTTGCCTTACGAGAGGAAAAGTGACCTGGATCGGAAATAGAACAATGCATAGCTTCTGTCCAAATTAGTAGTGAGATTAGCCGCTATACTTCCAGATAAAGTGAAATAGAGACCTAGTGCTGAACAAACAAAAATACATTAAAATGCGTGAATAAGTAAATAAATGATTGCATGAAGACCAAAAGAGAAAAAAAAAAACAAAAACAAATAAAATCTAACAATAATCACAATAAGAAGGCTATGTGGCTTAAAAACCACATTAGCTAACAAACACTTGAGTTAATCATCAGAGTTGTGGAAGCCAAAGGTAACATTACTTTAACAAATAAACAAATTTATAAAATCCTTTGGAGAAAGATGTTAGAATATAATGAATAGTACCACCGAATACTGTAGTAAAAAAATTGGAGGGGAAAAAAAGTCTAAAGAAACTCTGATTACAGACCCAAAAAATAAAAATGAAAACATTGACATTTTAGGAGCAAATCCAAAGAAGAAGAAGAAATAGACAAAAGATGGCAAACTATATGTAAGGATTAAAAAATAATAACCATAACATTAATTCTTTAAGCTATGGATATTGAAGTCACCTGATTTGAACTCTAATATGAAAGAAATAAAAAACACACACACATACATATACATACATACATACATACATATTATATATAATACAAGAGGTTTATTTAGAGTTTAATTTTTTTTTATTTCATGGCTCCAAAATGTTTGGAAAGTTCTCTTTGATGTTACTCCCCTCAGCATATCAAAATTATTCAAGATTACTTGAAAGATATGAACAAGAGATGAACTTTTTTTCAACAACTCTCTGATCATGAGTATCGGGTGAAATAAAAAATAGTGAGATCTATTCTTGTCAGAAGTGTTTGCCACAGTAACAAAGGCCTTCCTATGGAGGGCAAGTAGCAAAGGGATTTATTACCGATGTTCATATTTTCCAGATCCTTGTGTTTGAAAATGATATTGTGCTGATTATATCCCATTGTGGAAAAATACATAGCCTCCTGAAAAATGATGAACACTCACTCTGCAGAGTTGGGATTATTCACACAGAAAAAATCAAGTCAATCAAGAATACCTACTTTTCACATTATGATATGCAATTAAATAGTCAATCTGTATAGTATTTCCATTAAAATTTTATGTGTATGTACATATGTGTGTCTTTAAATAGAGGGTAATTTATAAATGCTAACTCATTAGAAGGGAGAAAATTGACTGAACTGAATTTGCAAAATTACATAGTTCCTTAAATGAACTCAAGTTTATAAAAAAAAATTGGGCTATCTTTTTAATCCAGATACTCTACCAGTATGTTCTTTTACATTAATTCACAGAACTATCTACTCTGACCAGTTAAAGTAAGGACTGCTCAGAGATTAATAAGACAGTTCATAGTAAGTGTTTATAGGCTGCTATGTTTACCAAATAATGACCTCAAAAATAACCATGAGTACAAGATATAATCAAATAAATATATGATCCAAAAGAAAAATGGACTGATGATTTGACAGGAGTGTGGGGGAAAAATACCAAAAAAAGCTGTTGTTCAATCATTTGTCATGTCTGACTCTTTATGACTCCATGAGCTTGTCCATGGACTTTTTTGACAAATATACCCAAGTGATTTGCCATTTCCTTTGCAGTATATCCCCATTATGTAAATGAGTAATTGAAGCAAATGGGGGTTCAGGGACTTGCTCTTGATCACATAAGTGTCTAAGTAAGTGTCTAAGGCCAAACTTGAACTCATATCTTCCTGACTCCAGAGGTGGTACCCTATCAACTCCATCTCCTAACTACCCAATAGCTCATGTATTCCATTGGTATCCTCATGATTTCAGAAGCAAGCAAAGAAGCATTGGGGGCAATCCTGTGGAGGATTCATGGAAGGATGTGGATGAAAGCTAAATAGTATAATCAAGTTTAATTGAAAGGTGGATTGTACTATCTGAGGCAATAGACATATCAATGATATTGTGTATCTATTTTAGTATGTCAGTATGACAAATAATTACAAACTAATATTGCCAAAATCTGGAAATAAGTATCAATAGGAGCATCAAAGAAGAAATTAAAGTGAATTTTAAATATTTACACTGAAATAAATTAATTTCAATGAATAAAATTACAACTTTTCAGACATCCCTATAAGTCTTGATTGCAGTTATGTATTCATTCCTTCTCCATTGGATCTGCTCTTAAATGGTTATATTTAGAATTCTGTTCCTCTAGCTTTTTTGTTACTTTTCAAAATGTTATAAAGGTTTTGATATCTGTCTTAATTTCTCACTAAGCTGAATTCTTTTACTTCTTTACCCAGTTTATAGGAGCCTTATCTTTGGAGAACCTCATCGTCCTGCAATTTGAAATCAACTTTGGTAATCACAGTTCCTCAATACCCTCTGCCTCCATGCCTGAAGGTCAGAGAAATGAACCCCCAAACCTCAATTTAGGGAACAGAAAAGCCATCTTATACCTCTTCATCTCCCCTCTAGCTACACTTCTTTGACTTCTCTACTATGCCCAAAGGCTGTTTACCTTATCTTTCCTCTCCCTTATTAGCTTCTTTTTGTGTGTTGTTTTCCCATATTAGATTGTAAACATTTTAAGGTCAGGGACTGGCTTTCTTTCTTTCTCTTTTTTTTATTTGCATCTCCAGTGCTTAGTACAGGGCCTGGAACAAACCAGAATAGATAATCAATATTTCCTGATTGGTTGTCTGGTAGACCCTACTACTTAAATTGATTATTGATCTGATAAATATCAATATTCTGATCATGCAGATCTCAATCCACCCATTGCTACTCATTCTGTGAGATTTGTATTACTATCTATCCATACTTATTCAAAGGAATGTCCATCTTGTCATATTCGTTCATCAGTAATATAAACCTCATTTACATGACTGATTTTGAATAATTTCTGATATATAATATCTTCTTATCCTATCTTTCTTCATTTTATTTTGGGTGATTCTCACCTTTAAGTTGTCAGAGAATTCAGGAGCCTATAATTTGTAGCTACATAATGTCACTGAAAGAATGCTACATTAAAAGATAACTCTGGTTCAGGCAGCAGTTTGTGGCTAGTAAAAACAGTAGATGACTTACCAAAGGCAATGATCTTCCTGTTCCTTTGCGGCCTAGCTTGTATATTATGATATTAATATATTACAATTTAGACAAGCTGATATAGACAGATATTTTCATTGCTCTCAAGTGATTCATTTTATTTTGTTTTCCCCAATTCTGAAAATACCCTTCAACCAGTTGAAAATGGTTAGGATTTCTATTTGTTTCTTCAAATTACTTTTATGACATATTTTCTCTTTGAAACATTCCATTTATTCCTATCTTCTTTAATCAATCAGCAAGCATTTACTAAGTGTCTCCAAAGCTTTTGGTTCTGTTTTAGGCAAAAGAGAAATACATCTCTAAACTTTTTACGTTTTGTTCCAGGAAAGATATCAAGCTGAGTTTTGTTTATGGACATTAATTTTTTGTCACTATCTGAAACATAAGCATAGCTCAACGTTTGAATGAATGTAAAATTCTCTTTAACTTTCATGGTTTTACAAGTTAAATGTTCAGTCCTTTTTTTCATGGAAGTCTTTATCCCTAAATCTTTTTAAATGCTATGCCAACCTTCCTGCTTGTCATTCTATTTCATTGCTTTGGAGTCTAAATTGATAGAATTTCTGCAGGGGCAGGGGCATTTTAGTTAATAATACTGGGTCTCCTGTCTTTGCAATTTCAGTTAGTTTGCTTAGTTGCTTTCATGAACAATTAAGATACTCTGTCAGTTACAAACGTTAACAGAACTAAAACTCAGTTGTTGTTGAGATAGGGCCTTCAGAAGAAAAGAAAATTACTATAAACTTCAAAGTCTGATAAGATGGTGTGTACTGGTCTTGGAATCAAAAGATCTCACCAATTTTGCCTCTGATTCTTACCCTTACTCCAGATATGACTTTGAGAAATTCATCTAACCATCCAGAGTCTCATCATCTTCATCTGTATAATGAGGTAGTTGAACTAGCCACCTAGGTACCTTTCAGCACAAGATCTATAATCTTATGGATCTATCTATTTCTCATTTTTTCCACTGAAGGTCTTTAAATATATAATGCTGTCAGCAAACAAATGAGACTTTCTATTAGAAAAGAAAGTCAATTAACTGAGAGAATGATTCTTTGCTCTCTCAGTAATCAGAGAAAAGGAAAGTTCCTTGAAAAAAGGCCATGGGTATTTCAAATAATAATCATTTACATTTATAGAGAGCTTTAATACTTTAAAAGTATTAAAATATATTTTTCTAATTCTAAGGAAAGAAAAATATTTTTTTTTTACTTTTTTTTCTTTTTTTTAACTATAAATTTATTTAACTTTTTTTACATTCATTTTCACAAGATTTTGGGTTCCAAAACTTTCTCTCCAGTTGTCCCCTACCCCCACTCCAGTACACTGAAAATTCTAATTTCCCCTATCACCAATCTCCCTCTCTTCTATCATCCCTCCCTTCTCTTGTCCCCATCTTCTCTTTTGTCCTGTAGGGCCAGATAACTTTCTATTCCCCATTACCTCTATTTCTTATTTCCTAGTAGCAAGAACAATACTCAACAGTTGGTCCTAAAACTTTGAGTTCCAACTTCTCCCCATCCCTCCCTCCCCATCCATTCCCTTTGGGAAGGCAGGCAATTCAATATAGGCCATATCTGTGTAATTTTGCAAATGACATTTATAATAGTTGTGTTGTGTAACACCAACTATATTTCCCTCCCTCCTATCCTGCCCCCCATTGTTACTATTCTCTCTTTTGATCCTGTCCCTCCCCAAGTGTTGACTTCAAATTTCTCCCTCCTTCCATTGCCCTCCCTTCCATCATCACCCTCACCCTGCTTATGCCCTTCTCCTCCAATTTTCTGTATTGTAAGATAGGTTTTTATACCAAAATGTGTGTGCATTTTATTCCTTCCTTTAGTCAAATGTGATAAGAGTAAACTTCATGTTTTTTTGTTTTTTTTCTAAGCTCTCCTCTTTTTTCCCTCCACTAACAAGTCTCCTGCTTGCCTCTTCTATGAGAGATAATTTACACCATTCCATTTCCCCCTCTCTCCTCCCACTACATTCCTCTCTCACCATTTACCTTTATTTCTTTTAAGATACGATCCCATCCTTATAAATTCACTCTGTGCTCTCTGTCTCTGTGTGCGCGTGCACGTGTGTATGTGTGTGTACGTGCACATGTGTACATATGTGTGTGC
>CM053771.1:461069797-461083797 GCA_028658325.1 Potorous gilbertii
CTTAAGGGAGAAGCTGCTTGATCTTGTGTTGTCCTGATTGTATTTCCACAATACTGGAATTGTTTCTTTCTAGCTGCTTGCAATATTTGCTCCTTGATCTGAGAACTCTGGAATTTGGCCACAACGTTCCTAGGAGTTTCTCTTTTTGGATCTCTTTCAGGTGGTGATTGATGGATTCCTTAAATACTTATTTTGCCCTCTGGTTCTAGAATATCAGGGCAATTTTCCTTGATAATTTCATGAAGGATGATGTCTAGGCTCTGTTTTTGATCATGGTTTTCAGGTATTCCCATAATTTTCAAATTGTCTCTCCTGGATCTATTTTCCAGGTCAGTTGTTTTTCCAATGAGATAGTTCACATTCTCTTCCATTTTGTCATTCTTTTGGTTTTGTTTTGTGATTTCTTGGTTTCTCAAAAAGTCATTAGCCTCCATCTGTTTCATTCTAATTTTGAGAGAACTATTTTCTTCAGTGAGATTTTGCACCTCTTTTTCGACTTGGCTAATTCTGCTTTTGAAAGCATTCTTCTCCTCATTGGCTTTTTGAACTTCTTTTGCCAATTGAGTTAGCCTATTTTTCAAGGTGTTTTTTGTCTTCAGCATTTTTTTGGGTCCCCTTATCAAGGTATTGACCTGTTTTTCATGCTTTCTTGTATCTCTCTCATTTCTTTTCCCAGTTTTTCCTCCACCTGTCTGACTTGATTTTCAAAATCCTTTTTGAGCTCCTCCATGGCTTGAGCCCATGGGGTATCTATTTCAGATGTTTGGGATTGAGAGGCCTTGACTCTTATGTCTTTACCTGATGGTAAGCATTGGTCTTCTTCGTCAGAGAGGAAGGGCAGAATAATCTGTTCCCCAAGAAAATGACCTTCTATGGTCTTTTTTTTTTCCTTTTCTGGGCATGTTCCCCGCCAGTTACTTGACTTCTGAGAGTCCTCTCCACCTGTGGCGTAGGTCCTCCCAGCTAGTGCTTGGGGTCTGAGATTCAAATGCTGCTCCCCAGCCTCAGGCCTTTCGGAAGCAGGCCTAGCTGCTGTTCAATGGGAGCTTAAGTTATGTTGCTGTGGGGGTGCAGGGCCACCTCCCAGGCTCAGTTCCTCAGGGGGTTTATGCAGAGACCTTCTGTAATGGAGCTCCTGCTGAGCTCCTGCCTGCTTTGGGATCCTCTGGCTGCCCACCGCCTCTGCTGCTCCCTCCCGAGCGGGCCTGAGTCATGGAGACACCCTGGTCCCCTCTCAGCCCGTCCTGACGTCTCTTTCACTGACCTGTGAGTCTGTGGGTGGATGGACGTTCATGGCTGCTGGAGATTCCATCCTTGAAGCCTGCTTGGATCTGCTCGCTCCTCTCAGTGCCGCATGGCCAAGGCAGGGCAAGGCTGGGCTCCTGACCCATCTGGTGCATGAGGGCCCTTTGGGGTTGTTTTTTCAGGGCTCTCTGGAACGGAAATCTCCTTCACTGTGTTGCTGCACAATTTCCGCTGTTCCAGAATTTGTTGGGAGTTCTTTTTAGAGGAAATCCATGGACTGTGGGTTTAGAGCTAGCATATGTGAGTCTTTCTACTCTGCCATCTTGGCTCTGCCCCCCCAAAAAAATAATTATATAAAAACATACAAGACAATTCTAATCATGGAAGTCATGCAGGAGAGAAATATGGTGTCAGAAAAGGAAGAAGCAAAATCATTAAACCACAAGTTTTCTAAACCTTACTTCTCAGCATTTTATTTAATACTACTTAGATTTATATTTTTTTATAGTGCAAGATTTATTTATTTATTTTTAAATTAATTGTATTTACTTTTGGTGTTCTGCAAACACTGCCATATAACTTAGATTTTTTTCACCCTTCCTCTCCCCCTACCATCCCTCTCCTCCCTGAGACAGCATACAATTTTATATAGCTTCTACACATACATTCCTATTAAATACATTTTCACTATAGTCATCCTGTGTAGAAGAATTAAAATGAATGGAAGAAATCAAATAACAAACCAAAATGTAATACAAAAGAAAATGATCTGCTACATTCTACAACTGAAGTCCATCGTTCTTTCTTTGGATGTGGAAGGCATTTTGCCTTAAAAGACCCTTAGGAAATGTTTCAAGTCCTTGCATTGCAATGAAGTTCTAAGTTCTCCAGAAAATACTCTCCTATACTGTGGTTTTTGCCATGCACAAAGTTCTCTGGTTCTGATCCTTTGCTCAGCATCAGATCATATAAGTCTTTCCAGGCCACTCTGAACTCTTTCTTTTTGTCATTTCTTATAGTGTAATAGTATTCCATTATATTCACATACCGTAATTACTCAGCCATTCCCTAATTAATGGTCATCCCCTTGATTTCCAGTTTTTGGCCACCACAAAGAGTGCTGCTAAAAATATTGTTGTACATGTGGGATCCTTTTCCATTTTTATCATCTCTTTGGAATATAGTCCTAGAAGCTATATTTCTGGGTCAAAGGGTATGCATATTTTTGCAGTACTTTGGGCATAGATCCAAATTGCTCTCCAGAATAGGTGGACCAGCTCACAACTCCACCAACAATGAATTAGTGTTTCAACTCTCCCATATCCTCTCCAACATTTATCATCTTCTTATTCTGTCATATATGTCAATCTGCTATGTGTGATGTGGTATCCCAGAGTTGTTTTGATTTGCATCTCTCTAATCAATAGTGATTTAGAGCATTTTTTCATATAACTATAGATATCTTTAATTTCTTCCTCTGAAAACTGCCTGTTCATATTCTTTGACCATTTATCAATTGGGAAATGATTTGTATTTTTGTACATTTTGCTTAGTTCTCCATATATTTTAGAAATGAGTCCTTTATCACAGATATTAGCTGCAAAAATTCTTTCCCAGTTTTCTTCATCCCTCCAAATCTTGGTTGCATTGGGTTTGGTTGTGCAAAAACTTTTCAGTTTAACATAAGCAAAATTATCTATCTTCCACTCCATAATGCTTACTATCTCTTCTTTTGTTAAAAATTCTTCCGTTCTCCATAAATCTGATAAATACACTATTCAGTGCTCCAACAATTTGTCTATAATATCAATCTTTATACCTAGACCATGTATGGTATATCTAGACCATTCTTGTGTTTGGTGTCAGGCATTGGTCTGCCTAATTTCTGCCACACTATTAGCCAGTTTTACCAGCAACTTTTGTCAAACAGTGAGTTCTTATCCCAGATGCTGGGGTCCTTAGTTATATCAAACTGTAGATTGTTATGTTCATTGCCTACTGTGTCTTGAGTACCTAGCCAATTCCACCTCACTACCTTTCTGTTTCTCAGTCAGTACTAAGTGGTTTTGATAATTGCTGCTTTCTAATACAATGTCAGATCTGATAGCATTAGGCCACTTTCCCTATCATTTCTTTTCATTAGTCCCTTTGATATTCTGGACATTTTTTCTTTCAGATGAATATTGATATTACTTTCTTCAGTTCTAAAAAAATAATTATCTGATAGTTTGATTGGTATGGCACTAAATAAGTAAATTAATTTAGGTAGAATTATCATTTTTGTTATATTGACTCGGCTTAACCACGAGCAACTGATGTTTTGACACTTACTTAGATCTGACTTTATCTGTGTGAAAAGTGTTTTATAATTGTGTTCATACAGTCCCTGGATTTGTTTTGGCAGGTAAACTCTCAAATATTTTATAGAGTCTACCTTAGCTTTAAATGAGATATTTTGCTTTGAGCTTTGTTACTAAATATATTGAGTTGCAGAAGTTTTGTGTGGTTTTATTTTGTAATCTGCAACTTTGCCAAGTTCTTTAATATTTCAAGTAGTTTTTTACTTGGATCTCTGGGATTCTCTAAGTATATCATCTGCAAAGAGTGATAGCTTAGTTTCTTCTTTGCCTGTTCTAATTCCTTAAATTTCATTATCTTCTCTAATTGCTACAGTCAACATTTCTAGTACCCTATTGAGTAACAGTGGTGATATTGACATCCTTGTTTGACCTCTGATCTTAATTAGAAATGCATCAAACTTATCTCCATTGCATATAATGAAGGTTTTAGGTAGATACTACTTAATATTTTATGGAAAGTTCTCTTTATTCCTATGCTCTCCAGTGTTTTCAATAAGAATGGGTGTTGTATTTTGTCAAAAGCTTTTTCTGCAACTATTGAGATAATCATGTGGTTTCTGTTAGTTTTGTTGTTGATATGATTGATAATGCTAATAGTTTTCCTAATATTGAATGAGCCCTGCCTTCCTGGTATGAATCCCACTTGATTACAATATATTATTCTCAGGAAAAGTTGCTAAATTCTTTTTTGCTAAAATCTTATTTAAAATTTTTGCATCTATATCTGTTAGAGAAATTGCTCTATAATTTTCTTTTTCTGTTTTGTGTTTTCTTGGTTTAGGTATCAAAATCATATTTTGTATCATAAAAAGAATTTGGCAGGACTCCTTCCTCAATTTTTCTTATGTATATATATATATATATATATATATATATATATATATATAATATTGGAATTAACTGTGCTTTAAATATTTGATAGAATTCAATTGTAAATCCATTCTGCCCTGGAGTTTTTCTTTTCCTGTTTACCTTTTTATGCCTCCCTTGAGACCTGTGTTTGATGATCGAATTTTCTATTTAGTTCTAGTCTTTTTGTCAGGAAGATCTGGAAATCCTTTATTTCATTAAATGTCCATCTCCTTGCCTGAAATACCATGCTGAACTTTGCTGGGTAAAATGATCCTTGGTTGTAATCCCAGCTCCTTTGCCTTACAGAATGTCATATTCCAATTCCTCAGCCTTTTAAGGTAGAAGCTGAAAGGTCCTGTGTGATTCTAACTGTGAGTCCTCAATATTTGAATGGTTTCTCTCTTGCTATCTGTAGTATTTTTTCCTTCACTTGATTATTCTGTAATTTGGCAACAACATTTCTAGGTGTTTTTAGTTTGGGATCCCTTTTGGGAGGTGAATGTTGGATTCTTTTGATGACTGTTATGCCCTCTGGATGTAGCACTTCTGGGTAGTTTATTTTGATGATTTCTTGCAAGATATTGTCGAGACTTTTTTTCATCATGGCTTTCTGGTAGGCTAATAATTCTTAAATTTTCTCTCCTGGATCTATTTTCCATGTCAGTTGTTTTTCAAATTACATATTTTACATTTTCTTCTATCTTTTCATTCATTAGATTTTTTGATTGATTCTTGGTGTCTCAGAGAGTCATTAGTTTCTACTTGTCCAATTCTAATTTCTATCAAATTGTTTTCTTCAGTTAACTTTTGCATCTCCTTTTCCATTTGTCCAATTATTTTTTTAAGGAATTATTTTCTCCAGTTAGTTTTTGTGCTTCCTTTTCCATTTGTCCAATTTTCCCACTTAGGTTTTGTGCTTCCTTTTCCATTTTTTCAATTTTCCTTTTTAAAGAGCTGTTCTCTTCATAGAATTCTTTTTCCATACTTTTAAAATCATTGGCCAGTTTTTCTGCTATTTCCTTGATCAGCTGTTTCAGGAGAGCTCTTTTTGCCTATGAACAGTTCTTAGTCCATTCTGAAGTTTCAGATGGAAGTAGAGTCTCAATACTGACCACTTTGATATTCGGGTTTTGGTCATTGTTGCACTAGAAAGGTTCTGTGGTCTTCTCCTTCCTCCTTTACTTCTTGCTCATGAAAGTGAGGCTTTGTGTGTTGTGGCCTCTGGTTATTTCAGCTAGAAACTTGATAACCTGGTGCTGAACTGAATGATGTGAGAAAAGAATGGATAGGCACCTTTTATTCTTTATGTTTTGTGCCTCCCAGCTTAGCCCTGATAGCTTTTTATTTATGGGGGAGTGGTGGTCTGGTCACAGGAGCTCTCCTCAGTTGAGCTAGAGCAAAGGTAAGGTCAGCACTGACACATGCCTGAGTCCTAGTGCATGGCTCTAACCCCCTGGAGCTCTGGCTCTCTAGAACACTTTCTTCCTCTGCCACAGCAAGAGAAATATTCTTTAGTGATTTTCCTAGCCTCAGATGCTATGAGATTGTTTGTCCCATCTGTTGACCCCACTCATCCATGATTTTTCTGCTGAAATATTTTCTGTTTCTTTTGAGGTCAACAAGGGGAAGAGGATAGAGCATTTACCGATCACTCTGCCATTTTGGCTCCCAGAATTTCAAGTTAGTGATTTACAGACACTTAATCTGTAGGCTGATAGTCTCAGGATTGGCTGTGGCTGACACCTGGAGCTCAGCAACTGTCACTCATGCTTCACTGGTCTCCCACCTTGGGCTGCCACCCTGCTGCTCCTCTGTGCTGCTCCTGCCTCAGGCCTCCCTACCCTGAGGCTCTCCTGCAAAGCCATGCTGCTTTGGGATACACTGTGCTGTATTGTATGCTGTATGCCCTTCTATCCTCCTGGAACAGAGTCTTCCCATAGACCTTCCAGTCCTTCCTGGTCTGTGAATCTGCCACAGTTTGTCTCCTATTGGATTCTGTGCCTCCAAAATTTGATCAAGTTCTCTTTTTATAAGTATCTCAAAGGGTTTGTCTAAGAAATTGGGTGAGTAGTTGCTCTCATTCTGCCATCTTGGCTCCTCCTCCCGACCCATTTTTTTCTTCTAGTTGAATTAGTAGGTTCTTCTCCAATTTTGTTCTATCTTCCCTTGCCTTGTAGAATTTTTTTTTTATTTTTTGCAGACTATTCCCCATGCCTATACAATATTCTAGAATCATCTCTGCCTTTTGAAACTCTTATATTTCTTTATGGTCCATTTCATTTGCCATTTCCTTTAATAATTGTTCAGGAAATGACCTCTCTCATGTAATATTTTCTTAGAACATTGTTTGACTCTCTCCTTTGAATATATGATTTTTGTTTTTTTTTTCACTCTCATTTTTATTCATGTTATAAACCTCCTACTAGATTTTATGTTTACTGAAGAAAGGAAATATGCCAGTTTTTATACCCCTAACTCCAACTCATGGAAAATACTGCAAAAAAGAAGAGACTTAATCACTTTTTTGGACTTACTATTAAAGAGAAACATAAGAATAAAATGTTTATAAGCATGCATTGCATACAAATATGTATGTATACATATTATGAATTTCTTGAAAATGTCTGCACTAAAAATGTAGTATGATATTTGTATTTATAAATATATATGTATATATAACAACATTTTTTCTCTTTGATGCCCAGTTAAACAAAATTATTGTTATATTATAGATAAATATATGTATATTTACATACATAGGCATGTGCATATAGCATTAGTTTTAATACATTTCTTTACCTGGCAGAATTACCATGATTTTGGTTTACCTCAATTTCCCATATTTTCTAATCAAAGTTTTATGCAAAAAAAAAACATCACTTAAAGCAAAGTTACAATGAAAACATTTACACAGAGTCATTTCTTGGTAATAGTTTTCAATAGTCAAATTCTGGTGATTTTTAAAATGAGATTACAAATCTCTGCCTGATTTATTGTTGGATATAAGATCCAAAAGTTAAAATAATAATTCATCCACTGTCACTGTTACTTAAGTCTCCATGGGTTTACAGTTTGAAAAAGGAATCAAAAAGCATGAAGGGTAGAAGTTTGCAGCTGATATGTTGCTGTAAACCAATGTCCTGAGAATTTCATGACAGTCTCCAGTTAAGGGGTGTATAGTTCAGTGTATCTTAAACTGTGGGGCATGACTTTATATGCCATTGTGTACCAGAATGTGGGCATCACAAACAATTTGGCAACAGAAAAAGGTTTCTGAATGTGCAATTACCAAAAATTTGTTCAAAATCAAACATGTCATGAATTTGAAGTGTTTTGGGCAGCACTTGCCCATGTTGCAATGTGCAATTTCACTGTAGCCTTGGTTCTGAACACACAACATGTGTACTTGGCATAAGAAAAATATTGATGAAAGGTGGGCAAGTGGATAGAGCCCTGCTCTTGGAATCAGGAAGACTTATCTTCATGATTTTAAATTGGATCCCAGACACTTAATATTTGTGCTACCTAGGGCAAATCAATAACCCTATTTGCCTCAGTTTCCTCATCTGTGAAATGAACTGGATAAGAAAATGCCAAAAAAGTGTCCTTGCCAAGATAACCCCAAACTACAACTACAAAGAGAGACATACAATTGAAAACTTCGAGAGCAATTTAAGATTGACAGATGTGTGTCCAAAAATGATATCTTACTAGTTTATTTTTCCCCTTGCACCTGTGCATTCTCAAAATTCCTTATGAAGCTTAAGCCATGACATGACTAATTTGGTCAGTTCTAGGTGGTCACCAATATCAGTGTTTAAAGTCTTACTCTCAGAAGTGTATTTTTGTGTACATCTTCTCTTCCTGGAAGGACATTTCCCATTTCTGGGAACATGCTGCTCTTGTAGAACCAAGTATTGTCCTCTGAACGGACCACTTAAAATGTACTTCTCCCCCTCTGCTCCCAATGCAGTAGGACCCCTACTCGAGTTTTATTCTATATTAATATTGTATATTCCTGACTTACACATAAAGTTCCTTTCTCCCTTTCTTCCTTTGCCCCTCCACTCCCACTCTTCCCTACTATTTGTCAATAAAAGTTGAGTATTAAACCACCCTTCAGTGTTGTGATGTACTATTCATGGCTACTGAACTCCTTTAAATCACGAGTTGACTCATGGGTCTTTCCTTAGACATTAACCAATCCTTGGAGAGAGGCTTTCTGCTTTGATATTTGCAACTTTCATAGGGGCCTGGGCATTAGGATCTCAGTCCTAGAAAGCAAGAATTGAAAGTGGAACATTCTTATACGTTCACACTTATGCCAGAGGACTGTCACATGCTATGTCTTCACTAGAAAATTAACTAAACAATAAGCATTTTGTTTATCAATTACTATTTGCCAAGACTGTTTTATTAGGTATTAGTGAGAGAGAAAAAAAAAATACAAAGGGCTAAAGTAGAGAATGAGAAGTCATATACATTGTCATTCCCCCCCCCGCCCGCTTTTTTGAGTGATTGAAATAATTTGATTATCAGAGCCCTGTAAGGAAGCTAGATTTAGCCAATGGCTAACTGAAAGAAAGACTAAATAAAAGGATAATTGAGTACATGAATATGCTTGAGGGAAATGTATAACATTGTACAGGTCCTTGTAAGGATGAACACATTATTTAGGCATGGCTTACATCCATCTTCTCCCTCACTTGAGTGCATATTGAATGAAGAATAAAACTATGCTCAATTCATGTAGCCCCAAATGGCTCTAAATCCATGAGGTCATAGTTGTAGGAGTTGTAGAACAATAAGTAACACAAACCACATGCAAAACAACACAGACACACAGGCACACACACACACACACACAAACAATGAGACATTAAGAGCTCAGTTAGAGCTTGTGAGGAAACACATTTTAATTTGAAAAGAAAACTTTCCTTTGAAGGTTTTTTTTAATTTAGGGCTTTAAAACATGAATTTATTTTCAAACTTAGTGACTCTCACCTTAATGTTTCTTGCCCAGTGATGTGAGGGGAAGGTGAGGGAGTAAGAGCATATTTTGAAAATGTAAGTAACCAAGTATGGTGCCCATGTTGAACACAGAACAGATCAAAATTGTCCTGATGATCACAGTTGAAGTATCTCCCACACTTATAGCTTACATGAAATAAGACTATCCAGTCTTTAAAAATGAAAAAAAAACAAATGAATAATAAATTGAAAGTAATTAAAATTTTAAAGAAAATAAAGTGATTTTAAAATAATTTAAAAGGAAAATGTAATTTTGAAATCAATTTTTCATAAATTAAGTTAATGTAATATATGACCACAATTGATAAAGAAAGACACGCATGTTTGGATCAGATAAATAAAGGTCAGGGTAAGCATTACAAAGACAGACTAGTCCAGATATTGAATATAATGGGAAAAAGCATTTAGCTAGGGAATTCTTCTGGATATTTCACACTTAAGAATTTGGTAATCTATAATTTAATCAACTTAAAAATTAAAGACTAGAGTAGACAGAAACTTTATATTTTTTACCATTCCAAGTATACTAAAACAAGTTAAGCTATATAATTACAGAAAAAAAAATTATACTCACACAATGGAATATTTGTTTCAATATTTGTAATATATCAATGATTTTGTCCTTGAAAGTACCAATTAGAATCCATCTTCATCTTCTGGTAATATGTGGTCATTATCTATTTATTTTAATAAATCATCCCCAGAAAATTTATTCAAAGTATAAAAGTCTGTCTAAGGTTATTTTAATACTTCATGAATACCACTATATCATATAGGCTTCCATTCATTATCCCTCTTTCACACAAGCCCTGTTAGCCTCCTTTTCTGGTCATACACTTCCTTGGTAATGAATTAACTTGTGGCTCTTATACAATATTGTTGGTCTTATGTTATATCATGTTTTCAGACTAAAATCCACTATATGCCAGCTAAACTTGTCTTTCTCCTGAGATTATGTTATCTAAAAAGGAAATTAATAAAAAACAGGTTTAAACTACTATAAACCAAGCACTATCTTAGATGTAGGAAAAATGACAAAATGAAATGATCAGTATTCTAAGGACCTTATATGCTTATACTCAACTCTTGGAATAGCCAACATAAGTATATGTGTTTACATATCATATATGTGTATTTATAAATATGTACATTGCTATTATTCAGTTGTTTTAGCTGAATGTGACACTTTGTGACCCCATTTGGGATTTTCTTGGCAAAGATATTAGACTAGTTTGTCATTACCATCTCCAAGTTATTTTACAGATGAGGAAACTGAGGAAAACAAAGGTAAGTAACTTGCCCACGGTAATATAGTTACTAAGTGTGTAATGCTGGATCTGAAATCAGGTCTTGCAGACTTGAGACCCAATGGTTTATCTACTGTACCACCTATCTATCCCTAGATATGTACATATATGCATGTGTGTATATATAAACACAAGTATATATACATATATGTATATGTGTGTTTTTCTATATAACATATATATGCACAAATATGTGTGTATAGAGTACATGTGTGTGTGCAGCAGAAGAAATATATATATGTATATATATAATATATATATGTATATATATATATATATATATATATATATATATATATAAATTAATACAGAGTGAATAAGGGGGAAAGATGATAGAAGTCAAAAGAAAGCCATCAAGCTTGAGGCAGCAGGTAGTACTTTGAAACATTAACCCCTTCTTGAAAGAAAGGAAGGAATTTATGGAATTAAATGACAAAATAAAAAAATATGAGTTTACTATGTGGAAAACACTGTGTTAAAAACTGAACATACAAAAGAAGAAAAGGAAAAGTTCATGTTCTGTCTAGGAAATACCTTACACAGGAGGGTCAGACTTCAGGCAGAAGAAAAAAGCCCCATGTTTCTTAAAGTGCAATAGCAGTTCAGATAGCAATGTACAAGCAACTCTTTCCTCATTCTAGTAGGTAGGGGGAAGTAGTCTGGCAGGTTGAAGTAAAGAAGTTATTGTGTGTGTGTGTGTGTGTGTGTGTGTGTGTTACTTCCCCAAAATTTAGGAATTTTCTGAGCATTTCTGCTTCTTATCACCCCCATCCCCATTCTTATTGCCTAGTTCCTATAAGACACAACACCTACTCTGTGCCAATGGAGTAACAATAGGGTAAAAGGTTTTTAGAAAGAGGCAATGAAGTGAATGCTAAGAATGGGAGATGGATAGTATAAAGGCAGAAAGAGCACAAAGACAGGAGAAGTGCAATGAACAAAGAATACAAGAACAGTTTGGCAGGACTATAGATTACAGGATATGGATATATTTCACCATGAGGTCAATACTGGCATTTGCAAGAAGTGCTTTGGTATTAGATGGTAACTTGAATTGTTATTTTTAACTGTGAATAATTCAGGCCAGAACTTGTTATTATAAAAAATGAGAAATTCAGAGAACTAACAAAAAATAACTAACAAAAGGAGATTTAATTAGCAATAAAAAGAAAATATTCAGTAACATTAGGTAATGAGGACACTTCATTTATTATGTTCACAAACATCTCTCATTCAGCATATCTGCAATGCTATTATCATGATTGCCATATGAAATGACAACTAGTTAGAAAGAGATTATAGAACACCCTTGTGCTAACACAAGATGCTAGATTAGACATTATTTGGCAACTCCCTTGATTATCCACATATGTGGGGCACACTTACATGGTAGAAAGGACCATTTTCAGTCAAAAAAGAGTGGAAGCCCTGAGGGGCAAATGTTTGACATCTTCATTACCTATATCTATTTCTGAGGTCCAATTCAAAGGAGGAGAGGAGCACCTTGAGTCAACAGGGAAAGAAAACTCCGGGTGATGATGCTACTTCAGGCTGAAAAGAGTCAAGGACCCTCAGAAACAGTATCATTTCCACTCCTGAGGAAAAGAGCCTTTGAGGGAACAGTATCACTTGCAATATCAATGGATCAGGGATCCTTTCCGGGTAAAAACGAGAGTAAAAACCAAGAAAGCAATGACAACAGGGTGGAAAAATGAGCAAATAATTGGAAAAGAACCTGATCCTCAAAAACTACTATGATGACAGGGAGGAGCAAGAAAAAAGTCAGAAGAAGAAAATGAAGTCAAAACAGATACATATAGGACCACAAACCAAGAAGATTGCCTTCAGAGAATTAAAAAAAAAACCCACTGATTTTCAACATCAAATAAGAGTGGTAGAAGAAAAAATGAGGAAATGAAATGAAAGCTAATGAAAGAGATTAAGACAGTTAATATCTCATAAAAAGACACAAAAGTTAACTGAAAATAACTACATAAAAAGCAGAATTGATCAAATGGAAAAGGGGTTAAAATTCATTTAAAAAAGGGGGAGGAGCCAAGATAGCAGAGGAGAAAGACACACTTATGCTAGCTCCGAAACCACAGCCCATAAAATATCTGTAAAGAAAAACTCCTAACAAATTCTGGAGTGGTAGAAGCCACAGAACAACAGAGTGGAGGAGATTTCTGTTCCATAAAAACCTAAAAAAACCCTCACCAAAGGTCCATCGTGCACGGGACCAAAGCGGAACCCAGCCGTACCTTGGCCACGCAGTCCCAGGAGGATCAGATCTGAGCAGGTTTCAGGGACGGAATCTCCAGTGCCCGTGGGGGTCCCTCCACCCACAGGTGCTGCAGGTCAGTGAGAGAGACTTCTGGGCTGCTCAAGAGAGGAGCAGGGTGTCTCCATAACTCAGGCCTCCTCAGGAGGCAGCAGCAGAGGCAGCAGGTGTCCAGAGGCTCCCAGAGCAAGAAGGACCTCAGTTCCATTATAGAACGTCTCTGCATAAACCCCCTGAGGGAACTGAGCCTGGGAGGCAGTCCTGCCTCCACCTGAGAACCTGATTTAATCTTACCCTGAATAGCAGCAGCTGAAAGCCCTGAGGCTGGGGAGAAGCCAAGCACTAGCTGGGCAGATCTAGGCAAGGGTGGAGAGGAATCTCAGAAGTCCAGTAACTGACTGGGAAAATGCCCCGAAAAGGGAAAAAAAATAAGACCATAGAAAGTTACTATCTTGATGACCACATGTTACTGCCTTTCCTTTCTGATGAGGAAGAACAATGATTACCATCAGGTAAAGACATAGGAGTCAAGGCCTCTGTATCCCAAACATCTGAAATAGATATCCAGTGGGCTCAGGCTATGGAAGAACTTAAAAAGGATTTTGAAAATCAAGTTAGACAGGTGGAGGAAAAACTGGGAAGAGAAATGAAGAGATGCAAGAAAAGCATGAAAAACGGGTCAACACCGTGATAAAGGAGAACCAAAAAAATGCTGAAGAAAATAACACCTTGAAAAATAAGCTAACTCAATTGGCAAAAGAGGTTCAAAAAGCCAATGAGGAGAAGAAGGCTTTCAAAAGCAGAATTAGCCAAATGGAAAAAGAGGTTCAAAAGTTCACTGAAGAAAACAGTTCTCTCAAAATTAGAATGGAAGAGATGGAGGCCAATGACTTTTTGAGAAACCAAGAAATCACAAAATAAACC
>CM053771.1:461084297-461128873 GCA_028658325.1 Potorous gilbertii
CCTTTTCCATCATCCCCCCCACCCTTCTTATCTCCTTCTGCCCCACTTTCCTGTATGGTAGATAAGTTTTCATGCCAAAATGAGTGTGCATTTTATTCCTTCATTTAGTCGAATGAGGTGACAGTAAATTTCATGTTTTTTTCTCAGCTCTCCTCTTTTTCCCTCCACTAAAATGTCTCCTGCTTGCCTCTTCTATGAGAGATAATTTGCCCCATTCCATTTCACCCTCATCCCTCCCAATACATTTCTCTTATGCATTTACCTTCATTTTTTAAAGATATGATCCCATATCCCATATCTGTACATATGTGTACATATGTGTACATATGTGTACATGTGTGCGTGTGTGCGTGTGTGTGTGTGTGTGTGTGTGTGTGAAATCCCACCAACTACCCAGATACGGAAAAGTTTCAAGAGTTACAAATATTGTCTTTCCATGTAGGAATGTAAACAGTTCAACTTTGGTAAGTCCCTTATGACTTCTCTCTGCTGTTTACTTTTTCATGCTTCTTCTCATTCTTGTGTTTGAAAGTCAAATTTTCTTTTCAGCTCTAGTCTTTTCATCAAGAATGCTTGAAAGTGGAGGGCGGAGCCAAAATGGCGGAGTAGTAAGATTCACATATGCTAGCTCCAAACCCACAGCCCATGGATCTCCTGTAAAAAGAACTCCCAACAAATTCTGGGGAAGGGGAAGTCTTGCATAAACAGAGTGAAGGAGATTTCCATTCCAGAGAGCCCTGAAAAACTGATCCAAAAGGTCCATCGTGCACCAGATGGGAGTGGAGCCCAGCCTTGCCTTGGCCGTGGCACAGAGAGGAGCGAGCAGATCCCAGCAGGCACACACACATGCACACACACGTACGCGTGTGCACGCACACACACATACACACTTGCACGCACAAACAGAGACAGAGACCACAGAGTGAATTGAATAGGAAGAGATCCTATCTTAAAAGAAATCAAGGTAAACGGTGAGAGGGAAATGTAGTAGGAGGAGAGAGGGTGAAATGGAATGGGGTAAATTATCTGTCATAGAAGAGGCAAGCAGGAGACTTTTTAGTGGAGGGAATAAGAGGAGAGCTGAAAAAAAAACAAGAAGTTTACTCTCATCACATCTGAGGAAAGGAAGGAATAAAATGCACATTCATTTTGGTGTGAAAACCTATCTTACAATACAGGAAAGTGGGGGAGAAGTAGATAAGCAGAGTGGGGGGGATGATGGAAGGGAGGGTAATGGGAGGAGGGAGAAATTTGAAGTCAACACTCAGGAAGGTACAGGATCAAAAGAGAGAATAGAAACAGTGGGTGGCAGGATAGGAAGGAGAGAAATATAGTTAGTCTTGCACAACACAACTATTATGGAAGTCATTTGCAAAGCTACATAGATATGGCCTATATTGAATGGCCTGCCTTCCCAAAGGGAATGGGTGGAGAGGGAGGGATGGGGATAAGTTGAGACTCAAAGTTTTAGGAACAACTGTTGAGTATTGTTCTTGCTACGAGGAAACAAGAAATATATGTAATGGGGAACAGAGTTATCTGGCCCTAAAGGACAAAAGAGAAGATGGGGCCAAGAGAAGGGAGGGATGGTAGAAGAGAGGGCAGATTGGTGATAGGGGAAATTAGAATGCTCAGTGTACTGGGTTGGGGGAGGAGACAATTGGGGCGAAAATTTTGGAAGCCAAAATTTTGTGAAAATAAATGTAAAAATAAAATAAAAAAAATCAAATTAAAAAAAAAAGAATGGTTGAAAGTCCTCAATTTCATTGAAAGACCATGTTTTTCCCCTGAACTATTATACTCAGTTTTGCTGAGTAGGTGATTTTTGGTTTTAGTCCTAGTTCCTTTGACCTCTGGAATATCATATTCCATGCCCTTTGATCCCTTAATGTAGAAGCTGCTAGATCTTGTGTTATCCTAATTGTATTTCCACAGTACTGAAATTGTTTCTTTCTAACTGCTTGCAATATTTTCTCCTTGACCTGGGAATTCTGGAATTTGGCCACAATGTTCCTAGGAGTTTCTCTTTTTGGAGATCATTCAGGCAGTGAACAGTGAATTCCTTGAATACTGATTTTGCCCTCTGGTTCTAGAATATCAGGGCAGTTTTCCCTGATAATTTCATGAAAGGTGATGTGTGTGCTCTTTTTTTGATCATGGCTTTCAGGTAGTCCCATAACTTTTAAATTGTCTCTCCTGCATCTATTTTTCAGGTCAGTTTTTTCCCCATGAGATATTTCACATTATCTTTCATTTTTTCATTCTTTTGGTTTTGTTTTGTGATTTCTTTGTTTCTTAGAATTTCATTAGCTTCCATTTGCTCCATTCTAATTTTGAGAGAACTATTTTTTTTCAATGAGCTTTTGAACCTCTTTTTCCACATGGCTAATTCTGCTTTTGAAAGCATTCTTCTCCTCATTGGCTTTTTGAACCTCTTTTGCCAATTGAGTTAGCCTATTTTTCAAGGTGTTATTTTCTTCAGCATTTTTGGGGTCTCCTTTTGCAAGGTACTAACCCATTTTTCATGCTTTTCTTTCATCTCTTTCATTTCTCTTCCCAGCTTTTCCTCCACCTGTCTAATTTGATTTTCAAAATCCTTTTTGAGCTCTTCCATGGCCTGCACCCATTGGATATCTATTTCAGATGTTTGGGATACAGAAGCCTTGACTTCTATGCCTTTCCCTGATGGTAAGCATTGTTCTTCCTCATCTGAAAGGAAAGGAGGAAACATCTCTTCCCCAAGAAAGTCACCTTCTATGGTCTTATTTTTTTCCCCTTTTCTGGACATTTTCCCAGCCAATTACTTGACTTCTGAGATTCCTCTCCACCCCCTGCCTCACTAGTACTTGGGTTCTAAGATTCAAATGCTGCTTTCCAGCCTCAGAGCTTTCAGTGATGGGTGAGGCTACTCTTCAGGGTAAGATTAAATTCAGATTCTCAGGTGGGGGAAGGGCCACCTCAGAGGCTCAGTTCCCTTAGGGTGTTTATGCCAGAGACCTTCAGTAATGGAACCACCGCTGCCTCTACAGCTGTCTCCCCAGGGGGCCTGAGTTATGGAGACACTCTGCTCCCCTCTTGGCCAGCCCAGAAGTGTCTCTCACTGACCTATAGTGCCTATGGGAGGAGGGACCTTCGGGACTGCTGGAGATTCCGTCCCTGAAGCCTTCTCAGATCTGCTCCTCTAGGGGCCACATGGCCAAGGCAGGGCTGGGCTCTGCTCTCGTCTGGGTGTGTGACTGACTTTTGGTGCTAGTTTTTCAGGGCTCTCTGGAACAGAAATCTCCTCCACTCCATTGTTGTGTGGCTTCCACTGCTCCAGAATTTGTTGGGAGTTCTTTTTAACAGGTAATTTATGGGCTGTGGCTTCGGAACTAGCATATGTGAATCTTTCTACTCTGCCATCTTGGCTCCTCCCCATCTGGCTTTCTTAAACCACATCTACTCATTTTCAATCTGTTGTCAAATTTTATCATTTCTATTTCAGAACATCTCTTGTCAATTGACATTTTCTCTCCTCTGGAATGGCTATCAACCTTTTCAGGTCTTTATCATCTCATGACAGACCATTGCAATAACTTCTTAGTTGTCCCTCCTGCTTTAAGTCTACCCTTCCTCTAGTCCATCCTCTACTCAGCTACCAGACTGATCTTCCTAAAGACAAATTCTGACCCCGTCAGCATCTTTCTACATACTCCCTTTCCCCAGTTAATGCATTCCATTGTCTCCCTTATTCCTTTGTGTGTCTCTAGTAAAGCCCTTCATAACCTGGCTCCTTCCAACTTTTCAGGCTTCTTCTATCTTATTTTCCCCAAGTATTCTCTGTTACAGTGACCCCTAGATTCTCTGTGATTCCTTGTTCTATCTCTTAACTGAGGATTTTCACTGGTTTGACCCTCATGCCTGGAATTCTCTCCCTCCTTATATCTACCTTTTGACTTACATGGCTTCTTTCAAATTCCTTTTAAAATTCTACCTTCTACAAGAAAACTTGTCTGCATTTTCCCTTTCTCAATTTCCCCTCCTTAAAGGTATTGCTTTCCTGCTATTATCTATAATTTACAAGTTTATATCTTGTTTGTGCATTATTCTTTAAATGTTTTCTCTTCCATTTTATTGTAAGCTCCATGAGAACAGAAACTGTTTTTTGTTTCTTTTAATGTCCCTAGTGCTTAGCACAGTACCTCCCACATAAAAGGTACTTAATAAATTCTGGCTAAGTTGACTTTTCTCTTTGTAAATTCTTTAATTATTCCAGTTGGGATAAGCAGAAGAGGCCTGATCTCTCTTCTACAAGATAACCATTCAGATATTTAAAAGTGGCATGGTAAAAATGGGGTATGGGGATGGAACTTCAAGGGGATGTTTACAATGTTGTAATTGTTTTCATGATAAAACAGTTTGAAACAAATCATAGAAGTTCACGTTGGCTAGAATTGTGTTATTGAAAAATATGAATTTTTTAAATGTTCATCAGGCTGGTGGTATTTACTTTCACCCTCTTCACAACTGACATTTCCTATCACTTCTGCATGCATAAAATCTTTTGTCTCTGTCCCTTCTTCTCCATGCTCATAGATGCTTCCTCAATTCAGGCCCTCCGCACATCTCAAGTGGATTATTATATTAGATATCTTTGATCTTCCTGCCTCATGACTCTACCTTTTCTAATGTATCCTTCAGCAGTGGTGAACTGCTTTAGTAAATTACCTAATATATAGATTAGATTTTATCAATCCTCTATTAAATAAACTCAAGTGACTTCCTATTACCTATATTTAAAGATATTAAAAACCCTGTAGGGTATTCAAAGCTTTCATCACCTGAATCAAGCTATTCTTCTATTCCCTTTTTGTATTATTTCTATTCATTCAAGCTGTGGTTGAGGCAAACAATACTTCCTATTATTACTCGAATATATGATTCCATCTCCAGTCTTGACCCATTTTCTTGGCTCTCCCCTATACTGGAATATATTTCCACCTCACTTCTGTTTCTTAAAGTCTCTAGTTTCCTTCTAGTCTCCACATAAATGCCATTTTCTGCACAAGTCTTCTCTTTATCCAGTTCCCTTCCCTCATCTTCTAGTGCCATTTCTATTAAATGTCCTTGCATCTATTTTTTATTTACTTATATGATATGTAGCAATTGTTCTGTTTTTTCTCTAAATCCCAATCACCTGACATAGCACATAATATATAACAGATACATAATAAATGTTTTTGAGTTTTTGATTGAATTAGATAGAGATCTTGGTTTTGAAGGCAGAAAAGACTTCTCTTTGACATACCTTAGCTGGGTTATGATGGAAAAGAACAAGGAAAACTCCTTCAGGCTCCCAACAACTATGCAGGAATAAAAGTTACAGACAATTTTCTAATCTTATTTTCTTGAAAGCAATTTCTATTTAGGAAGTTCCTTACAAGAAGGAAATCATAGTATCTGTTGAAACAAAAACAATGTAACTAGAATGTTCAATATTGATTTCCATAATTCTCAAAAAAAATGAGACCTTTAATCATTGAGTCCACACATTTTTCTAGTCCACCTGTGCCATGAAACCCCATCAGTTTTGCAGATCTTACTTTATAGCACTATACAATGATCACAGTGGAACTCTGTACCTTTCCAGGTAGTTTATCATATAGGCTGACAGTTATGTGCTACAAAATAGTATAGGAAACAATGACATAAAGTTCACCGGTACTTATCACTACAAACAAGACAGATTGTATGGCAACAGGCATCATAGAAACCAATGAAAAACACTTGAGTTGTCAAAGTATATATTGTGGAATAAGGAAATACGACTCTGCAATCACTCCATGAGAGGAGAATTCTGAATCTGGTAAGAGGTATAAGGGACAAACTACACCACAAATGGGAGATTCATTTGAGATAAAATGTATGAAGTGTGTGATAGATATTAGCAGGGCAAGGGAATCAGTTCTGAATAAGTACCACTCTGACTCACTATTATAAAATATGACTTATCCAGGCCAGGATGACATATTGATTATATTTTTCACAGGGATGTTTTCTGTTTATGATTCTATGATTGATAAGTGTGCCTTGAAAAAATTCTCCATAAATGCCACCCCACTGAAATGGTGTTTCTAAGAAAGACTGACATGACTTCTGGAGTTTCAATCAGTTGATGCTTAGTCCAAAAACAAACAAACAAACAAAAAATCCTAGCTCTTTTTTATTGTATAGTCATGAGCTTGTGAATATAGGGTCTCTCTACAGAAGTATAGAACATCACTAAACCACACTTTATCTTCCTCCACAGAAGGTCCTCCAACATTCTGGGAGCTGTTCTCTAAAGCAATGGCATCAAACTCCAATAGAAATTGGGGTCACTAATTTGTACATAAGAAACTCTATGAGCTGCACATTGAATTCCTTTTAGAGCATAATATTATCTATATTTTATTGTATTTTCTTTTATTGTGTTAAATATTTTCCAGTTACATTTTTATCTGATTTGGACTTCATTTGAGAGGGATGTTCATTGGATGCAGCTTGACATGACACATGTTTTACCACCCTTCTAAATGTCTTTATGTTACTTGATTTCCAATGTAGGACTGGGTCCCTCTATATGTTACCACTCGCTACTGTTACAAAACTATTCCACTTCCACTTGTAATTATCGAAGTCCTTAAAAATAACCTTATCACTACATGTGGTAAATAATTTGCTATTGGTAATGTGCTGTGGCACACGTAGGTGGTGCAGTGGAAAATAAATGTAGAATGTAGAGTTGGGAAGACTCATTTTTGTAAGTTCATATCCAGCCTCAGAAACTCAAACTCACTTTGTTTTGTGATCCTGGACAAGTCACTTAACCTTGTTTGCTTTGGTTCCTTATCTGAAAAATGAACTCGAGAATGAAATGAAAATCTACTCTAGTTTTTTGCCAAGAAAATCAAAAATGGGGTTCTAAAGAGTCAGATATGACTGAAGAACAAAAAGTTTTGGAGAAGGAAACAGCAAACCAATCCAGTATATTTGCCACAAAAACCTCAAATGGGGTCACAGAGAGTTGGATGCAACTGAAATGGTTGAAGAAAAATGTGTAGTACTCTATTTGTATCCAGTACACAACTCTCAACTGCCTTTGGGTAATTTGAAATTGTGATTCCCAGAAGACTGTGATAATCAATAACATTTAGTGTCAAAGAAAAACAGAAAGACTATTGAGGATTTGGAAAAAGAAGTCTAATTTTTTTGAGGAAGAAAATTGGATTTATTGAAAGTGCTAATTGGAAAATTTGTATAACCTTAAAAATTCTTAAAGATTTTAGGTGCCAATTCATGTTTCACTTGTATTATTTACCTCCATAGATAGACTATGCTCTATGGAATGTCATTACATCAACTTATCATATTCAGCACCACATATTTTAATTTCAAATGGAAATGTACCTATATGTTGCATATTGACTTAGAAAACAAATGAATATGTGTTGTTCTGTTTTAAGTTATTTGCTTTTAGACTTATTCAGGAGGAAGCCAAGATGGTGGAGTAGAAAGATTTACATATGCTAGCTCCAAACTCACGGGTCATAAAATACCTGTAAAGAAGAACTCCCGACAAATTTTGGAGCAGTGGAAGACACGCAACAATGGAGTGGAGGAGATTTCTGTTCCAGAGAGCCCTGAAAAACTGACAACAAAGGTCCATCATGCACCAGACTCAGAGCAGACCCCAGCCCTGCCTTGGCCATGAGGCGTGGAGAGGAGCAGATAAAGCAGGCTTCATGTACAGAATCTCTAGTGGCCACACAGGTCCATCCACCCACAGGCACCAAAGGTAGTGAGAGAGCCTGTTTGGCTCACCAAGAGGGGAGCAGGATGTCCCCATAACTCAGGCCACCTCAGGAGACAGCAGCAGAGGCAGCAGCAGACAGGGGCTTCCAAAGCAAGCAGGGAGTCAGATCCATTGTTGAAGGTCTCCACACAAACCCCCTGAGGGAACTGAACCCCTGGTGTTCAGCTGCCCCCAACAAGCAGCTGAATGTAATCTCACACTGAATAGCAGCGCTGCCCCCTCTGAAAGCCCTGAGGCTGGGAAGCAGCATTTGAATCTCAGACCACAAGCACTAGCTGGGTGGATCTGGAGGCAAGGTGGGTGTGGAAAGGAATCTCAGAGGTCAGGTAACTGGCTGGGAAAATGCCAAAAAAACCTGGGAAAAAAAATAAGACCATAGAAGGTTTCTTGGTGAACAGTTATTTCCTCTTTTACTTTCAGATGAGGAATAACAATGCTTACCATCAGGGAAAGACATTGAAGTCAAGGCTTCTGTATCTCAAACATCCAAAATAGATACTCAATGGGCTCAGGCCATGGAAGAGCTCACAAAAAAGATTTTGAAAACCAAGTGAGAGAGGTGGAGGAAAAATTAGGAAGAGAAATGAGAGAGACGCAAGAAAAGCATGAAAAGCAGGTCCACACGCTGCTAAACGAGACCTAAAATATGCTGAAGAAAATAACATCTTGAAAATTAGGCTAACTCAATTGGCAAAAGAGGTTCAAAAAGCCAATGAGGAGAAGAAGGCTTTCAAAAGCAGAATTAGCCAAATGGAAAAGGAAGTTCAAAAGCTCACTGAAGAAAAAAGTTCTTTAAAAATTAGAATGGAACAGAGGGAGGCTAATGACTTTGTGAGAAACCAAGAAATGATAAACCAAAACCAAAGAATGAAAAAATGGAACATAATGTGAAATATCTCATTGGAAAAACAACTGACCTGGAAAATAGATCCAGGAGAGATAATTTAAAAATTATGGGACTACCTGAAAGCCATGATCAAAAAAAGAGCCTAGACATCATCTTTCATGAAATTATCAAGGAAAATTGCACTGATATTCTAGAACCAGAGGGCAAAATAAGTATTCAAGGAATCCACCATTCACTGCCTGAGTGATCTCCAAAAAGAGAAACTCCTAGGAACATTGTGGCCAAATTCCAGAATTCCCGGTTCAAGAAGAAAATGTTGCAAGCAGTTAGAAAGAAACAATTCCAATACTGTGGAAATACAATCAGGATAACACAAGATCTAGCAGCTTCTACATTAAGGGATCAAAGGGCATTGAATATGATATTCCAGAAGTCAAAGGAACTAGGACTAAAACCAGGAATCACCTACCCAGCAAAACTGAGTTTAATACTTCAGGGGAAAATATGGTCTTTCAATGAAATTGAGGACTTTCAAGCATTCTTGATGAAAAGACAAGAGCCGAAAAGAAAATTTGACTTTCAAACACAAGAATGAGAAGAAGCATGAAAAGGTAAACAGCAAAGAGAAGCCATAAGACACTTACTAAAGTTGAACTGTTTGCATTCCTACATGGAAAGATAGTATATATAACTCTTGAAAATTTTCAGTATCTGGATAGTTGGTGGGATTACACACACGCACACACATATACACACATGCACACACACAGGGACAGAGAGCACAGAGTGAATTTAATAGGATGGGATCATATCTTTAAAGAATTAAGGTAAATGTATAAGAGAAATGTAGTTGGAGGAGAGAGGGAGAAATGGAATGGGGCAAAATATCCCTCTTAGAAGAGGCAGGCAGGAGACATTTTAGTGGAGGGAAAAAGAGGGGAGCTGAGAGAAAAACAAGTTTACTCTCATCACATCCGAGTAAAGGAAGGAATAAAATGCTCATTCGTTTTGGTATGAAAACCTGTCTTACAATACAGGAAATTGGGGGAGAAGGGCATAAGCCGGGTGAAGGGGATGATGGAAGGGAGGGCAATGAGAGGAGGGAGCAATTTGAAGTCAAGGCTCTTGGGAAGGGACAGGATCAAAAGAGAGAATAGAAGCAATGGGGGGCAGGATAGGAGGGAGGGAAATATAGTTAGTCCTACCCAACACGACTGTTATGGAAGTCGTTTGCAAAACTGCACAGTTATGGCCTGTATTGAATTGCCTGACTTCTCAAAGGAAATGGGTGGGCAGGGAAGGATGGGGAGAAGTTGGAACTCAAAGTTTTAAGAACAACTGTTGAGTATTGTTCTTGCTACTAGGAAATAAGAAATAGAGGTAATGAGGAATAGAAAGTTATCTGGCCCTACAGGGAAAAAGGGAAGATAGGGACAAGGGAAGGGAGGGATGATAGAAGAGAGGGCAGATTGGTGATAGTGGCAATTAGAATGCTTGGTGTATTGGGGTGGGGGGAGGGGACAAATGGGGAGAAAATGTGGAACCCAAAATTTTGTGAAAATGAATGTAAAAAGTTAAATAAATAAATTTATTAAAAAATGTTATTTGTTTTTAAATTACTTCATTTGTTTTCAGTGTTCTATAATCACTTCCCTATATCTTAGATTTTTTTCCCCTCCCTACCCTTCTTTCCCCCTTTCCTCACTACTCCCCCCCTGAGTTGGCATACAATTTTATATATTTTCTACACATACATTCCCATTAAAAGTATTTTCATCATAGTCATGTTGATAGAAGAATTAAAAATGGAAAAAATCATAAAACAAATCAAAGCATAATACAGACGACAATGGTCTGCTTCATTCTGCAATAGAAATCCATAATTCTTTTTCTGAATTGAGAAGGCATTTTGCCTCAAGAAACCATTGGGAATTTTTTAAGTCCTTGCATCGTAATGAAGTACTAAGTCTGCCAGAAAAATTCCTGGCACGTTGTGGTTGTTGCTGGGTATAAAGTTCTCCTGATCTTGTTCCTTTCACACAGCATTAGTTTGTATAAGTCTCTCCAGGTCTCTCTGAAGTCTTCCTGTTCATCATTTCTTTTAACAAATATTTTAACAAAATAATGTTCCATTACATTCATATAACATGATTTATTCAACCTTGCCCCAATTGGAGGACCTCCCCTTGATTTTCAATTTTTGACCACCACAAAGAAAGGTGCTGTAAATATTTTTGTACATTTGAGACCTTTTCCCATTTTTATGAACTCTGGGTGATACAATCCTAGAAGCAGTATTGCTGGGTAAAAAGATATGCACATTTTTGTAGCCGTTTTGGTATAGTTCCAAATTGATCTCCAGAATGGCTTGACCAGTTCACAGCTCCATCGATAACGAATTAGTATTCCAACTCTCCCACCTGTTCTCCAACAGTTATCATCTTCCTGTTTTGTCATGGTAGCCAGTCTCATAGGTGTTATGTGATACCTCAGAATTGTTTTGATTTGCATCTCTCTAATCAATAGTGATTTAGAGAATTTTTTTCATATATCTATAGACAGCTTTAATTTCTTCCTCTAAAAACTGCCTGTTCATATCTTTTTGACCATATATCAGTTGGGGAATGACTTGTATTCTTGTACATTTGACTCAGTTATCTATATATTTTAGAAATGAGGCCTTTATTATAGACACTAGTTGCAAAAGTTCTTTTCCAGTTTCTGCTTCCCTCCTAATCTTGATTACATTGGATGTTTGTGCAAAGAATTTTCAATTTAATGGAATCAAAATGATTCATTTTGCACGTCATAATGTTTTCTATCTATCTCGTTTAGTCAAAAATTTTTCCATTCTCCATAAATCTGATAAATACGCTATTCTTTGCTCTGCTAATTTGTTTATTGTATCAATCTTTATACCTAGATCATTCACCCATTTGGACTTTATTCTTGTGTACAGTGTCAGGCATTGGTCTATTCACAATTTCTACCAAACTGTTCTCCATTTTTCTCAGAAACTTTTAGTAATTAGTTCTTATCCCAGATGCTGGGGTCTTTGAGTTTATCAAACATTAGATTGTTATATTCATTGATTACTGTGTCTTGAGTTCCTAACTTATTCCACTGGCTTAAGCCTCTGTTTCTTAGCCAGAAGTAGTTTTGATAATTGTTGCTTTATAATACAATTTGAGATCTGATAGAGCTAGGTCACCTTTCTGATCATTTCTTTTCACTAGTTTCCTGGATATTCTGGACTTTTGCTGTTCCAGATGAATTTTGATATTATTTTTCAAGCTCTAGAAAATAACTGAGAGTTTGATTGATATGTCACCGAGTAAGTAAATTATTATAGGTAGAATTGTCATTTTCATTATATTAACTTGGCCTACCCATGAGCAACTGATGTTTTTCCACTTACTTAGATCTGAATTTATTTGTGAGAAAAGTGTTTTGCAATTGAATTCACATAGTTCCTGGGATGGATTTGGGAAGTAGACTCCCAGATATTTTATTGGGTCTACCTTAGCTTTCAATGGAATTTCTCTTTCTATCTCTTGCTGGTGGACTCTGTTAGTAATATGTAGAAATACAGATGATATATCTGGGTTTATTTTGTAACCTGCAACTTTGCAAAGTTGTTTATTATTTCAAGTAGTTTTCTTCTTGCTTCTCTTAGCATATCATCATATCATTTTCAAAGAATGATAACTTAGTTTGTTCTTTGCCTATTCTAATTTCTTCAATTTCTTTTTTCTTCTGTTATTGCTACAGCTCACATTTCTAGTACCATATTGAATAACAATGGTGATAATGGTCATCCTTGTTTCATTCGTGATTTTATTGGGAATGTATCTATCTTTTCTATGTTGCATATAATACCTGCTGAAGGTTTTAGATAGATACTGCTTATCACGTTATGGGAAGTTCCATTTATTCCTATGCTCTCCAGTGTTTTCAATAGGCAAGGGTGTTTGTTATATTTTGTTAAAAACCTTTTCTCCATCTATTACGATAATCATATGGTTTCTGTTAGTGTTGTTATTGACATGATCAATAATGTTAATAGTTTTTCTAATATTGAGCCAGCCTTGTATTCCTGGTATAAATCCTACCCAATCATAATGTGTTATTCTTCTCATAACTTGTTATTCTTTTATTTTTGCTAAAATCTTATTTAAAAGTTTTGCATCTATGTTCTTTAGAGAAATTGGTATACAATTTTCTTTCTCTGTTTTGGCTCTTTCTCGTTTAGGTATCAGAATCATGTTTGTGTCATGAAAAGAATTTGAGAGGATTTTTTCTTCCTCAATTTTCCCAAATAATCTATGCATTACTGGAATTAACTATTCTTTAAATGTTTGATAAAATTCACTTGTAAATCCTTCCAGTCCTGGAAAATGTTACCTAAGGAGTTCATTGATGGCTTGTTCAATTTCTTTTTCTGAGATGGGTTTATTTAAGTATTCAACCTCCTCTTCTGTAAAACTGGGACAGTTAGATTGTTGAATTCATAGGCATAATGTTGGGCAAAATAATTTCTAGTTATTGTCTTAATTTCCTCCTCATTGGAGGTGAGTTCACCCTTTTTCATTTTTGATATTGCTAATTTGTTTTTTTTCCTTTCTTTTAATGCAATTAAACAAAAGTTAATCAATCTTATTAGTTATTTTTTCATAAAACTAATGCTTAGTTTTATTTATTAGTTCAATAGTTTTCTTAATTTTAATTCTTTTAAACCTTCCTTTGGTTTTCAGTATTTCTAATTCGATATTTACTTGAGGATTTTCAATTTGTTCTTTTTCTGTCTTTTTCACATACATGCATACGTCATTCATCTCTTCTTTCTCTATTTTATTCCTGTAGGCATTCAAAGATATAAAACTTTCCCGAAGAACTGCTTTTGCAGTATCCCATAAGATTTGGTAAGTTGTCTCATTTTTGTCATTCTCTTGGTTGAAGTTGTTGATTATTTCTATGATTTACTGTTTAACCCACTCATTCTTTGGGATCAGATTATTTAGCTTACAATTAATTTTTGGTCTATCTTTCCATGCCTTTTTATTACAAGTAATTTTTATTGCATTATTATCTAAGAAGTATTCATTGACTATCTCTTCCTTTCTATCCTAGATTATGAAGTTTGATGCCCTAGGACATGGTCAATTTTTGTATATGTGCCATGTACTGCTGAGTAAAATGTATGTTTCTTTCTATCCCAATTCAATTTTCTCCAGAGATCTATCATATCTACCTTATCCAGAGTTATATTCACCTCCATAAATTCTTTCTTGTTAATTTTGAGTTTAGATTTATCAAGCTCAGAGAGGGGGAAGTTAAGGTCCCCCACTGTTATAATTTTACTTTCTATCTCTTGATATAACTCCCTTAACTTCTCCTCTGTGAATTTGGATGCTATACCTCTTGGAGCATATATGTTTAGTAATAATATTGCTTCGTTATCTATGGTGCCTTTTAGCAGGATATAGTTTCCACTCATCTTTTTTATTAGATCAATTTCTTCTTCTTCCTTTTTTTTTTTACAACAGACGATGCACAATATATTCTGTTCCAACCTTTTACCTTTACCCTCTCTGCATCTCTCTGTTTCAAATGTGTTTCTTGTAAAGAACATAATGATAGATTATGGTTTTTAACCTGTTCTGCTTCCCATCTTTGTTTGATGGAAGAATTTATCCCATTCACATTCACAGTTAGAATTACTCTCTTTGTCTTTCACTCCATTCTTTTCTCCACCATTTGTGCTGTTAGTTCTCCTTTCTCCCTTCCCCTCCACTATACAATTTCAATTTTTAACCACCACCTTCCACAATCTTCTCTTCCTTTTTCTGCACCCCTGTCCTTTTGCTCTCGTTTATGCTTACTCCTTTTACCCTCCCTTTTAACCTCACCTCCCTTTGCATTTTTCTTTACTCTATTTCTGCATATAGTGCTAATTAGATTTCTATACTTAATTATTAAGTTTACTGTTCCCTCCTTGAACTAAATAAGATGAGAATAAATATCAAATAATGCTCTTCTCTCTCCCCTCTTTCCCCTCTACTGTAACATAATTTTGTGCTTCTTCCTGTGATATAATTTATCCTCCGTTTCACACCTCCTGTTACAATCCCTGTGCACCCTTAAATCACATTTTATCATCACATCACTGTCTTTATACCTGCTCCCCCTATCTATTTGTATCCTTTATGTATCATGATAAATGTACAATTCTCAACATTAACAAATATTGTCTTCCCTTATAGGGACTTAAATAGTATGCCCATATTAAATACCAAGGTTTCTTTTTTCCTTATTTACCTTTTTTTGCTTTCCTTGAGACTTTAGTTTGAATATCAAATTTTCTATTTATTTCTGGCCTTTCCATCAGGAAGGTCTGGAAATCCCTTATATCATTGAATGTCCATCTTCTGTCCTGAAATATGCTCAACTTTGCTGAGTAACTGACCCTTGGTTGTAGTTCCAGCTCCTTTGCCTTACGGAATATCATATCCCAATTACTTTGATCTTCTAATATGGAAGTTGCAAGGTCCCGTGTGAACCTGACTGTAGTTCCTTGATATTTGAATTGTTTCTTCCAGACTGCATGCAGCATTTTCTCCTTCTTTTGATAGTTATGGAATTTGGAAATGATATTCGTTGGATGTTCTTTATGTATTATAAAGAGTAGTAGAAATTTTAAAAGTGGAATATATGGCTTGAATAGCAAAAATAATTGACCAAATAGGAATAATCTTCTATCCATGATAACTGCACAAAGCAAAGAGAAAACAACTGATTTGGAATCATAATACACGGAAGTGAAGGAAAAATTGGGAGAGGACAAGCAAAAAGTAAAAAATGTTAAAAGAAAACATGGTATGAATGCAAGCAAAACTTAATGATCTCAAAAACAGTTGGTAGAGAGACCACTTAAGGATTGTAGGTCTCTTAGAAGAATACAAGTTTTAAAAATGAACACTATAATGTTATCAATAAAGCAAGAACACTACTCAAAACTCCTGAGCACAAAAAATAAAGTATCAATTAAAAGAATCCACCAGATTGCCTCCAGAAAACAACATCATATATCCACATTAAACGCCTAAGCTGCAAACTCTGGATAAACAGTAAATTTACAATAAAGAACAAATTTGCCGGCATAAAGGTAAAGATTTTCAAATATAAAAGAAGTAGAATTTGACATGACAGTAAAATTTTGTACTAACCAGAGATCCCAATAAGAAATAGATAATGAATTCCAAAGAGGAAAGGAGCTAAAAATGAAACATGAAGTGACATATCCTGAAAAAAACTAAGCTTCATCATTAATTGAGAAAGAAAGCCAGGCAGAGAAGTATTTGAAGCAATCCTACATAGAAAACCAGTCATGAGAAGATTGTTAACCTTGAAAACATCCCATATGATGGAAGCATAGTAAAAAAAAAGAGGAATAAATATAGCCACTATGGAGATATTGATTATGAAATAAATTATCGGAGGAAAAAAAAGGAGGAGAAAAACCATAAAGAGAAGCAGTAGGTTAATAGTGACAATGACAACAAGAGTATAACAACAGACACATCATTAATAAATTTATTTCTAGAGCTAAGTCAAGATGGCAGAGTAGAAGCATGGCCCTGCTTGGGCTCTCTCCACAAAGTCCTTAAAATAGCTGTGATAATAACTCTAAACAAATTCTAAAGTAGCAGAAGCCACAAAATGACAGAGTGAAACAGATTTCCAGCCCAAGACATCCTGGAAGGTTGACAGGAAGGATCTATTGCACTGTTCTCAAAGTGGAGCAGAGGCCATCATGTGCCACTCCAGTACAAACAGAACTGGAGCAGGTTTAAGGGTGCCGAATCACAGGTAAGTGTTCTGCTTTCCAGATTTCAACCCACACATGTCAAAGACAGTTTCAAAGGACAGTAAGAAAGCTTTTCACCTAGGTGAGAGAGGACCATGCTCAGTCCCCAACCCCAGCCCTGGATCCAGAGTAGCAGCAGTTACAGCCTCAGCATCCACTGCTTCTGAACTTCTTGGACCAGCAGGAGCTGCTGATCTGGGTCTAAGTCCTGAGTGGCAGTCCTGGGATGAGTAGGAGCACTGGCATTGCAGTGCTGGTGTCAGCTGTGGAGAGGGAATCATACTTGAAGTTTCAGGGCAGAAAAGAGCTCTTGTGGTTCCTCACAGAAGAGAGTACAGGCAAAGAAAGGAGAAAACATCTCTCCCTTGACCATGCCACTTTGAAGGAACTGAGAACTTACAGGTCTGTAGAGATATATTATAGAATAGCTCCACAAAACTTTTGAAGTGTAGGATATTATACCATCCACTTGACAAAGGACTCAAAAGTCAAATAATTGACTGGCAAATGTTCAAAAAGGGGAAACCATTAGAATAAAGAAAATTACTTTCTTGGTGAAAAGTCATTTTCTTCCATCCTTTCAGATGAGGAAGAGCAAGGCACACAATCAGAGGAAGATCAAAGCATTCAACAGGAGCAAGATAGCAAGGTCAAGGCTCTTACATCCGATGGCTTAATAAATATTCAAAGGTCTTAATATATGGAAGAAATTGGAAAGGATTTTGAAAGTCAAGTAAGAGAGTTGGAGGAAAAAATGGGAAGAGAATTGAGCAGGATATAAGAAAATCATGGAAAGCAAGTCAGTAACTTGATAAAGGAGAGCACAAAAATGCTGAAGAAAATAACACTTTTAAAAATAGATTAACCTAAATGGTAAAAGAAGTCCAAAAAGTCAATGAGGACAAGAATGTCTTCAAAAGCAGAATTAGTCAAATGGAAAAGGAGGTTCAAAAGCTCACTGAAGAGATTTTTAAAAATTAGAATGGAGCAAATAGAATCTAATGACTTTGTGAGAAATCAAGAAATTATAAAACAAACACAAAAGAATGAAAAAATAGAAGGCAATATGAAATATCTCATTGGAGAAACAACTGACCTAGAAAATAGATCCAGGAGAGACATAAAAAAATATTGGTCTACTTGAAAAAGCATGATTTATAAAAAAGCCTAGACATTGTCTTCCAAGATTGTCAAGGAAAATTGCCCTGGTATTCTAGAATCAGAAAAATGAAATGGAAATAATTCACAGATCACCTCCTAAATGAGACCCAAAAAAAGAAAACTCCTAGGAATGTTGTAACCAAATTCCAGATTTCTCAGATCAAGGAGAAAATACTGCAAGCAGCCAGAAGCAACAATTTCAGGATTGTGGAAATACAATCATGATAACACAAAATCTAGCAGCTTCTACACTAAATGATCAAGGAGCTTGTAATATTATATTCTAGAGGTTAAAAGAGATAGGATTACAACCAAGAATCTTGGACCCAGAAAGACTGAGTGCAATAATTCAGGTATATGTGTGTATGTATACATATACATAGACAGAGGGCACAGGGTGAGCTGAATATGAAGGAAGAATACCTAAAAAATATAATTTGTAATTGAGTGCAATGTACTAGGAAGCAAGAGAAAGGGAGAGGTAGAATGTAGCAAATTGTCTCACATGAAGGAGGAATGAAAGAGCTTTCACAATGGAGGGGAAGTGGGAGGTATTAAAGGGAATAAGTGAGTCTTATTCTTGTGGGATTTGGCCTAAGGAGGGAATAACACACACTCAATTGGATATAGAAATCTATTTTACCCTGCAGGAAGGCAGGATGGGGGGATAAGAGAGGGAAGATAATAGAAGAGACAACAATTTGGGAAAGTGATCATCAAAGCAAACACTATTGCGGGAGAATAGGTCAAGGGAGAGAATGGAATAAATGGAAGGCAGAATAGGACAGAGTGAAATATGGTTAATCTTTCACCACATAACTATAACGGAAATATTTTGCATGACTACACATGTAGACCTATATTGAATTCCTTGCTTTCTCAAGGAGGCTAGGTGGGGAGGGAGGGAAGAAGCAAGAATATGTGTAAATAAAAGCTTTAATAATGAGTGTTAAAATTTTGTTTTTCATGCAACTGGGAAATAAGGTATATAGGCAATGGGGTATAGATATCTATTTTACTCTACAGGAAATAGAGGGGAGGGGGATAGAAGAAGAGGGGGGTACAGACAGGAGGAAGACATGAATGAGGTGCATGTTGTTCTGGGATGAGGGCTGGGGACAGATGGGGAGAAAATTTTGAATTCAAATTCTTGTGGAAGTGAATGGTGAAATCTGAAAAATAAATAAATTATATATTAAATATTTTTAAAAACCCATACATTTATTTCTAATAGTACATAGGGAAAATTGAAAATGGAAGATAAGTAACTTATGGTGAAGAAACAGACCTACAGTCTCATGGACTAAATCTTCAAATTACCCACCTACGAATAAGGCAATATTTTTTTTGTGGGAATGAAATAACAAACAATTTTGGCAGATTTTCAGATTAAACAATAGACCCACATAAATCATATGCATTTCTATATTTCACTAACAAATCCCAACAGCAAGAGATAGAAAAAGAAATCCCATTAAAGCGGAGGTAGACATTGTGAATTATTTGGGAGTCTACCTGCCCAAACACACTCAGGGAATGTATGAACACAACTGCAAAACACTTTTCATACAAATAAAGTCAGATCTAAATAAGTGGAGAAACATAAGTTGCTTGTGATTAGGCCAAACCAATATAATGAAAATGACCAATCTTCCTAAATTAATTTGCTTATTCAATGATATAATGATCAAACTATCAGATAAGTATTTTCTAGAGTCAGAAAAAATAATATCTAAATTCATCTGGAAGAAAAAAAAATCCAGAATGTCAATGGAACTAATGAAAAGAAATGCTAGGGAAGACGATCCAGCCCCACCAGATCTCAAATTGTGTTACAAAGTACCAATTATCAAAACCACTTGGGACTGGCTAAGAAACAGAACATTAGAACAGTGGAATAGGTTAGGTACTCAAGACGCAGTGTTCAATGAATATAGCAATCTATTGTTTGATAAACCCAAGGACCTCAAATTCTGGGATAAGAACTCACTGTTTACTGGGAAAACTGGATAACAATGTGGCAGAAGTTAGGCATAGACCAACGCCTGGCAATGTACACATGAATATAGTCCAAATGGGTACATGATGTTCGTATAAGGATTGATACTATAAACAAATTAGTGGAGGAAGGAATAGTGTATTTGTCAGATTTATGTCAGAGAATGGAAAAATCTTTGACTAAGAAAAAAGATAGAAAACATTATGAAATGCGTAATTTTGATTACATTAAATTAAAAAGTTTTTGCATAAACAAACCCAATGCAACCAAGATTAGGAGGAAAGCAGAAAAGTTGGAAAGAATTTTTGCAACTAGTGTCTGTGATAAAGGCCTCATTTCTAAAATATATAGAGAATTTAGTCAAATGTATCAATGTCTCAATCTCCAATTGATAAATGGTCAATGGATATGAACAGGGCATTTTCTGAGAAAGAAATTAAAACTATGTATAGTCACATGAAAAAATGCTCTAAAACACTATTGATTAGAGAGATGCAAATCAAAACGACTCTGAGGTATCACATCACACCTATCAGATTGGTTGACATGATGAAACCTGAAGATAAATGTTGAAGAAGACGTGAGAGAGTTGGAACACTAATTCATTGTTGGTGGAGCTGTTGCTGGAAAGCAATTTGTAGCTATGCCTAAAGGGCTACAAAAATATACATACCCTTTGACTCAACAGTATTGCTTCTAGGACTGTATCCCCAAGAGATAATTAAAATTGGAAAGAGTCTCACATGTACAATAGTGTTGATAACAGCTCTCTTTGTGGTGGCCAAAAACTAGAAATGAAAGCGATGTCCACTAATTCGTGAATGGCTGAACAAGTTGTTGTATATGAATATAATGGAATGCTATTGTGCTATAAGAAATGATGAAGAGGAAGACTTCAGAGAGACCTGGAAAGATTTATATTAACTGATGCTGAAGGAAAGAAGCAGAACCAGAACTTTGTACACAACAACAAGCACAACGTGTGAAGAATTTTTCTGGTAGACTCAGTCCTTCATCGCAATAAAGATCTAAAAAATCTCCAATGGACTTTTGAGGCAACATGCTTTCCACATCCAGAGGAAGAAATATGGAACTGAATCAGAGAAGACCATTTTGTTTTTGTTATTTTTTTTGTTTTATGGTTTTCCCATTCTTTTTAATTCTTCTACTCAGTATGACTATGGTAAAATTGTATTTAATAGGAATGTATGTATAAAAGCTATATAAGATTGCAAGCCATCTCGGGAAAGGAGTAGGGAGGAAGTGGGAAAAGAGGAGGAGGGAAGAGAAAAAACTAAGATATATGGGGGTGATTATAGAACACTGAAACAAAATAATTTCTTAAAAAAAAGGAAAAAATCTCACAATTGTCAACATGAATTGTCAATATGCAAAAACAGGAAAAATGTTTACAAAACTGTGAGTTTCTGTGACATAGGTTTAAAAAGTGAAATATATTCACAAATATGCCTATAAATTTTAAAAACAATTTGTTAGATACATATCCAGAGTAATTTTCACAGTCAGAAGTATAAATAAATACTTAAAAAGCATTATCTGCTTTTTCTAATGTAATATTTTGCTCCTGAACTTCCCTCAGTACATTTATAAAGAGGCCTTCTTTTGTCAGTGTTTGGCCCATGGCATGCATTTCCAGTGACAGCAACCAATATTCTTGGAACAAATTTGCCCTTCTAGTCTGAAAAGATGACACTTAACTCCTACAAAATTCCTCCCAAGTCTTTAAAGGTCCAGGGCATCTACAGCAATTTGCTTTAGGCATTCAATAGAACAGTTTTTTTGAAATCAATGTCTTCATTTTTTTTATAGTTCTCAGCTAGGTCTGCCCCTGCAGCTACTGGAATCTAATGGAGACGAGGAGAAAGAGAGAAGTCAAAGATGATCCTTTCAAGGTTCCGTATATAGGAACTACTTCAATTTCGATGTAATCTTGTCAGTCTACAAATCATTCTTTAAGAAACCTTTTAAAAATCCCAAGGGTATCATTGTATATCTTTCCATCCTTTCTTATCCAAACTTATAAGAAATTATTCATACTAGAAATGATGTGTGTGTGTACACACACACATGCGTATATATACATACATATGCATGTATTTTTGTATGTGTGCATGTATATTTATACATATATTAGAAAACATAAATATATAAGTAAACATTTTATAAAATGCTATACCTTACTTTCAAAGCAATCTGAGTAAATTGGCCTCTTTTTTTAATACACAGAATTCTAGAGATGGAAAGTTCTTAAAATATCATCTGATCCTCTGAATTCTAGCACATCGTCTTGTCATCCAAGACATATGATGCTTTTTATTTTCTTTAAAGATCTTCAGTGCTATATTTCCCATATTTTCAAACCTCTCAATTCAAGATGAGGAATTGGTCTAGATAATCTGCATATGTTGAAAATAGCTTATTGGACAGGGTTTACAGTACTTTGAAAGTGGTTTCACTATTTTTGAATGCTTAGCCACCATAAGTGTTTCTACAAGCCTCAAGAGTAGATGGCAAAATATCCCAACAAAGGAAGGTGGTAATCCTCTTGAACTAGTTAAACCATGATTAAACCATGTCTTGAATCTGAAACTCATTTCTAAGACATTCCCTCAAAATCCCAATATCTTGTCGTGAGGACTGTGATACTTTCTGAATGCCAAAGCACAGAAAGAACCAGTAGGTAATGCAAGCTTGAAGACAAGAAGAGAAACAGAGGGAGACAGAGACTGAGAGAGCAAGACCTAGAGAGGGACAGAGAGGCAGAGGTAGACAGAGACAGAACAAGACAGAGACAGAGCAAGAGAGAGAGAGAGAGAGAGAGAGAGAGAGAGAGAGAGAGAGAGAGAGAGAGGGAGAGAGAGAGAGGGAGGGAGGGAGGGAGGGAGGGAGGGAGGGGGGGAGAGGGAGAGGGAGAGGGAGAATGAGAGAGAACTGAAGATGGAAGATGTGAAACAGGATGAAATAAAAACCGTAAGTATGGATGTTTGGTCTTTGCAAGATATTTTTGAGATGCTTAAACAAAGAAGACATTTAGACTGCAGAATGATTTAGACTTATAGATGAGATGGAAAGTGAGCACTAATTATATCTGTCTGTATAAGTAAATACAAAATCAAATTAAATACAAGAAGATTGGAAAAGTGGAGGCCCGAACCTCCTTTTCTCTCAGACTTAGCAAAATCTTCTTAGTTAGTCCTCTTGCTTTAAGTCTTTCCCTTCTCCAACTTATTCTCCATAAAGGAAGTGAAGCAGGGAAGACATAAGCATTTATATAGCACCCACTATACATCAAGTCCTATATCTAATTTTAAAAGAAAAATAGCTAATTCGATCTTCAGAGAATCAAAAGGATATTTGTAAAGCACAAGCTAAGCATACCACTCTTCTTCTTAGGATGTTTTGCCATATCTGCATTGCTTCTAGGAAGAAATATAAAACAAAACAAAACTCACATTTTGAAGTCCTTCATGATCTTGTTTCAGGAAACATTTTAAATCTCCTCCAAATATGCTATAGTCTTGTCAAATATACCTCCTTGATGTTCCCTCAAAAATGGCATTTTATCAAATTGAGACAGTCAAGAAGATGTCATCTTCTTCATCTCTGCTTCATATTTTCATAGCTTCCCTTAATGCTCATACCAAGTGTCACATTCTATATAATGCCTTTCCTAATTGCTCGAAGTGCTAGGAGATCTTCCCTTACCAATTACCTTGTATTTATTGAAAATAATTTTATATATACCCATGTATGATTTTACATATATGTTTATGTATATGTAGGTGTGTCTATGTGTGCATGGATGCATTCATGTGTAGGCACAAATATTTCATGAGAACAGAAAATATTTTATTTCTCTCTTTGCGTCTCTAGTGCATGTTACAGTCTCTGTCACACAGTAAGCAATTAATAAGAGCTAACAGATGGATTGAAGAGCACTGACAAAGTAGAGAGCTTCTGGAGGAGGCTGAGTAGGATAATAAAGACTTTTAATATTATATAATATGAAGATTTGTTGGAGGAAGTGCTGTTTTCATGTATGTATTTCAAGGACTAATGTATTGCAGAGAGATTAAACTTTTCCTTTTGGCACTCATTTGGAAGAGTTAGAAACTGTAGATGGAAGATGGAGAGATACACTTAGGCTCAACAGAACATAAACAAACAAACAAAAAACCCTTTCAAAATTATAACTCTCCCAAATGGGAAGACTTCTTTGCAAGTAGTTATTTTTAGCCTCACTACATGTTTTCATTTAAACACTATATGACCACATTGTCACACTTTTTGATCCTGAAAGACTCTGAATAATATTTTTTAACATCAATAACGAGAATTGATTTATAAATTTCATATCACCAAAATAATATAAAACTGAGATTTATTCCTGTAATTATTAAAGTGTTAATCACTTGCTATGTAATGTTACATTAAAACTTTTTTAGCATTTATACTGGAAATAAATTCCTGTTATCTATACAAATTTAGAAAACACTTACAATATTACTAAAGAATACTTCTGTTCATGTCACTTTCTTGATCAGATAAACTGTCAACTGTTCCCTAAAGCACTTCTCTATCCCTTTCTCATGGCATTTGGAGATATGGCTTTGGATTTTATTCATTTATGTACATTTCTCATATCTCCATTGAATTATGAGATTTTTAAGGGCAGGGATTGTATTGCTTTCAATTTTGTATCATTTCTACATCTTGTTTTGCCCAGACCCTAGGTGAATAGTAATCAACTGAATTCTATGAAGGCAGTAATTGTCTATTTCTGGGGATCATGAATAGCTCACTTGCGAAATTGTGATGGTACAAAGAAAAATTAACCTTTGCTTAAGGAAAAGTAGTTCACAAACTGTTTGAGGGAGTAAATTACATCTTCAAACAGACTTTAGAAAGATTAGTATTAGCACAAAGAAAAATACAGTCTTCATGGCTAAGCAATTTGAAAGACTTTTAATGATAATATCAGTTTTTAAATAACCTTGCCTACGATAGGAGTGCAAAATTATCAGGATATACGACCCCACACATGTGTGTCTACTTGTATCTTTATGTATACATATGTATGAGCATATGTATTCAATAATACTATATGTACATGCACACACACATATATATATACATGTTTGTATATGAATATACACATACCCAAATACATGTGTAAGTATAGATAGATAGTTATGGAAATAAACACATACATGTCTATAGATATATGTCTCTCTATATAGGTATACCTATCTATATCTATCTATATCTATATCTATATCTATATATATATATATATTGAAATTGAAAACATATTAGATGTGAAGCTAAAAATATGGGCTTTTAACCCAACTTTTCTGCTTGCTATGTGGGTGACCTTGTTAAATTCAATTAGAATCTGGTTTTCAGTTTCCTCATTTAAAAAATTGTTTGGACTAGAAAATATCTAAGTTTCTTTTCTTCCTAGATTGCAACTATTTGAAATTTTCTGCACACCCAGACATTCATATGTATGTATACATATTTGATTTAGTGCCAACTCACCTTCCTCATATAAGGCCTCATACCTTTCATAATGTATTAGAGTCTAACTATGGCATATCTACTGACACTGATGGAGAGGAACTACTTATAAAAATCTTTTCTATATGTATTTTTCTGTATTATGTCTCATGATTGTTCCCCTTCTAAGTTCATCCCTAAATCTTCTTAATGTTTTATAATTTCCTTTGTAGTATACCCATTTATACTCCCAGGCCAACTTCATGCTACCATACACTACTTCTCCAGTCACCATCACTGGTCCACATCAAAAGTTCCTGCACTTGGGTGCTTGACATTCACCAGATCATTGACAGGCCCATCATATGTCTTCATATCCATTCTTCATGAAATTCCCCTTTGGGCACTGAGAAATTGAGCATAGGAGACACAAGATATGACTTGTTCATGTTTAAACAGCTAGTAGATATCTGAGGCATGATTCAAATTCATGTCTTTCTGACTCTAGCTTCTTGACTCTGTCCATTTAGCCCCTGTAATATGGGATGGGTAATTAAATATTGTTAATTCTTGTTTCAGTTTTCCTGTGATACATGAGAAATCATTTCCATCAGCATTTATTGTATTCATCTCTATAACGAGAATCTGTGAACTATTATCATTTATATGTAACTTCCTTTTTTCTTGTTATTTCACACATAAAGAGGATGTCAAAATTAATGGGTCAGTTAACAAACTTTTTTAATCACCTGGTTTTCAGAAATTTAATAAATAATGAAGATGGCAATACAAAAATGAAGCACTCTTGGACCTCAAGAAATTCATATTCTATTTTAAAATGTGGTTCAAGACAAAACAAACTAGTACTGAGCAAAGAATCAATTAAAAAAATGATGATTTTTTCAGGTACGAGGTATCTGGAGGAGTTGTTATTAATCACAACATTTTAAAGCACACTTCTCTAACATGAAACATCAGGGGAAATTATTTTTTTAATATGTGCACCAATGCAATGATAAAGAAAGAAATAATGGTCAGGTCAATATCAAGACTGGAGTATTAAAGAGTGGAAAATAGAATTATTTGATGATGCAACTCACTTTTATATTCATTGATATACCAAAATATTTGGGAAAAACTCCAGGTAAGACTATGGAAAATAGTTATATTTAATAGAATGCTAAACATTCAGAATGTTAAACGTAAACCATATTGATGATACAGTTTTTTTAAAGCCCTCTGATGTGACAGAAAGTCTTGTTCCCATTGATAGAATGATGAACTCTGATACAAATATCGATATATTGAAAAGCAGAATTGTTCCAGAATTACAGAAATTCTCTAATGGAGATATTGCTCATCTACAGATGTCTCTACCACATCCTCTGTCTCCCATAGACTATGTATTTTTCTTTTTAAGAACACCAGGTGTGACTCAGTTCTATCTATGGCTTAGAGAGTTCTTCAGAGCTGAGAAGGAATTTTAATTCTCAAACTTCAATTAGAAGACATGTATGTATGTATTTATATAGCTATGTATCTATATATATACATATATATAACAGGTATATACATTTATGTAAATATGCATATATTAATAAATATAAAAAGAAAAACAAATGATCTATTAGGCATTGTCAAGGTCTTGTTAATCACTGGATGCAATTCATCTATCTTGGTTGGAGTTAGATTGAACCTATGAAATGAAGATTCATTTTATTCTTCCTTTTATTTTTCTTAAGAAGCATCTTCAGGAGGTCAGCATAAATCAGTTGTATATTGGGACCAGATACAATTATTAAATCTAGTTGACTTATAAAATTATTTCTTAATTCAGCAGTGTTACTGGCTTCAATTTCCTCATTTTCTTTGCCAAGTAGACCCTGAACTATACTCTGCCCAATATGAAACTTCTTTTAGTAGGTTATGTTTTCTACAGGTATGATTGAAATCTGTGGTAATTAATGTAGCCTTTAGTCTATTTTTATTATATTTAGCAGGATGCAGTTTGATCCACTCACACATTTTACAATAATATAAAAGTAATTACTCATACTAATATATATGTCTATGTGCACATACATATGTGTATATATATATGTATGCCTATGTACATATACATAAAAGTATGTGTATAGATGTGTGTGTATATACATTGCACAAAATTTCTTTTCTTAATCTGAGCAACAGATAGATTTTAAGTAAACCACTATCTTTGACTCACAATTGAATTATAGGAATTTTGACTTGAATATTTGTATCATTCAAACAAAATTACATTAGTAAGACTGAGAAAGTGCATTAAGGAAAGGAGTTCAGAACTGAATTGGGACCAAGGAAGATATGTGTCCTTACTATGTCTCTACATTTGGCACCAATTTAATGTCTCCAATAAAGAGGTGAAAAGGAGCAGAGATCAAACATGATACCAGTATAGGCGTCTGTGCTAATAAATAATGGTCAGCCATTAGAGGCTACACCATGTCTGTCCTGCGTGAGGGAGGGACATATTATAATAATAATAAAAAAAAATAACGAAAATCCACCAATCACATAGAATTTTGAGGATTTTTTCTTTTAAAATAGTGAGCTTTTAAAGAAGGATGATGAAGTCCCATATTCATTGTCAAAGATCATGAAATAAGCAATTGTGTCATTAATATAAAAAGATGCTGTGAATTAAAAGAAAACATACTCCAGCTTTCAGTAAAAATTTCTTTATTCTTTTTCTGACTTAAGTGCATACTAAAATTCATGGTATATAAATTCATTAATTATCATCATAACTCACATTTATGTTTGCTGCTTTGTGAAGCACTTTGCTCTATTAACTCATGCTTTACCATGTGTCTTGATGATATATCTTAAGGATAATAAGGATTTTTTTAATCTTCACTGTTGACTTTCCTCCTGTATATTAGTTTTCCCTTCCTATTTGAACTTGAGCTAAGAGCAGGGATTGTTTCAATCCCTTTTTCTATGTCATTAGCTCTTAGCACAGTTTTTAATACATCACACTTAACGAATACTCTGTATTCATACTCTCACCACACTTTATGACACAAATAGTTTAAATATTGCTATGCCTGCTTATTTTAGATATGAGGAATATGAGTTTAGATGTTTACTTAAAGTCAGAAGGCCAGTAAGGGTCAGAATTAACTCTTTAACCTAGCTGTATAAGTCAAGTGAGCGTTCAATCACTTTATTAAAGTGGGATTGATTTTTATTTTCTTACACACACACACACACAGACACACACAGACACACATACACACACAATAGAGTGATGATGATGATGAAAAAAGATAATTTTTCCCATTCCAAGCTATTATTTTTTTTTAAAATTGTAAATGTTACCTAAGATTCTACCATATCCTCAAATAATGTTAACTTGGACATTGTTAAATAATTCATCAATCCAACCATATACATATATATATATATATACATATATGTATACCTATAACATGCATATTTGCATTTATAAATGCATAATATTTATATATTAATATAGAGATACAAATAAGGAGAGACAGACAGAGGCAATGGAGATAGAGGGAAAGAAAGCAATGCCACCCTGTGGGCAATTGCATATTTTGGCATTGAAGAAATAGAATGGAAGGAATGGTATTCCTCAATACTAACATCTGTCACCATATCCTTAAATAAAAGATTGACCTATAGGTTTTCAGAATTGCAACTCTTAGACCACAATAAAGTATCTTCTTTTTAAGCTCTTATTTTGTACAAATCTTCACATCATCTTTAAAATAAATTATTCACCGTTGTGTTACTTTTTATGTCCATTATCTTATCACCCATCACCAACTTTAGCGATTTTACCCCCTGACTTTCTGCTCTATAGCCTACTCATCATCGTGTTCAGTAATAAAAACCTCATTAATGACACTGCTAATACCGAGTGCTCAAACTATCCTGAGCTATTCAATCTGTTCTCTACTCTACTTTAATCCTTCATCAGAATTATCACAACTTGGACATTCTCCTGATGCTGCTTCTGGTACTGGTGGTAATATTGATACATCATTTTCCCCATTATATTATACCCTTTTTTCTAACTATAATTATACAAGGTGCTTTCATCTACTCCAATTAATTTAACTACGATATTTATTAAGCGTTTTCTGTGAAAACTTGGAACTATCTTCCTCTGTCAGTTCTTCACCTATCATTTTTATGTAGATGAATTAAAAAAAACAACTTCACTTTCAGTTCCAAATTTTGTCCCTATAGTAGAATTTCTAGCTGCTGATATATATTTACCTACGCTATGTGTCCCAAAAGCCTTAGTGAAGCTTTAAACTTAATAACTTCGAAGCTTTAATAATTAAAGACCTCACTAAGACCTAAGTACAAAGTACATTATCACTTCCAACTCAGCAAGTTTCAAATAAACTTATAGAGTGAGCATGGTAGGAACTCAAAATTTTATCTAAATTCTTGGAAATCACCTCATATGCCATACTATTAATTCTCTGACTTCAGGGAGATCTTTTAACAAGGAGATGTTCTTCCCACTATATACATATACATACATACATACACACACACACACACACACATATATATATATACATATATATATATATATATTACATGAAGTATAAAGATGTTGAAAGAAAAAATGAAGTTTTGCCATATGTCAATCATTTCAGAGACAGTAGGAAGTCTTGTATTAAGTTTAGCCTACAATTCTAGTCTTTTACCCACTGGTATGACAATTAACTTCTATGTCCCACAGTCAAAATCTCAGGGCTGATACAAAACTTAAAAAATGGGTAACATATATATTGGTTCAGAGAATTCATCACCTGCATAATTTTGTGTTTTTAAAAATATTTGTATCTCTATTTTTGTCTCTCAATACAGACCCAGAAACACATACAGATGTGTATTGTATCTATTTCTTTTTGTTTCTTTTGTCTCTATTCTTATCCTCATTCCTATTTTTAAACCTCTCTCTCTCCCTCTCTCTCTCTCTCTCTCTCTCTCTCTCTCAAAATTAACCAACTCAGGCCTAATTGGTAGGGATTTTCCATAAAATTGTCCTCTGATACCTCATCATAACACAGTAGCAAATCTAAATCTTTACAGGCTAAATCATTGAATCTTAGAAAGTTTCTAGTATACTGGAAGATTTTATTTTTGCACTTTGTCTACTTGTTGAGGATCAGCTTAGGTCAATGTAAAGAATGGAGGCTCATTACAAGTAAATCAGTCAACTGATGGTCAATTATTCATCCATGACCACTCATGAAACTACCTAAAATGTAAAATGTCTCTCAATCCTACGTAACTATCTCCTTCCATAATTTTGGTGACAGAGTAATGGAAAGGGAGGACAAAGAATACTATAAATTACATGGGTTTAGACCACATCTAAACCTTAACTTAAATGTTGTATTTGTAAGATGTACATATGCCACCACTGAAGGAATTGAATTTTTAAAAATGTGATATTTTCACTGTAATAAAAATTAAAAGGTAAATAGTAATGTTACCTGCATGATGCTCTGCTTTGCTTGAAGTGACTGATTGAAATGGTAAACAGCTAAATTAAAAGTTGGTATAATTTTAAGGTTCCATAATTACTAGAGCAATCCAAAAGTACAATCAGCTGCCTTGGAAGGCAGTATATTTTTTCTCATTGGTGATTTTCAGAAATAGACAAGATGTCCATTTGTCAGTTATGATCTAGAAAGGAGCATTATTTTTCAAAGATGAATTAGACTAAATAGTCTCCAAATTCCTTATACCTCTAGACATCTATGATTAATAGAAATTTGGACACGAATAAAAGAACAAATATTGGTTGTGACCAGGAGTGAGAAACCTGTGGTCTTGAGGCCACGCGTGCCCCTCTAGTTCCTGACTGAGTCTAAATTTCATAGAACAAGTCATTTTGTTATGATCCAAACTCCATAGAGCAAATCCCTTTAACAAGGGGATTGGTTCTGTGGAGTTAGGATTCAGTCAAAGGGCCACACTTGAGAATGAGAGAGCCACATATGTCCTTGAGGCCGCAAGTTCCACACCCCTGGTTCAGATCATAAATATTTTCTTAATGAAGATTATTTGATGTATATCAGACTCTGTGGTAAAAGAATACTAAAATAAGAATTTAAAATCACTTTATCAGAAAAAAATAAATCTTATAAACACTTTCAAACATACAGCAACTAAGGAAAATATTATTGTATAATATAATATAATATTTTTTCACTTCTCTTATAGAATGGTGGAGGATTATGAGCACCATTTTCTTATAAATAAGCAGGAAGCTATAGAAGGAAATATGTGTATATATATATATATATATATATATATATATATGTGTGTGTGTGTGTATATGTATATGGGTATATATATATATATGTATATGGGTATATATATATATATATATATACCCATATATATATATATATATGTATGTATGTATGTCTTGGTGTCAGACCCAGACCCAAGTAAGCTAAATCATAGTAATAGGGTAAGTGGACAGGATATAAGAAGACACATATGCATACATATAAACATACATACATAAAAATATACACTGATTATATAGATATATACAGATATATGTGTATGTGTCTATTATACGTGTGTGCATATATATATGTGTATGAGTGTGTGTATATATATCAGAAATATATATTACATATATAATGTTTGCAATTATATGTGTGTATATATTATATGTGTGTGTGTGTGTGTGTGTATGTGTGTGTTTGGATGGGTATATATATATATGTATGCATGTGTGTGTTTGTGTGCATGCCTATGTCTGTGTCTGTGTGTCTATGTATATTAAGCACCTAAGATCTGAAAAGGCATTGTAATATAAAAGGATACAAAAATAAAAAAAACTCAGCTCTAAAGATACTTACATTTCCTCAGTAAGACATAACAACTACAAAACAAAATTGAGGAGAGAGTGAGAATGCTAAAATCATGGGTCCTTTGCATAGCGTCTGAGTTCATCCTTAAACTAAGAAAAGGATTCTGACAATCCACAAGAGAATTTGAGTGAGGTGACAACATGATAATTCCAAAGCCTTTGGGAGAAATTTGGCAGTTAAGCAGATGAATTAAAATAAGGAAAGACAAAAATTAGGGGAATCATTGGAGACACTATTGAAATGGCATAAAGAGAAATGATAAGGGAATGAAAGACATAGAATGAGAATTTTGGGTTTTGTAGAAGGAATGAGTATAAGACATTTGGAATTAGAAATTGAGAGATTTAAGAATTATTTGAGTATAACTAAAGAAGGACAGGGAAGAATGAAAGACAATTTAGATTTTATGAGTCTGGATGAATAGGAAAAGTGGTTTTTTTTTGAAAAGGAAATAGAGAATTATATTTCAACTAATATAATAGTTTATGATTTGATGAATAGGAATTTACTGTCACTAAAAAGCAAATAAGAATGCAGATATGAGAGGTATTTCATACTGGAAATAAAGCAAAAATAGGTATTCAATTTTATGAAAAATTTCTTCTAAAAAGACCTGAACTGATTGTGGCAATAAAAAGATAGAAACAGAGATAGTGATAAAGATAGAGACTGATTAGAGATAGAGAGAGAAAACTACAACTAGGAATGAAGATAGAAATAGAAAAAATATAGATATGTAAAGAAAAATATGCAAATATGGATATATGATGAAATTATATAAAAAATAAACATATATATTATGATACAAATATGCCAATGAGCATATGCGATATGACATAGATAACTTTGCACTTTGGCCTACTGTTTATGAATAAAAAGCAAAGAAGTAACAGAAAAGTTTGCAAAGATATTTGCCATTGTTTTAGGGATTTTTCATGGCATACTCCAAGTAGAAGAAGGATTCCTTATAGATGGTAATATCTTCCAGATGTTCCTGTTCATGAATGACATTGTCCTGAGTGCACAAGTCCTAGAGTATAGCAAAGTATAATTAATGATGATGATGCAAAATAACACAAACTGTTGAGAAAAAAATAAAACAGATAAAGAATGACTATTTCTCCAAATATTGTATGGAGTTGGATTGTTAACTCTCATAGACACAGTTAAAGTCAGACACAGAAACAGTTAATTTACATCAATACTACAAGTTGAGAATAAATAGGTCCAGAAACCAAAACTTTAAAAGATTCAAATTGATTTGAAAAATTTGAGAAAATTACACATTTTTCATTGCCAAAAGCTCCTCCCTAAAGTAAAACAATTTTTTAATATGTGTTTTCTTCTAGTGTTGATTATTGCTGTTCATCATTCATTCTCACAGGTGACCAATGACATCAGGAAGATGATATACTGACATGGAAGGGGACAGAATTTAAGTGAGGCAGGGCTGTGCAAAGTCATCAGTCTCACTTTCTACTCTGGAGCTATCTGGATTCAGTGGCAAGATATAGAGTCAGGACGACTAAAGATGGCCCTAAATACAGTGTGAGACCTTGGCCTTTTTTTTTCCAACAAATATTTTTTAAAAGAATTTTTTCTCTAATTACATGTGAAGACAATTTTAAAACATTCATTTTTTCTTCATTTTCATTTTTAATATATAATTTATTTTTCAGTTTTCAACACTTACTTCCACAGATTATCTTAGTTTGGAAATCTGTTTCACTCTGCCATTTTGTCTTCTGCTGCTCTAGAATTTGCGTAGAGTCATTTTTGCAGGTAGTTTAAGGGCTTTGGGGGTAGAGCTAGAGTTGGTCCATACTTCTACTCAGTCATCTTCAGACATTGGCCTAAAGCTAAGGTCTTTCCCAGATCTCAGTTTGTCTGAGGCATTGTAGATTTTGTGATTGAGGATAGGTAAGAAATGAGGCAAAGAATGTCCTCTTTCACTTGGTCAAAAAAAAAAAAATTCAACATGTGAGTGGAAAGCCCTCAGTGTTTCTCATTAAATCAAATAAAAAATTGCTACTTAAACTCACTCTGAGTCATCAGAATCCAAACAATGACCATGTGAGGGTTGGACTAGGACTTATTGTTAACCAATCAGTGAGAACCAAAGTTAGTTTGTTTTAAGCCATGATTCTTAAAGAAGAAATCTAGTTCATAAATTTCAAAATATCTTGCAGAGATCTCAGTCATCAGAATTCATATAACCTTTTTGCACAGCACTTGCAAGTAAATATATGATTCTCTGTTTGGATAGAGGAAGAGGAGGAATGGAAGGAAAGAGAGAAGCAAGGAAGGAAGGAAAGAAGGAAGGAAGGAGAGAGGAAACAGCATTGCCCAACTACAACTGGCAAGTTGGGTTGCCAGTGGGACATCTCCTAAGTTCTCACAGATAACCAATGACATCAGAAAGGAGATGCCCTGACTAGCCAGTGAATTGCATTTAAGTAATTTAAAACTTTGCAAAATCACCAGCCTCACTCTTTCCTCTGGAGGCATATGGGTCCAGTGGCAAGATATAGGTCAGGAAGACTACGGATGGTCCTGGAGGCAGTAGGAGACCTTGGTCTTTTCCAGTTAAAATCTTTCCCAGGTCTCAGCTTGATGAATGACTTTGAGATGTATATTTACTCCAATTTCCAAATAATCAAAGTTTCAAATCATGGAAAGGGTTTTGGATAGATTTATGTTGTTTCAGTTATCTGCAGTATTTAATTAATACAACATTAGGCTTATCACATATATACCAGGAATGATAAATATACATATATGTGTATATATATGTGTATATTATGCCCGTAGTGTGGGAAATGAAGTGGGCCATTCTTGTAGGATGAGTGAGAAAAGTGAGGAATAAACATTGGATAAGTTTTTCGTATCATTTATAACTATGTAATATCAAGAGGTATAGAGGAAAGCTCTCAGAATGCTAGGTGTACTCTGTGGTGTGCAACATGAGAAAGAGTTGCATTGAGTGAACCGTCATGATGTGATCTGTGCTGACAAAGTGACACAGAAATTGAAACGGAAAAAAAGAAAAAAAATACAATTAGTATTGCATTATGCACATTCTGTTTAACAATTATTTATAAATTTTTAATGAATGTAATGATAAATAGAAATCCCAGTATGTACACTGAATTCTGAACTCTCCTGAGGCTATTGACTTGTTTTTTTGTTAAAATAATGATGAATTCTTTTCTTTCCAAACAGTTACCATCAAATAAATTATGTTAACTTAGCAAGAAAAGGGCAGTGGGGCAAGCAAAACTTTATTTATATTAGTACTTCCCAACACTTTAATTTCTGGTCTTCCTCATGTCATTTGTCTATATTTATTATCCAATCTATGGGGCTACATCTCCTCTCCACAGTTACCCTATGATTGTCTTTGCCATTTTTCTCCTCATAAAGACTTTATACTTCTCCATAGCACTATAACTTAAAAGAATGCTTTTATTTAAAAAATAAATATTATTGAAAATTAGTTCCATGTATCCATGATAAATACTGTAATCTATTGTTATTCAATCTTTTTTTTAAATTGTGCCCAACACTTCATGACTCTATTTAGAGTTTTCTTGTAAGTATCTAAGACCAGACTGAAACTCCATACACTGCACCACTGACTTCTCCATGATTTTCTACCAAATAAAAATTTGATTTGCAATGGCAAATAATTAGAAAACATACCAATATCCAATATAATTTCATAAAGATACTAACACAATTATAGCCACTATTCTGTTACTCTAGAAACTAAATGCTTGCCTCATATACATGCAGCCACAGAACATCATAGTTCCATAATGCTAAATAGATTTTGACTTTTGAAGTCTAAATACATAGTTAGCCAAACTGTGTAAAAAACAACAACAACAACATGAGAATGTGGAGTTAGACTGAATTAGGTGAAGCTGTTATATCTACTTTGATAACTAAAAAATGGTAAGATTAATATTGGGGAGATACTCTTTAAAGAATGAAAAAAATTCAAAATTATATTAATATTTTTGATAGCTAACGGGTCAACTGAATGTTCCAAATTGAATATCTCTGATGAGAGAAAATTTAATGATGATAGTGATGATTATATTCATACTAACTAAATACGATAAAAACATAAATTATTAAGTAAAAGCAAAATAATTTCAGTAGAAAGAATAGTATGAATGCAAATGATACGTTCACATGAATAAATAAAAGTTGTGGGAAGAAGAATATAGTGTCTTTTTGTATCTCAAGGTAGCATTTCTTATTCCACTTTAATAAGAACAGAATCATTTAATTTATTTTAATGAAATGTTAGTGAATAAAATTAAGCAAATTTGGTTGCATAATGAGTAAATTTAGAAGCCAGCATGTAGAACATTGTGATGAATTGCTAAATGCTCAAAAAATAGTTATTGAAATTATTGAATAGCAAATCCGTATGTCAATATGTTGCTAGAAACAGTAAAATGTACAAAAACAGTTTGTGAAAATTTTTTTCCTTTTGAGGACTCCTCTAGCTTCCTAATACCTACAAAAATAATTGATCTCGGTTTATCATTTCCCACCTTTAAGTCTACAAAGTAAATAGTCTTTCTTTCCATTATTATCATCATCTCATTTTATATATAGTGACAAGACTGACCAAGACTGAGAAGGAAGCACAAAATGATGCAAGGTAACTCTTAGTTAGGATGCATATTCAGGGACCATACACCTGGGCTAAATAAGAGTCTTTCTACCTGATGAACTTGTCCCAATTACTCTATTGTAAGTATTTAAGCTGTGTTTTTGTTTTCAAGAATTGGAGCTTAAAGGTCCAGACCTTTGATTTCATTGCTGTGGGTAGCTCCTTGTGGGAAATCTCCTTTCATTTATGCAGACGAATAACTGTGCTACAATGTATTTACTTGGACATATGTTGTATACTCGCAGTAGAATTTTAATATATTATACCCGATACCTAGAATAGTGTTTGGCATATAATAGATAATTAATCGTTATTGAATTAAATTGGATCAGATTAGATTTCTTCCAGTGTCTAAATTACTCAAGTCCTTTAGTTATCTGATACGATCATACAGTGTGTTATTTATCACTTTCAGATGTGTCATTTGAGTAATCCACACCTTTGTGCATGTCACTGATGAAATAGCAAAAATTGCATGGTCCACTGTAGTGCCAATGCCATATTCACAGCACCTATGGCTGCCATGAATATCCTGGAGCAGTTCTGAATCACTAAATACTACAGACTTTCCACATGAAACACAGAATCAAAATATTTATCAGATGCCAGAAAGTCAGATCCATCACAATAACAAATAATCTATACATAACAACAATGCAGAGATCAACAACATCCCCAAATCTTCCCCCACCTAGGCTTCCCACAAAACAGCTCCACTGAAAAAATCACTGGCAGACCCTCTTAAACAAAATGACAAACTCTTTCACTCATACTAGCCAGCTGTCTGCTTGCCTGCATCCTTCCCAGCTCTGACTGCTCTCTGAGTGAATTCTCAGTTCTTCTCTAGCCACTTCCTGTTACAGCCTTCCTGTTCTACCCATCCAGCAACCTCCTACCATCGTATCCTCATGTGACCCAAGCAGGTCACATGGGCCTATAAATGAATGGGAAAGATCTTCCCATTTAAATTATCATTACATCCACCTACCACAGTACTCCAAGGCATGACACTGGAAATGTTTTCCCTAAACATATATATTTATATTATAATTCTGGCCAACACTTTCTACAGGAAGAGTAAGAGTGACTGTTAAGTATTGTTCTGAAATGAAGTAAATAATATCTGCAGCATGGCTTTGATTAATAAATCTAGTGATCAGAAAGAGAGACACAGAGACAGAGATAGGCAGTAAGATAGAGATAGACAGAAACAGAGGAAAGAAAGGAAGAATAAAAGAAGGATAGAAAGAAAAAGTAAATATTATTCATCTGTGCATATTGAATTAAATGTTGTTCATTCTTTCTTATTGGGCTGCTTCATTTTCTAAATCTTTATTAGTCATTCTCTAATAATATGCTCTAGAATCTTTTCTGAGAGATGACTCCATCCCATTAATATGTAACATCCAGGTTTTTACTTTGGGATGAGCTTTAATGGAACAAATAGATGTTGACTTTAGACTTGAAAGACAAGAAGGATATTAGCAACCTGTACAGTTATTCCAGGTATAATCACTCATAGGAAGAAAGGAGTAGAGTAAAAAAACACTAGATATCAACAAGGGCCTTTGTGGATAGTTTTGTTTGTTTAGTGCTTTTTATATATAGAGTGGAATAAATTGAATTATGACTGAAAGAGGAAAAATACAAAGACCTAGAAGGCCTTGAGTAGCAAGTAAAATGGCATCATTGAAGGGTTTTTAAAATGATAAAGAAATTACACGATCATGTAACACTGCAAATGATGAATTGGGCTGAGAATTAAAGAATGAATTTACCAGAAAAACAAAAAAGCCTGGAAGGTAGTCTTACCATCACAACAACGCAGGCAGATGATAAGCAGTTGTTCTAAGATGTTGGCTTTGAAATTCCAAAGTATGGTATACATGGAAGGTATTGTGAATGAAAAGAAGAATAAACAAGACTTGGTTAGTATTGCTATAGAGGGGAAAAGAGCTTAATATAACACTGGGGTTTTGAATATTCATGACTAGGTGGTTCTAGTCATAGAAATGGGCAAGTGAGGAAGCAATGATTTTGAGGAAAAGAGAATAATTTCTGTCTTTAAAATGTTGAATTTAAAGTATATCAAAACTCAAAATGTAAATTAAGAAGGTGTAATCACAAATACTAAATTTGAGAGATAGCTTTGAGACAGAGATATGGATAAAACTATCACCTGTATTGAAATGATAATTATAGGCAAGGAGAAGATCATATTATTTAGTCAGAGTACATAAGAAAAGTAGAACCATGTTGAGTAGAGAATCTTGAGCAATTTCAGACACCCTATACTTGGAGTGTATGGTATCTTAGAAGGAAAGGAATGAGAGTGTACTGTAGATAAGGGTTGACAGAACTGAATGCTACAGAGAACCAGAGGCATTTCTTCCCCACTCCCTCAAAAATATATTAAAATTATAGCCATTGTATCAATGCCAATATGAAAAAAAAACAAACATCTACTGAACGTTTTTACGATAGACCTTGTAGTAAAAGCTGTACAAATATAGGTAAAAAAAGTCCTAACCTTCAGGGAGCTTAGACTGTAATGGGGGACAACAATATACAAACTGGAGTGGAGAATCTGAAGTGGAAGTGGAGGCAGACTCATAGTATTAAACTCTAAAAATTAAGTAGAACAAAAAGGAGAATGAAAGCTGATGAGCCTGGGCTCTAAGCAAAATGGAGGCCCCAAGAGAAACTCAGCATTGGGAGGAGGGACCACCATGCTGAAAGCACAATTCAGGATGAGAAGACTGCAAGGAGCATGAAGAGTAAAGAGGCCTCATGTGCTGAAAGCGGTTGTAAGGTAAGGCTACAGCTAAGGCATGGTGTCTTAAAAATCAGAAACACAGTATTTCAGTAGACATGTGGTGAGGTCAGTATCCCCGAAACATTACCTTTAAGGAATCAATTATCAAGTAGTTACATATAGGAGTCAATGTATACCATCCTAGAAACTGTCAATTGGGATGATTGTGTGTGTGTGTGCGTGTGTATGTGTTAGATAGGAAAGTAGACAGATTTGTGGCTGTTGATATATTATCTGGGTCACCTTTTTATTTTCATAAGAGTAGAAATTATTTTCTATGCTTTGTGTACATTTTTCTGCAGATTTCCTCTCCAAATACTTTTTGAATTGCTCCCCTAATAAGTTAACAACTCTATAATTTCCAGTATGTTTCATATCTATTTGCTTTATTTGATCAGATATAGCTGGTTTTCTCTTCTTCAGTGCCATTGTTTATCACTTCCACTACGGACATCTAGAAAGAACTATGGTGTTATTGCCCAAGTATATTGTTTTGACTATCTCTTATGAAAGAAACTTATTTTTTCCAAATATTTTCCATTTTTCTTTTATTTGTAGCTCTCCTTTCCTTTTCATCTTTGAATGCCCTGGAATGTCTCCAATTACCTGAATATATTACCAAGCTTTCTTTAAACTGGTTTTACTTTCCAGTATTTTTCTCTGTGTTTTGAGTTGATCCTACCCATAATCCACCTTGGAGCAATTTTAGAAATTGATTTATATTCTAAATCCATGTTGCCTTTAGTGTAGAGAATTTAATATCTCCTCATATTTGCAGATTGCAATATGACATTAATTTAAAAAAATTCATATAGAAAAGCAAAATGCCATCTTAATGGTTCTTTTATGAAATCTATCTAAATGATCTTTACCTCTAAACACATCAAGATTATTTCACAAACTAGGCAAGAGATATTTTTCCCATTAAGATGATCAAAATTATTGTGAATAGATATGGCTCTCTTCTAAGAAGGTCAAAAATATTCAAGGAACAGTTGCAACCAGCACAGTGTCAAACAAGCAGAGGATCCTATGTAGGACCAAATCATCTACTCTTCCTCCACCACAACAGCAAACTTCACTTTTATTGCAGTACTCTAAGAGATGCTATTCACAAAGTTAAAGGAATTAGAGGTCAATCAATAATCTTCTTTCCTTGGACAGGTAAAGGCCATATAACTCATACTTACAGTTAAGAAGAAAATTTCGATTTGTTTCTATATCTCTCTTATTTGTTCAACTTGATTTCCCACCTGCAACAGAAATTCTTTATATTTTTGCAGGAATTCAACAGAGTCCCCTTCAATTGGCTATAAGTGATAAATATTCATGGTTTCCTGGAGGGATCACAAGACATTTCTCATTGTGGGCCTTTGTGTGTTTCTGGAAGAGTTGTTCAATGACATTGGCTTTACTCTAAGTCACGGGACTTGCATTTCTATCTGTAGGCCCTCTCTTCTCTTCTTGAAAGACTCTGAATTTCAATATCATTTTAAAAATCAAAACTATGGTTATAGAAAAGGTGCAAGAAAAAGTTACCAATCATCTGATGTTTCCAATATGGTATCCAATAGTCAACAAGTATCCAGGACAAGGCAAATTCACAATTTTTCAAGCAGCTAATGTTACCTTGCCAAGAAAACTTGACACTTCATAAGGGAGATACCTTCAATGCCAGAAGAGAGGACCACCAGAAATGAAAAAAACATGAATCTAAGACCATGGATCCCTAGATAAAACCAACTGTAATTACTGTATGTATGGGTTGTGTGTCTTGGTATTCTCTGTAGTTCCATGCTGTGTAGATTACCATTGTAGGTATAAGTACCTTTTGTAAACTCTTTAAAAACTACATATATAGATATGTAGGTAGGTAGATTTATAGATATCTATCAACAAAAACAACACATACACACACACACACACACACTTGCAGAAAGGTGTGTGACCCTCTGGATACTCTTCCTCAGAGAGTATACACAGAGTATTATTCATTATATGTATAAATTTCATTAATGTTATAAATAACAACTATAGCGGAGAAATGTATCTATTCAAAAGGTTTGTAAAGCAGAAAATCATACTTCAAATTTTCCTAAATGGGAAGACAGGCTCCACTCTTCCTATAAAGCTACCGATTCATTTTATATTAAGAAACTTTTCATTCCATACAAAAAAAAGGTCTTGACCCTTATAGACTCACAATTTGCATTTAGAGAGACGGCAAAATTCTACTGTCAGAAAAAATCACTGGAGTATTTTCGTTCTTCACGATGAGTTCTAAAGCAATGCAACTACATTTGTGATTGACCGTATTTGAATTATAATATTATTCTTTCTTCATGAAACTGTAGTTTAAAATATAGTAAACTCCCTAGGGTAATATTCTGATCCCCACAAGTGGAGACTGCCAGGGTTGCTCCACAGATATTGGTAACAATAAAGCACAAATTTTCAAGTATGCTACCTTTTACTTTCCATTGTTCTGAGATTTGAAATGTAATGCATTAGTTGTTTTTTCTTATAATTTGACATTGATATTCTACATTTATATTGCATATCATTTTGTTCTTTGTGATTGCCTTTTTCAGAGGTGTTCTTCCACATGCAAAAATTTTGGCCTTAATATACAATAGAAATTATACTTGATAACACTTACTCACACTTAAGGAACATTCTATCTTCGTGGATATTCATGTAGTGTGTTCCCCTTTGCGACACTTTGGGAAAAATGCTCATGTAAACACTGTAGAAAACATTTTTTTTTGAAAATTCATTTTAAAAATGCTTCAATGGAAAACACTTAACAACCAATACTCCATTTTCTTTAAAGTCTCCCTTACAACTATATAATTTCAATATTTAAAAGTGGGTAAGCTTTATAACTCTTCTAAGAATTCTGGAGAGCTAACAGGCTTGAAATTTTTAACAGCCATTCTTCTGATAAGCCTTATAGCTAAAATATAGCTATAAGAAAAAAGACAAATCATTTTTTAAAAATTTCAATCATGGATGAAATTAAGGCATTTTAAGGATATGGAGGAGAACCAAAATCCTAAGGAATTGATGTATGAGTCCTTTTAAGGTTAGAGATTCTCTCTCACAAAGTGTGAGGGAAAATAACAGAGGTTCTCTCTACTGGTCCCTGATTGCCTCCTAAATACACACACACACATGCACACACACACACACACACACACACACACACACGAAGATACACATATACACTATCTCGTTCTAAATGCAAGTTACTCTACTTTAAATTCTAGCCAAACTATTTACACAGGCCTCATAACAATACCTTACACTCCACCCACTTTTTTCAAGTTTTTCCACAATGCCTTTCCATCTCATCTCACAGAGTTTTGGAACCTTCTCAATGTCCATCTCAATTGTGACATCCTATGTGACTCTTTATGCCAGTTTCTTGCACTCCATCCCATTAATTACTTTGTATTTACTTTATGTACTTTTGTGAGGCCAAGCAAAGTAGGATTTTTTCTGATGTTTTTGTTTATAGCCAAGAAGTAAAATGTCTCTGAATAATGTGATTAAGGAGGGTCTTTATCACCCATTGATGGGTCTGCCCATTGAGGGAAACTTGATTTGGGAAGTTCTTTGGTAGGAGGGTCCAAAGTACCTTTTGCTTTTTCTATGAGGCACTGAGTCAGGGTTTGGGCTCTGAAAAGTGAATAAATACTCTGTACATGAGGTTTTCCTTGGAGACTTAGTTTTTGAAAGAAGATTTGTGTGCCTGATGAGTAACTCTAGGAAGCCACTAAGCAGCCCCTCAAATTTGAAAATCCAGATAATTATGTTCAGACAGTTGAATATGTCTGTTGATTTGTGATATTGATTATGGTCAGACAGAGGAAACCATATCTCTTGCTGTTTGATTTCTCTGTATTTTCTTTGAAGTTCAGGGTGCTGACTCCCCTGAAACAGGTGAATGATATATATGCTTGTTTAAAGGAACGATATATGTGCTTGGTTAAAGTAATTGTTAACCCCTCAAAAGTTGCCTTTCCTTTTAGAAAAGAAGATAAAAGAACCTGTGGTAGCAAGCCCCCGTGTATGTCAGGGTACTTACTAATATATTACAGTGACAAGAAGGGTATCTGCATAAATTAAAGGGAAAGTATGGGCACTGGGATAATGGTCTGTTGCTTCTCAGCTGTGGTGGCTGTGATTCTGTGGAGCAGTGGGAGGTGGGAAGTGACCACAGCCAAGGCTCCAGTGGTTAAGGCCAGTTCCCAACTGTGCTAGAGGACTGAAGGTCTTGGAAGTGTATCGTATTCAGAAACCAGCCCAGAGTGGTAAAAATAGTGAATAGAGCTCTGGAACGCAAGCAGAAAACTGTCTTCTTACTGACCCAACAGAAGTGTCAAATGACCTGTGTGCTGACCTTGGTGAGGTGAGAGGAACAGGAGCATAGAACGACTTTCCCACAGACCCAGCTGGGAACTAGGAGCAGCTGGCTTCTGCTTTAGGAAGAGGACCCAGGAGCTTAGAGTTTAGCCCTGGGGCAAGATTAGGACTGTGCAACATGGCACTGAGGGTGATATTTTGCAGTGTTCTCCTGGGACAGCTTGGGACTCATGGGGTGGAGATGCCTATAGTGAGTGGGGGAAAAGTGCCATGTACCACTGTGGAGTCCACTCTGATACCATTATTGCACAGCCATACCTCAGGCCATGGAATTGTGGGCTGAACCATTGTTAAAATGGATTTGGCTCATTAGAGCAAGCACCTGAGAGTGCAGGATGGGGAGGACACACCGCCAAGAGGACTTTGCTTGAACGTTTCTGCTTGGGATTGAGGAAGGAAGATGTGGTTGTTCTCTCCTCAAAGAATGATGTTATGTTATGCATATACCTTTGTGTTTGTTTAAAGCCATTTGATCACCCTGGTAGTAAGTTG
>CM053771.1:461129373-461161191 GCA_028658325.1 Potorous gilbertii
AGAGGAAACATTGGGAATAGAAATGAGAGAGATGCAAGAAAATCATGAAAAACAAGTCAACTGCCTGCTAAAGGGGACTCAAAATGCTGAAGGAAATAACACCATAAAAAGGACTAACCTAAATAGCAAAAGAGATCCAAAAGGCCAATGAGAAGAATATCTTAAAAGGCAGAATTGGCCAGGTGGAAAAGGAGGTTCAAAAGCTCACTGGAGAAAATAGTAACTTAAAGATTAGAATGGAATAGATGAAAGCTAATGACTTTAGTGCCCTGACATTCTAGAACTAGAGAGTAAAATAGATATTGAAAAAATCCTATGATCACCTCCTAAAAGACATCCTAAAAGGAAAATTCCTAGGAATATTGCAGCCAAATTCCAGAGTTCCCAGGTCAAAGAGATGATATAGCAAGCAGCTAGAAAGAAACAATTCGAATATTGTGGAAATACAATTAGGATAATGCAAGATGTAGCAACTTCTACATTAAGAGATTAATGAGCTTGTAATATGATATTCCAGAGATCACTGTGGATATTATTAAAACAAACAATCACATACACAGAAAAACTGATTATAATACTTCAGGGAAAAATTGTCATTCAGTGAACTGAGAACTTTCAAGCATTTTTTGATGAAAAGACTAGAACTGAATAGAAAATTTGACTGTCATACACAAGAATCAAGAGAATCATGAAAAGTTAAGCAGGAAAAAGAAGCCATAAGTGACTTACTAAAGTTGAACTGTTTACATTCCTACATGGAAAGATAATATTTATGACTGAAAACTTCTCTGAGTATTAGGGTAGTTGGAAGGATTATATATACTGTTCAAGATGAGTTGAATATGAAGGGATGAAACCTAAAAAAATAAAATTAAGGGATGAGAGGAATATATCAGAAGAAGGAAAAGGGGAGAAATAGGGTGGAATAAATTATGTTTCACGTAAGAGGCAGGAAAAGGTTTTTTAAAGGGCAAGAGCGGGGAGATGACAGGGAAAGAGTGAACCTTAACTCTCATCAGATGTGGTTTAAGGAGGAAATAACATGCACACTGAATTTGGTATGAAAATCTATCTTACATCACAAGGAAATAAGCGGCAAGTAGTTAATTGGGTTTTGGGGAAGATGATAGAAGGGAGGACAAATTGGAGAAGGGAGTAATTATAAGTAAACACTTTTGAGGAGGGACAAGGTCAAAAGAGAGAATAGGATGGAGGGAACTATCGTTAGACTTTCACAGGATGACTGTTATGGTAGTGTTTTGCATAACTACATGTGTAACCTATATCAAATTGCTTGCCTTCTCAGTGTGGATGGGTGGGGAGGGAAGAATTAGGACTCAAACTTTAAAAAAATCAAATGTTAAAAAATGTTTTTACATGCAACGGGGAAACAAGACATATAGGCAATGGTACATAGAAATCTTGCCTGCCTACAAAAAAAATGAAGGGGAAAGGGATGAGAGTGGTGTGAAAGAAGAGAGGGCAGATTGGGGGAAGGGGTAATCAGGATGCATGATGTCTTGGATTGGGCAGAGGGGAGAGGAGAGGTGGAGAGAAAATTTGGAAATCAAAATCTTGTGGAAGTGACTGTTGAAAGCTAAAATTTAATTAATTAATTAAAAAAACATTTATCAAAAAGGAGATAACAACAGTGATTTGAAAAAGTCATTCTGCATGCCACATCCAAAAGAAAAACAGCTGAAAAAGAAGTGAGAACACAGCTGAGAAGATAGGGGTTAAAATGCAATTATATAAATAGCTAGCATGTATATGCTCTTTCACATTTAAGTAAATACTTTGCATGTAAAATTAAAAAAAAAGAATATAAAACTTCACTCAATAAACACAGAATCTTATTTAAAAAAATATTTGTCAGATCTCAATATCTCACTTCAGTAAGAGGTCTGTAGACTTTACAAACACTTGGGAATCCTTTCAGAATGTGCTAAGTTGCCAAGCAAAACAGCTTCATCACAAATAGTTTGAACTAAAATTCAGCTCTTGAGAACAAGGACAAAGGGTAAGGAGAGGAAGCATGTTAAGAGATGCATCATCTTCACTGCTGAAAGTCTAAAGACTTGAAAATGTATGGACTTTAATATGGGTTAATCATTGTGTGTTTTGGGGCAGTTGAAGGGGCAGCATGGCCCATATCCTTAACATTTTAGCCCTGACACCTCCATAAACAGTCCGCTAACATGATCTAGAAAACGTGTCCTTGCATTCTAGTTTTCTTTACCTCAGAATATTACCACTTGATTCTTGTATTTTTTTTACTATTCATCAAAATGAGAATGAGTGTGCAACACTGTAGTGTAATGAGAGTGAGAGAAAGAAGAGGAGGAGGAGGAGGAGGAGAGAGAGAGAGAGAGAGAGAGAGAGAGAGAGAGAGAGAGGGAGAGAGAGAGAAGAGAGAGGGAGGGAGGGAGAGAGAGAGAAGAGAGAGAAGAGAAAGAGAGGGAGAGAGAGAGAGAAGAGAGAGAGAGGGAGGAAGAGAGAGAAGAGAGAGAGAGAAGAGAGAGAGAGAGGGAGAGAGAGAGAAAGAGAGAGAAGAGAGAGAGAGACATAGAGGGAGAGAGGGAGAGAGGAAGGGAGAGAGAGAAGAGAGAGAGACAGAGGGAAGAGAGGGAGGGAGGGAGGGAGAGAGAGAGGGAGGGAGGGAGAGAGAGAGGGAGGGAGGGAGAGAGAAAAAGAGAGAGAAGGAGAGAGAGAGACAGACAGAGAGAGGGAGGGAGGGAGAAAGAAGAAAGGAGAGGGGGAGCAAGACATAGGAGGAGAGGGGATGAGAAGAGAGGAAATCAGAGGAAAGAAAAGAAAAGGAGAGAAGAGGTAAAGGAGAGAAGGAGGGAGACAGGGAGAGATAAAGATCAAGACAGAGCGAATGATAAACTCATTGCCAGCTGCTCCTTTTGCTGCACTAATTTTTATTGCCCTCCATAGCTATTCTGATAGAAATGCAAAAGAGGAAACTACCATGATTTCTAAAATCAATGAGCCATTAAAACTGTAGGTGACAGTCTGAATATTGTGAAAGTTCAGATAAGACGATTAAAATGAAGAAGAACACTCAGTGAACAGGATTACTATGACATCTTCAGAAAATACCACTCCAATGTAGAGGGTGTAATGGTTCTTAAAAGTACTTCTTATGTAAAAGCTGTCATTAAATTTCTGTAAATCATCTTTGAATCTTCATAGAAATTTCATTGATTCTCCCTTTCTAAAAGCAATAAAAGGAATAGGAAATAGAGCATCCCACTTTTAGGTGGCAGTATTTTTAATTCAAATCAGATCAGACACAATGGAAAGTTTCAATGGAAAATTTTTACCCAAGGGCCTGTGAGCTGGTTGCACCAGTTTGATGAAACTGTATTGTTAAATTCTAATCTATAAGCATTCTAATAACAACATCTAATTATATAAAGTAGCTGGGAATATAATAAAAATAATTACCCTGGAAGCACTGTATTGATAATCTCAAAATAAGGGAATTAGAACTTGAGGACATTCTTTCCTGTTTTTATTAAGTCAGTCATTTGCCTAAAAATGTACACTGTAAAAAGGAAGATGTTTTGTGGTGGAAAAAAACATATTTCACTATATTGAATTATTAATATGGGTGGCAATTGGAGAGTCAAGCTAACATATGTCAAGTTCTGTACAAATCAAGTCAAATCTATTCCAACCTCTTATCATCTGGCCACTTATTTATTTGTATTGTTGATAAGTTCTTATCCTAGCTCTTACTCTTACAGACATTTCAAGTTCCAACAGAAGACTAACTGGAGACAGATTCTGTGATCTATTTCCCCCCAAAGTCCACTCTTATTGGCAAGTAGGGTCCTCAGGTAGCATGCTAACTATAGATTCTGAGGTCCTCAATTCAATTCTCTTTGAAAAATTTGATTTCCTCTCTGATATCCTTTCTGAAATGTAGTGTTATATCAGAATAATTGGGATTATTCTTTTTCAACACTATGGACTTATAGATTCTCACATTTGCTAGCTGTGTGACTTTGAATAAGTTTGTCTATTTGACCTCTGCCTATTACAGTTTTGTCAATAATAAAGTGAAGATAACAGTAGTACCTGTCTCACAGGGTAGTTGTGAGGATAAAGTGAGATAATATTAACAAAATATAATGTAGATACTTTTATTCTGATGAGTATCATCATCTCCATCAATCACCCATAATTAGTGCCCCAGTGGCATTTAACCAAGGATCAGCTATTTTTTTACAAAAAGAATATTTCTTGGAAAGATATAGAAATAAAATAATAATAGGGGGAAGACAGAGATACTCTCCCCTATCCCATCTCAGTCCCTGAAGAAATGGGCTCAATCATAATGTGGTTGTGGTAAAGTAATTGACTCACAAAGTTCACTTCTGAATGGTCCTTATACTATAGACAAAAGAGCATGTGTCCTCTTGATTCGATATATTAAAGGGTTATCAAGCATGTCCTTCCTCGAGGTATAAAATAGCAGCTCATCTGTGTCAGCTTCCAGGTAACTGGAATGGAATCCAGTTCCTGCTTTCCTGAAGGCTTTCCTGACTTTTTTGAAACTCACAATGTCATTCATTCATTCATTTCCTCTCTAATCTTCCTTTACCTATAAGCAAGAAAGTATAAAGAGCCAAAGAAAAGTGATAACCTTTTTAAGGTCATGGGTATACCTACATAGGGAGATAGGTCGTTGTACCATTGCTAGTACCTTTCTCCCTCTTTGGAGTCTCAGAAAGATTATTGCCTCATTGACTAGCAGTTAGTTTGCCTGGTTTTTCCTGATTAGTGTCCTTTGTACCACGCTCAGTTTGAGCGTATCACTCAGAATTAGAAGGTGAAAATGACCTGTTGGTTCTCTTTCCTTTTATTGGCTTTTCATTACCTTTCTTTCTAATTTCATCAACTCTCGTGAGTTTAACAGTCATCTCTATGTGGATGACTCAAATCCGTTTGTCTCTCTGTTCACTAGTCTTCTTGCCCATCATTTATCTATTATCTCGTGTCATATACATCTATAGTAGATATATATATATATATATCCTGCCCATCATTTATCTATTATATTGTGTCATATAATATAGACATATCCATATGCTATACATTTCTTTATGTATTTGTATTTATATAGAGATATGAATACATATATATAATGCATATACATACAAATATGTATATCTAGTACGTATGCGTGTGTATGTGCGTATGTAGCTAGCTGTCTGTCTACACCAGTTGCCTAGTGGATATCCCAAACTGAATGTTTCAGAGACAACTAACTTACCATTTTCAAAAGGGAATTATCTCTCCCTCAAATTCAACTTTCTTCCAACCTTCCCTTTTTGCAGAATAGGGACTATTATTCTCCCAGTCTCCTAGGTTCATAACTTCAGCATTGTCCACACAGTCCTTCCTCATCCATGTCTGATCACTTGTTAAATTTTGCGGTTTCTTTCTTCACAATGTTTCTTGCATCTGACCTGTTCTCTTCCCTCGTAAACCTATCTACTGTGGTAGTTTAAACCCTCAAAATGTCTCCCCTCAATGATCAAAACGTCCTCCCTGTTAGTCTCCCTATCTCAAATCTTTCTCCGCTCTAGTCAATTCTACATATTGCTGCTAAAGTAATTTTGCTTAAACAGAGTTTTAAACATATGACTGGAAGCAGAATATCAGTGGAAGAAATATTTTGCTAATGTCATCAAATTGAGTCAAAATGAGATTAGTGCCATCAAGTAACGAGGGATCAGAACACATACATGTTTGTTTTATAAAGCAGTCTGTTACCTGGATTCAATTTCTTTCTTTAGTCGTACATTAAAATTTCTCTCTACCTAAGAAAAGTTCTCTGGGAAAGTGAAGTTGCAATCTTCAATTGCAATTCGAAAATCCTATTTCATTCTTTTTTTACAGTTTCCTATCACCATATGATTGAACTAACAGCTTAGTAAGACCTCAGCCTGGTCAAACCTTACTCTTTTTCAGCTTTCCATTATGCCCCTAATAACCCTAGCCAATATGACCCAATTTTTTCTTTATGGTATTATAGAATTTTAACCACCATTTTTCCACTTCAGCTGGTGTTGAGTGTCAGACAAAGTCATCAAGGGATCACCCAAAACAATTTTATTTAGCTTAAGGAAGTCCGAGAGTCATGAGATGGTTTCTCATTCTAGTGCATTTGCTCTTAGCCAGTCTTAAAGGGCTAGTAACAGAACAGAATTTTCTTGTTAAAATTATTGTTATTGTGAAATAAAACAAACACAAATGAAAAATCATTTTTATTTTGGAAGAATATTTATGAAAAACAGTTTCATTTTCTTTAGTCTTATGGGCCAGAGTTGTATATGATGAAAGTCAAAGGTATATTTTTGTTAATAATACAAATTCTAAGTCAAGAAAAGTTGCTTAAAAAGTGTCAAATTATGAAAGAATAGTTACCTGTTTCCATGGGAACTAATGTATTTACAGAAAAGTGCAATGAACATTATTTCTTCATGAAAAGTCTCTGCTTTGTACTAGATTCGCTCAAATTCATTGCTTCCTCTTAAAAAAAACTGATAAAATTTCTGGTCAAAGGAAAGATTAGCACTTTCTGAAATAAAGAATTGAGTTATGGTGAACCTCTTTGAATAAGCTTGGAGTATCTCTTTTAGGAATTATTCAGATTTGTGGAATGGTGGCATTTAGGATTAGTTGGAAATTCTGAGAATCTATTTATATCTTAATCTAATTGTCTTGAGAGAGCATTATAGAATCCTAAGGACATATTGTATAAAATTAAGGTAATTTTGTTAAAGTAGCAATGACCAAAATTGAAAGGGATGGGTGGAGAGATAGAACCAAACTGTCTAGAAATATGTATTAGAGATTAATTCTAGGACTCAAATTGTGAAGAGTAAAGTATAAAATTGATGACAAAGTCAAATGCTATGACCGTACTGAAGATGTTGAACTCTGTACTCATTGAGAAAGCTCAAAGTGAAATGGAGAGATGGTTTCTGGATGACTATGTTATTTTCATGTTGCTTTTGAAAGTGTATGTACAGACAGGCCACTTTCACAAAACAGCAGTTGCAGCTTTTGTCTTTCCAACAAAGGGATGTCCAGGCCACAGCCAGTATAATTCAGGTTTCCTTGCATGCTACAGTCTCATCCTTAATGAGCAAAATAAATAGCCTTATTTATGATCATGGGTGTTCCAAACTAACTCTTTATTTTCATACACTTCTTTAACATAATGTTAGTGCTAAGACTGATTAACATGTGGGGAATTATTATAAAAATGTTATTTTTAAATCAATATTTAATTCTGTTCACCTCTACTTCAATCAAGGTTTTTCTTAGAGGGTTTTTTTTTGTTTCCCCATACATCATTAGAATAAAATTTATATTAATTAAAACAAAAGTTGTATCATATTGTTAAAAATAGTTTGAGAAATAAATTTTAGAAAATGGCTACATATAGTATAAAACGCACAGATCACTTTTCCCAACTTTAGCTGGGCTTTAAAAAGGTATATGGAAATTGTTTAGTGACCAATACTTTTATATTTTACTATGAAATCCAAACTTCAGTCTTCATTTAAATACTTAATTCAGTCCTTTATGTAATCTACTCCACACTATTCATCCATTCAATTATAGTTTCATTGAGTTATTCCTAACTTTCAAAATCTGGTTGAAATTCAAACCTCCTCACAACAAAGCCTGTGAGCTCCAAACTCATTAAATCTCCTGCCTTTAGATAAAGTAAGATTTATCACATGACCTCAAACTGTAGCGAAAAGAACATTTTTCCTAAAATAGAAATCATTGAAAAAAACAAGAAAAATACATTCATAGCTAACACCTGCAGTGCCAATGTAAATACTTTAATACTAAACTTCGAGGGATGGAAAACTGTAATTACTGTGAATATCTGACCCTAAAGTTAAGGTAGGAAAGTGGAACTTAATTGACTAATTGTATTTCTCTCTATCACTGTCTCTCCCTGTCTCCCTTCCTCTCTCTCTCTGTCTCTGTCTTTCTCTGTCTCTCTTTCTCTCTCTGTCTCTCTGTCTCTCTCTCTCCAGTGGTATGTCTTGATGTCTGTCAGGTTGCTTTCGCTTTTTGCTGATGGTTTATTGAAATATTCAGATCAAGGATTCTTCTGGTTAATGGGGTAGAATCTGCATTAGATATCTAAACATGAAAGCACATCAAGTCCAAGCCAAGCATGGGGACATAACTTACTTCTGAATAAATGGTCACACATGTTAGGACTTTATTGTTGAGTTTGAGTTTATTGCTATGATCACTATGACATATTTTTATGGAGTACCTATTAGGATAAGATACAAAACTAGGTTCTGGAGGAACTTAAAAGGAGGTCAAGATATGGATTTTGCTGTTCTGGATTTCACAGTCTCATAAAGGAAAGAAGTTATATAAATCAAATACAACACATGACCTAATGTTAAAATGTTCAAAGGAAGTATGAAATTGTTATCTGTGATGATCAAAAAGAGAGGGAAATGACTTTTAGTTTAAAAGATATCAGGTCAGGTTCTGTGGAGTAGACAAATTTCGGTAGACAATTTTTTTTCTGTTGTTTCAGAATGAGGCTAAACTCTATCTTTGGAGTATTCTATGCTATCTTATTTTGAAGCTTGAGTAGCTCAGAAAACAATAAGTATAGAACAATATATAGGACAGTAATATTTGTACACTGTCACTTTTCAGTATATTGTCATGAAAGAAGAACATGCCTGTGAAAGACCTGACCCTAAGGTCCCTTAAAAAGTATTTCCTGAACCCAAAAAAAATACTTTCAAAAAATTATTCTTATTCATATGACAATTACTTTATGAATGTTTTTTTAAAAGAACTATTTAATATAATGTTTATAATAAATGACAACAGACTGTATAGGTAAATCACCAAATATTCTTATCTCTGTTTTGAAGATGCATTCTTAAAATATTGTTTGCATTTTAATTTATTGAGATGTATTACATTTTAACATTGTGTAATTTTTAAGAGTGCACTGAACTACCATGTGACTAAAGAAGAGTGACTATGCTAGGGAAAACACAGTGAATGAAGACAATTCACTCTCCATTACTACAAACTAGCACAACTCAAAGTAAAAATAATACCACATGGAAAGTGAATTCAATGTCATGAAATTAAATGACATGTACTGAGTGCTGGACTTATGGTGAAAATTAAGATGGAGGTTTTCTTTTCCTGTAACATAAAAACAAGGTATCTTTGCAATAGCTTATGAATAGACACCCTTTTCTCCTCTGATAACAGCTTCTGCCTTTGCTGAGGGCCTCCTTAAGTCAAGTCTGAACTCTTGCAGCTTCCGGTTAGTCTCACTACTTCATCTTCCTTCTCCTCACTACATTCCCCACCCAAATGCAGAAGTGATCATTGTAAAGTCCAGGTCTTAACATGCTGCTCCTAACTCAGTCAACTCCAGTGGCTCCATGTTACCCACAGGACAAAATAAAAGATATCTGGCTTTCACAGCCCTTCATTCATTTCTCCCTTGCTTTTGCTTCAGACTCTCAAATTCAGTATCATGCCATAGCTCCATCTTATCTTTCAGCTTCCATCAGCAGCAGGAGTCTGCTTGCCCTGGAACATTTGATCATCCATACAGCCCTGTCTTCCTGGAATGTCCCTCCACCAAACCATCTCCCTTTTCCCCCTGGTACCAGTTTCTGCTGGGTCCTCTATTTTACAGAGTAGTCTGGGTAAACTGTTCCTTATGACTAAGCTGACTCCACTGCTATCTTTTCAGGCTTCAAAATTATACCTTAGTTGCTGTCTCAGTTTGGAAACTCTGTCAGCATTTGAGTTATTCCTCCCGTAATATATATATCTCCTCATGCCTCTCTCTTATTAGAATTTCTCTATACCAGGACAATCCTTTTCTCATTGGGGTGTTCTCCCGAGGTCTCAAATTTGTATCGGAGCTCAAGCCAGCCAGCCTTCATTACCCTTCCAGCTCCTTTTCAGGTCCCTTTTGTAGATGATGCTTAACAAATGTTGGTCAAATTGAATTAGTTCAGATTACACTTGGGTAAATGAACATTGGTTAAGTGGATTTTTTGATGGAAAAGTCTCCTGGAGAAGAAAGGAAAGGTTAACAAAAAAGGTTAAAGTTTAAAAAGGGCTAAAAAAGAGGTAGAAGTGGTAACTTTGGTAAACAATATTAACATTTTTATCCTCTATTAAATGGATAAGCAAATGAGATTGTGTGCAAATAAAGACTATTTTGAAAAAATTGGTAGATAGAGGTTGAAAGAGCTTACTTTATCTGATCATTCTCTTAAATGTAAGGCATTCACTTTTTCTCAGACTTGTACAATTCCATTTATTTCACATAGAACTAATTGATCTACTTGAGATTCAATTGGCCTAAACAGAGTTAATACTCTCAAAAAGAAAAAAAAGAAAAATATGAATGATCTTGTATAATATTAGGTTATAATTTTTACTACCATTAAAAAACATATGAGCTGCAAAATTTTTAAAAAATGTAAAGAAAATGAAGGTAGACTGTTATCTGAGAAGCAGCCTACCTATGCTTGGAAAGTTTATCCCTCAAATGTTCGCCATAAGGGGATAAACTTTTCAGTCACAGCAACTCATGAAGTCATGAAAGGATTTTGATTTGCAGTAGTAGGAGAAACCACACTAAAAAAAAGTCATAGCTCTTTTTAAAAAAAATTAAAAGCACTAAACAATTATCACCATTTTGTTTCATCAATTTTATAACTGTAATTACAAAGAACCTTGATTTTTGAAAACTTGCATAAGAATGCATAATTTATAAGAAGAAAACATAACTATTGTTTTACCAAAAATGGAAATGAGATGCAATGTTCAGTGATTTACAAATAAATTATCCTTGTAACATGAAGATGAATGCACATGTTGCATAAACACTTAAAAACAGCGGTCACCAAAACGTGGCTATCACTATAATGTAAGGTGGTATCATATTATGCAGCATCAACAAATCTGGCTAAATTTTAAAGGATCATCTCATGTTACCTGTCTTACTTGTAAAATATGCAAAGATATTTGACATCTTTGAAATGTATGTAATCAACCATAGCATATATATGTGTGCACATATGTGTGTATAATATATAAATACATATATTTGTATATGCAAATGCATATTTCTATACATACATATATGCATGTATGTATATATTTATATATGTATGAGCACATATATATAGGTCTTTTTTTCTTTTGTAGCATTTATTTATGAATATGTCCCCCTCCCCTTAACTTTTTTCATAACAAACATTAAAAAGGGGGGAAAAGATCAGTTTAATAAAGCTAACATGCACACATTACACATACGTCATGTCCAACAACATAAAAAAATTCCACCTCCACAGTCCCCCACTTCTATAATGAAAGAAGAAAGAAGGGAAGTAAATTTATTCAACGGTTCTCTAGCATTAAGCTTGGTTGTTATGTTTATTCATCCTTCAATTTCATTTTATTGTTCTCCTTGCCCTTTTTTGTGCATTAGTTCATAGCAGTCTTTTCATGACAATCTGAATTCTTCATATCCTAATTTCTAAAGGTACAATAATATTCTATTGCATTCATGTGGCTTGACTTTTTAAGCCCTCCACCAATCAATGGGCAGCTGTCCCAAAACTATTTCCAGAATTATACTGTCAAAAAAAGAATATTGCTGTGAATATTTTAGTATATATATAGGATATTTCTTTCTGTCTTGTTAAATATCCCTACGAGTCAACCATATAATCATAATTAGTAAGTTTGTAACTGGAATAGTTCTTTAAAATAAGATAGCTTAATTTCTTGATTTTCTAGAACTAGTTCTAGAACCCAATGTCATCATCACGTCTATTTATCCTGGAGTTATGAGACAAATTTCGATTAGGTCTTGTTGTCCATTGAGAGAAATTCAGATTATTGAGATGTCTCACCACCTCCTAGTGCTCCAATATTTAACAAAGTTCCTACTGCACACAAAACTTTTAAGAAATAATTCTTCATTGATCTGGGAAGAAATAAGGAATTATGTCTCTTTGTGACCCCATCTGTGGTTTTCTTGGCAAAGATATTGGAATGGTTTGCCATTTCCTTCCCCAGGTCATTTAACAGATGAAGAATCTGAAAGAAACAGTGTTAGGTGACTTGCCCAGCATCACCAATAAATGTCTGATACTAGGTTTAAACTCAGATCTTCCTCACTCCAGGACTGGTGTTCTATTCACAGAGCCACATAGCTGCCGTAGGCAATGTGCAAGTGTCTCATTTATTGGATGTCAACATTTAAATAAATAATTAAACATACACATACATGCCAGTCCATAAACATGCATGCCTGAAAAAAACTTGTAAATAAATGATTTCAATTCTTAAAATAAACCACACAATCAAGAGAAATGTTACATTTATATAATTACTGGGAGTGTTTTTTATATAACTTATTGAATTTAAAGAGCCTATGAGCTAAAGATTATTTAATTTTCTTCATAATGTATATGTTTTAGGAAGCAGTTACTATTATTGTTTTCATTTTAGTGTTTACCATCTTTTAGCAGCTTTACAAACATTTTTGACTGAGCAACTGAATGACAAGTAATTAAGTGGTCCATTCAGTCATCAAACTGCTATTATTTGTCTATAAATTCTCCTATCTAGTATTTATTAATGCATTAGTCATAGCAGGCAAATAAAAGGATGCAGATACTGAAATGTTGACTTCTCTAAACTTTTTCAAAGTTTAAAAAGACTTTATCTTCCCACATCATAAAAAGTAAAACAATAACAAAACATCCTAAGTGCTTAGTTGTACCATCCTATGTAAATGAAGTCACTTAAAACCCTATAGCTGAATTGTTTTCTATTGAAAATGACACATCAGTAATATGATGGTGAAGGGAACCAGGTGGTCTTGGTGTCTAAGTTACCAAACCATATTTATTTAAGCATTTAGACCATTATGGTTTTTGTATTGCACTTTTAGCACTTAGCTTTTTTGCACTTACAAAAAGAAAACTATAATAGTGTCTGAGAATATAAGAGTTAATATAGCTTCCACAGAATCTGACCTTCAGCCAGCAAACAGTTAGTCATTGGGAAAATATGATTCAGTATCAATATATTTTTATAAGCACTAAATTTTCCCCTAGTGGTCTGAAAATGCCAGTGTGCTTCTATGACTGGCTAACATGGGCTACATATATATGCATAGAATGAATGGAGCATGTCCTGCTCCCATCTGTTCATTTCAGTCATGAAGCATTCTAATTTTCACATGATTGATTCAATAGAAGTGTTCAAGATCCATTATGAAGGTCATCAAAACAAATGGTTAGCTTATATGGCAGGCTACTCCTCTGAATATATAGATATAGATATAGATATAGATATCACATATATAACAATGACTGTAGGTTCATGAGTCACTTAGACCTCGGAGAAATTTTGTCTAGTTTTTCATGTTTCAGTGTACCAAGTAGCAAACTGCAGTGACTAAAGTCTGTTTTCCCATTTCCCAAAGTTCCTAACTTACAACAGCGCTAAGAATTCAGAAGTAACATAATCTGACTATGCGATTTTGTTATTTAAATATAAAAAGATTTTTTACTTATTTCATTGTCAGAGTAAGATAATTTATTTAATTAAAAAGAACAATAATGAGGAAGACATAGTTTTTTTTATTTATGAAGCACCATGATTGTAAAATCATGAAACTCTCCTAAAATAGTTTATCATCGATTATATAATTTAATTAATTTTTATAAAAACCCATAATTTTGTAACATTAAAACTAAACATGAAATTAATAATACCAAAACAATTAATATAATATGTGATATGGTAACCCTAAAACTATAATTGCATTGGCCTAGGGGAATCACAGTATTGAAATATTTTATAAATATGAAGGTCAGTATATTTTCTGTAACTAGTGTCATATAAAAGTGCTTAAAGGGCAATAATGTTAAGTGGTATGCAGTTGGTAACAAAGGTAGTGTTAGTGGAAAGAAATGAAACTGGATTTTCTAGACTATAAAGACAGTCTTCTAGTCACAGCATCGTACTCTTTCAATAAAAATTTAGCTACTTAAAAATGTTTTTAATAAACTATTAATTTATTTCTTATCATTTCATTTTTTCAATGTATATTTATGGGTGTACTATGTATACATATATACATAGCCATATTTATGCCTATACCTATTTTTCAGCTTAGACAATCTTGAAAAACATAACTATACATTTAAAAATGATAATGAATCTCTCTCTCTCTCTCTTTTTCTCTCTCTCTCTCTCCCTCCATCCTACTCAAATATTCTCAGATTGGAGAGCAGTCTAATGAAGCACGCAAAAGCAGTTGAGGTTTCTTTTTCTCCTTAGTCTGAATAGTCAAAGATCATACATAAAGTGGCAGCAATTGCTGTATGTCCAAGATAATTGAAATTTACTTTTATAGATCCAAACATTTGACCTTTTGATGAGGTCTCTGATGAGATTTTACTTTCTTTTAATGGCACCTAAAAGGAGCATTTTTGTTTTATTCTGCATCCATTTTAAATTTACAAGATGGAAAAGAGAATCTGCTTTATATTAAACTCATGTCCTTCTACCTCTGCACCTTTAGCATGTAAGATAAAAGCTAGATCTTGCCCTGTAATCAAAATCACTGCAAAAGTATTATTAAGTAAGGATAGTACAACTAAACACTTACATTATTCTCTGATTGGATTCAGTTTGTGCATGGCCTACAGTTCGTGTTTCTACGCAGATTTACTCAGAGAAGGTTTAGGAGACAGACACTGAGACTCCATGATTTTGAATTTTTAAGACAAAATTACAAAATTATTTATTCCTGCCAAATTTGAAGAGTGCTCCATAGGAGATGCATGCTTTCCACTTTGGTGTACAGGTGCAGGTACATTCTTCTAAGACAAGTCTTATGCATTGGATTGTTTTTAGTGGTCAAATAGAAATTTATTTTATCCTCAAATTCTACAAATCTTTTCTTAACTCTAGCTTATCAAGTGAGATATAATGACTGAATAAAGTTCATTAGAATTAATTCAGTATTATCTTGCATTTCAAATTGTTGAATTATTTCAACATTGTCCTATCACATGGCTTATATGTATTTATGGAACTGAATTTAAATTGAAAATTATATGTAGAAGGTAGGTGATCATTTTTTTTCAAAGAAATGCAAGTAATCCCAAGAGAATAGAAAAACTCCCATGATAGGGAATAGTCTCACTGACTTTACTTTGTTGCCTTGTACTAGATCATTTACTGTGGATCATTTACTACAACCTTTGTCCCCAAATGATAAATTTATTTGTTTCTGCACAATTAGTAGCTGTTTGGATCACCCCTTTTTGCCTTCAATGATCTATTTTTGTTTCAGAAAAAATCTGGAAAGTGTTATATGTACTGATGCAAAACAAGAAGAACCAGGAGAACATTTTACACAGTAAGAGTAATAGGAAGATCTACTCTCAATAATTTAGGTCTTCTGAGTAAAATAATGAACCTAGATAATTCTAAAGTATTAATGATGGAAAATTCTACTCCCAGAAAAAAAACTACTGATGGAGTCTGAATGCAGATCAAAGCGCATTATTTTCATTTTCTTTATCTTTTCCATACTTTTTTTAGTCTGTTTCCTCTTTTACAGCATGACTAATATGGGAATGTTTTACATAGTTGTACATATATAACCTATTTAAAATTCTTACATTTTGGGGAGAGGGGAAGAGAAGGAGAGAGAAATTTTGGAACTCAGTTTTTTGTAATGAATGCTAAAAGTAAGTTTTACATGTAATTTGAAAGAAATAAAATACTAATTTAAAAATGAATCCATTTTTGTCTTACCTAAGAATAGTTTGAAATGACTAATTTAGCCATTAAATTCACTAGATATTTAGAGATATCTATACATAAACCTTAATGACTTTCACTTCATAACCTTGTAATATGTGTCAATAAAAAATTGGTTATCTTTATAAGTATCATTACCACCACTAATACTGTAATCATCAGGAAGCATTTGAAAAGCAACTTTTACATGTCATAACTGTGGTGGATGATAAGGGATATTTAAAAAAAAAAAATATATATATATATATATAGATATATATATATATGACCCAATTCTCCATTTGAAGATCTTACAATTTAGTTACAAGTTTAATATACTAGTCAAGTAATTATAGATAGCAGAACATAATTCATATTGTGTGGTACAAAGTATAGCTGCCATAAAAATCAGAGGTAGTACGCATTATTATAGCTTGGAATGTCATAAAATTTTAATGCTATAAAATTGATAGAAGATATATGGAGTGATTAGATAGATAGAATTTAGTAACTGTTCACTGAATGGCCATCACTAAACCAAATTTCTGTGGTATAAATACCAGATAGATAGTCCCTGACCTCAGGGAGTTTACAATCTAATGGTTCAAGACAACATATAAAAAGATAAAAAATCATTGCAACATGGCATCATATGGAGATGTTTATAAAGTATGATGGATGCCTTGATCCAAACCAAAGAAGACAAACATGATTCTATCATAGACAAGAGTAGATGTAGGAGCCATTCAAGATTCATGCAAGAAGCTAGAGTACTGCAGCACACTCTGGAGACAGCATGGTTTGGAGAGCTTTCTCATTTTACCAATTTAGATAAAGAGAATCAGAGAAACCATGACCTTCCCACAGTCACACAGCAAGTGAGTGGTAAAGTGTGAAATCTAGTCAAGTCCTCCCAAGTGTTAATCCTGATTAAATAGTAAATACAATGGAATAGCATCTTACATCTGAGTCAAAAGCAACAAAAGAAACAAATGGACAGCTATCGAATTCATTAAACACATTTAGATAATAGTTCATCTAAAAAGACTTGAGAGTCTTAGTGGTTTGAGAGCTCAAAATGAGCTAACAGTGCAATAAGACAAACCCAAAAAACTTCCCTTATTTTAGCTTGGCTCCATAAGGCAGAACTAGCAATAACATATGGAAGTTGCAGAGAGTCAGAATTATGCTGGATGTAAAGGGAAAAAAAATCTCCTGAAAGTTAGACTTGATAAAAAAGTATGATGAATTGCTTTGAAAAGAAGTAAGTTTCCCCGATACTGGTTTTCCTTCAGTTGAGAATGCATGTTCATTAAATAAGAAACATTAACAAATTTTCCCATAAAATGACAGGTTAGATCAGAAGAGCAATGACATCCTAACATTCTATGATTCAATTTTCAGTTTGGTAGCTGTGCTATACATTTAGAATGCTTATTTTATTGTCTCCAGGTAATTGGACATCCTTGATGTTATCTACCCTTTCCTATTCCCGGCACTAAATAATAACAATAAGAAAAACAACATGAGCACATACACATATGTGCATGTGTGCGCACACACACACACATACACACACACACGCTATCTTTGCCTACCCTTGACATTTAGAAATTAAGATTGGATTGAAAATTCTGAATCCAGGAGCTACTTGCAATAAAGAGAGACAGATCTACCAGATTACTAAACTCTAGAGGGCAATGACTTTTTGATTTTAACAATAATATTACTCTCATTGACTTGTATACAAAGCAACATTTGGCATTTCTCAGTATCCAAAGAAAGCCAACTCTTCATAAACAAACCAAACAACCAGCCCAGGATTTCTTGTTGAAGAAAAACATTAATTTTCTGTAATTAATCATCTCTTACATGTTTGGCAGTAGCCTAGAAAATTAATCTAAAGCATTTCTTGATATGGTCAAATCATCAAGTTATAATAAACCTGAAAATCAGTCTCACCTTCTAGTCAAACCACATTGGGTCATCTCTAATCCTATGATCCTATAATCCTATGACCTTGGATGATTGACTGATTTCTGCATTTCTCATCTACTATTTGGAAGTCACACGGTTACCACCTAAGTATATCTCAGCTGGCAGGTACCTTTTTGTGATATCTTAACCATCAATCCGGTCAGTTTCATTTGGTGGTACATCTAATTATTTGCTTCTTTGGTGCTTGGATATACATAGAGAGGATTAATATAAAATTCATGAGTTCATGGAAAAAGGAACAAACACTTTAAAAAATAACAATTATAACTGATGTTTGGAATGTACTAATGTTAGTGAGCTATTCATAACTGACTTTTGTATAACTCCCCATAGAAATCAGTCCCAGTGATTTCAATGAAAGTTACATACTCATAAACTTTAATAACCATAAATATGCTTTAAATATCATACTGTGTTGTATCTAACTGACTTCAGTCACATTCAGTCAACTTCTTTTCTTCAGAGGTGATAAAAAAGCCATGAATTTGGCTTTTTAGTAATTTCTTTTTTTCTATTATCTCCTTTCCAATACCCAATCTGATCCAGGTTCATATCTAGCATTCATTCCTTTAGATGGACTTTTAGAAGAATAAGCACCTTAATGCATAATTTGAATAAAAGAGGTTGTTAGCACTGTTCATATAAAAAAGATTAAAATTTATCTTTATGTGTGCTCCAATAACATTTTCAATGATGTCTACATTAATATTAATGGGAGAGCCATGTCCCACATGAAGATTCATAAATCGTGTAAGTGAATATGTCACTTATGGCATAAATGGGACAGTTTTCCTAGTCACGCAAATTTTCATAAATTCAGAAACAATAATGAGGTGGTACCTAATAGAAAGAAAAAAGGTATACATGGAGTAGATAGAGAATATAGCTTTTAAAGGAATTTGGTGGAATTTTTCAGAAACATGGAAAGGAGATTGATTTTTATTGCCTCTTTTCAAGTAGAACAAACTATTTCAACTTATCTGAAAATTTTTCTCTGGTTTTTGATTTTTCAGATTTTTAGCTAATGATTCAAGAATTAATTTTCCTTGGCATAGCACAAATGAAAGGGAAAGACATTTTCCTAGTTTTCATGACAACAGAAAGTCACAGTATGACAGAAACCCTGCAACATTTGTGTTTCATGACATATATTGGACAGATTAATTGAGAAAGGTCAGCTGCTTTTCTATATATAGGGTTTCCCATCTAGTTAACTGTGTTTTAAACTAGATACCAGATACCAGAGAAAATAATTACTGGATTCATGTGAATTAGGTTAATTCACGGGTCATGAATGAGTGGAATTGTTTGGCCAAAGCATTCAAATCATTTTATAGCTGACAATGGAAGGGCCTGTGGGTTGCAGCTGCAAAACTGGAAGTCTGCCTATAGAAACAGATTTTTAACCTGCCTACTTCTGGAAGGAATAGATTTTCAATTATTCTTGTAATTTTGTCTGAACCACAAAACCAACACAAACTCATTTTACTTCTCTCATTCCTATGTTTAATTCTTTATTTAGATGACAGAGACCAACAAACTACCTAAATAGTGTTCTGCCTTTAACTTTCTTTAATATGCCAAATCAGTTTAATTACACTTTCTATAAATAATCTATGCAAAATACTTCCCTGAACAGAATGCACTTTTCCTTCTGTGTGTGGCACATTTTAATACTTAAAAGCATTAGAACAGATGTTAGGTGCCTGCTAAACTTGTTTTCAGTTTTCTTTTATTTATATGTTAATGAGAATTTAATTACTTCATGAATACTTAAACAACCTGAGGGTGCCTGATATCATTAGCTTGAACATGACAAGCACCTCAAGTGACCACATGGGAAGACTGAAATTGCTTTCAGTTTACTTGAAGACAGAAAGATGAATTCATTTCACCCCCTGCTATGTTTTACCTGACACATAAAAAATCAAAAGCAGTGACTCAATCTTGCTTCTACAGGACTGAGAGGATTTGAGCAAAGCACGTAAACAGAAAAACCATACATTCTTACTATCTTATTTTGCTTCACTGTCATTAAATACTGCCAAAGCAATACCTTTCTCTGGAATCTTATAGTGCTCAAATCTGTTCTTTTAAAGCAATTTGTTTGTTCTACATGTTTGTCCTTGGCCAATCTTGGTAGAACCAGGAAGATGTTAAGTTGTTTTTGTAGTGCTTAAAAATAATCTCTTTAAGCAAACTTGAAAAGACTCATTTTGGTGAACCATGGGCTCAAGGTAGTAGAGCAGAAAACATTTATGATTTTTTTCATCAACTTTTCTGGTGGCAGAAATAATAACTGTATGAAAGTTGGACTAAAATTGAACTTATGCTTACAGTAAAATACATTTTATTTATAATTATATACATATTTGTATAAAAATATTATTTCTAAATGAAGAATAATGTCTTATGGTGGCAATCACACCAATTCATTTGTGGACATCTTCTATGTTCTAAAGTTTATTTGAAATACTCAAAGCACCACTATCACTACTACCAAGAATAAAATCCAATATCTGGTTAACTCACTTCAACCAAAGCAGTATTTTATCGACATAATTTTGAACATAAAGATTTAAAAGCCATAATTAGTTTATAATGAATTGTGTATTTCCAGAGAATTTCAAGGTGTCAAGAAGATGAAGGGAAGCTGGAGAAATAAGCAAAGTAGGCAATAAACAAACAAAAAAGAATGGTAAAATACATACCATGCAAAAATGCTAATTTGGTAAGGAAAAGGAATATTACTGAAACTTTTGCCTTGAAAAGGGTTAAATTAGCCAGCCCAGTATTTGAAATCCAGGTGATTCACTGATGGCTCTAGAGGAAGAAGTTTAACATTCTTATCCAAATGCAATGTTTGAATGGTCTCTACACTACTGAAGGAGTTCCACACTCCCTCGAGATGCCTGCTTGGAAACAGATGATAGATAGGTAGACAGATACATAGATAGATAGATACATACATACATATATACACACATATGTACCTAGCTTTCTCGGTGATTAGGTTTGCAAAATGAGCATGATATGTGGGGAAATAGCAGTATAATATGTAAAAAAAAGGAAACACTTATTTCTCCTCATACTATTCTAATGGAGAAAATAAAGGATTTACAATTTAAAAAAATATTGTTAGATTCAACTTTTCTTAGTATTCCACTAATATTCTACCCTGATGCCTCACTATTTTAATGACATAACCCTAGGTTCTTGAATTCTGCTGGTGGAACTCAAGTTTTTTCAACTCCTGCCTAGAAAGCTTAGAATTCTTTGAAAATAGGCATGCTGACAGGCTACATATCTTTTGGATGAAGTCCAGTTTAACTAAATTTATAGAGGCTTATCAACAGGGAATTGACTACCAACTGCTGACATTTTTGGTCAAATAATTCAGAAAACTCTCCTCTAAAGTAACTGTTATGTATCTGCTAACACGAATTAAATAATATAGTCTTACAGCACCTTCATAATAAAATTATAAGTATTTTATATTTAACATTAAAATTTGGAGGGGTTTTATAATCCATAACTATTGCTGTAAAATGATGTTTCTGAGCCATTCATTAAAAAGGATTACCAACATATTGCTTCTTATCACTAATATGTTTTCATATATTTAATTTGTGCAGAGTCCCTTAACCTCTACCAAAAGAATGGAGTCCTTTGAAAGAACTTTCTTCTCAGATTTTTTTTTCAAAAGTTATATGTTATACTTAACCTTATTTCCAAATCAATTTTATCATTTAAAAGAATAAATATTTGGTTAATAATGTTATCGTTGGTCATTCCTTTAGAATGATTCAAATAGAAATCATCAATAAAAAAAGAAGATTTAGATTCTTCAATCAGTTTTTTTTTAAGTTCAAATAGTATGGTAGAGGGAAATTATTCAGTTGCCTTGCAGGTGATCTGTTTCTATTTTTATAATGAATTCCTTGAAGAATATTCCTCAGATTGTCTGCATGAGAGCACATTAGCCCTGTTTGTACTATAATACAATATTAATCACTCAGGAATTTGTGATTTGATATTAACTTGGAAAAGGAATAGAACTGAGAAATTCAATAGGTCCTAAGAGGATGGCACACTTCTATTTTCTGTGATAAAACTTCTTTCTTTTTATCTTAGAAGAATCAGACAAAGTCATAATCTCTCATAACCATGCAAATAACTCTGTGACTAGGGAATCCAGGAATCCAGGTGATGGAGTTAACAGAAACGTAATATATTCCTCTTTTTTCTATTACCTTTTAAAATAAAATTTCAAAGGTATGCAGGCCTATGAACCAAATGAAAAGGTAAATTGAAGGGGGAATCGGAGAAAAAGAAATGAAAGCAGTGAACATTTTATGAAGATTTGAAAATTTCCACAGGGTCACATTTTCCCTTTGGCATCTACCATATAATCTACTCTTCTCATATGGTACTAGGAATTTGAAAATCCTACTATTTTGGATGATGAAACACACTGCTTTTCTTGTAAGGAGATGACAATGACTTTTTTTTTTTATTCTCCTTATTTGATCACATTCAAGTCCCTGAATTCTCACATTATCATGTTTATTCATGAAGGTAATGCATAGAGAATCCAAGTTCCTGAAGGTCTGGTCAATATGGAATGATTTAAAGTGCATGACCAATGATGGGCTCTATTTCTGTTATAAAGGCATAACGGCTAAATTCAGAGAGTTCTGTCATCTGGTCAACCACTGGTGATGACTTTTCCACCTTCAATGAAGTACATAGTTCATGAACCTTTACAGGGCACAGTAGAAGCTTTTCTACCTTTTGAACTTAGTTTTTCTTATTCTTTACTCATTGCCATGCTCTCTACAATCCAGTTGAACTTGCCTATTTGCTTTTCTTCACATCTCACACATCTATGCCTTTGGACTGACTATCTCACATACTTGGAATGTTCTCCTTCCTTATCTCTATCTTTTAGGACCCTAGGCTTCAACCAGAACTCAGTTCTATTTCCAGATTCTACCGGAGGTTTATTTTTATTTGTGGTTCCCTCAGCTGTTAAAGCCTGAACATCTATGTTACCTTCCACTGAATCATAAATAACTTTATGGGGCAGCTAGGTGGTGCAGTGGATAGAGCAGGAGTCAGGAGTACCTAAGTTCAAATGTCACCTCAGACACTTGACACTCACTAGCCATGTGACTTTGGGCAAGTCTCTTTACCCCAACTGCCTCATCCTGGGTCATCTCCAGTCATCATGACGAATATGTGGTCACTGGATTCAGATGGCTCTGGAGGAGAAGTGAGGCTGGTGACCTGCACAGCCTTCCCTCACTCAAAACAAAGTCAAGTGCAAGTCATGTCATTATTTCTGATGGCATGATCTCCTTCGACAATGAAGGACGAACACACACAAACAGCTTTTATGTAACTATTACTGTTTGTATCTAACATTGAAATATAAGCTCCTTGGAAGACCTTTGTCTGCCTTTGTATCTCCAGCACATAATGTGATACCTGCCACATAGTGAAGGTTTAACAAATGTTTGATTAATTGATTGGCACTGATTTATCAGTGGATGTAGTAAGGCAAAAGTTGAATGTTTCTCCCATACCATATGATCAATATATATTTAAAGGACCATGATCCTATAATTTTTGTTGTCTTTTGTTTCTGTTATACCAATACATAAATATTAGCTGCTTTGCAGCTTATAACTAAATATCTTGTCATGTACCTTGTACACTATTAGGAAGCCAAGTAAAAATGTCATGAATGAGAAAAAATTTGAACTCTATCACAAATACAAGTAGAAAGATCAATATAAGAAAGGAAGAGAAGAAATATTTATACACACACATTTTATATATATATATATATATATATATATACACACACACACACACACACACACACACACACACACACATAGAAAGAGAGAGAAAGAGAAAGAGAGAGAGAGAGAGAGAGAGAGAGAGAGAGAGAGAGAGAGAGGGAGAGAGAGAGAGAGAGAGGGAGAGGGAGAGGGAGAGAGAGGGAGAGAGAAGGAGAGAGAGGGAGAGAGAGGGAGAGAGAGGGAGAGAGAGCTCCTACTATGTGCCAGGCAGTGAGTTAACCACTTAAACAAATATCTCATTTGATCCTCATCCTCACAAAAATCTTTCAACATAGGTGCTATCATTATATTTATTTTATATTTGAAAAAACTGAGACAAATAGAGACTAAATGGTTTTCCCAGGGTCACATGGCCAGTAAGCTGGATTTGAACTCAGGTATTCAAGACTTCAGGCTCAATTCATTGTCTGTTTCCTGGAACAAAACTGAAAAAAAAGTCAAATAAAATTACTCCTATCTATTGGATTAACACTAAAATAGTCGAGATATTAATAGCTCAGGTTGGAACTACAGAGTGTAGTTGCCAAATGGGATGACTGTTTCACTTGAACTAAATAAAATGTCTAATTTATGAAAACTTGATAAATTTCTGAAATAAACCTATGCCTAAACCATTCATTCTTTGAAAAATAAATAGTTATTTAACTAAAATGATATTCTCTGACATCAACACTGAAAAGTTATCACTGAGGAAAGTAATATTCTTTCTATTAAAAAAATCCATTTATGGAGTGACTTATTGAAGCAATAGCAAGAAGGCTAATGCTACTGAATTACAAAGTACTAGGGGTGGGGCATAAAGTATAAAAAGATTGGACAAGTTAGGAGGTCAGATTAAGAAGGTGTCTTAAAATGAAATGTAGAATTTTATATTTCATCTTAGAAATCATAGGGACCCAGTGAAATTTGTTGACTACTTTGGATTATTCAAAAAATTGCCCAGGTATTCTGGCAAGACAAGATAGGCATTAGACTCATATTGTTGTTTTCTGGTGATTTGCTTTAGTTCAGAAACTACTTTTGCCATTTAACTCTGAATGAAAGACCCAGACTTCCTTAATTCACAAGGATATGTTTAAGACACTCAGATCTCAGAACTGTTATTCAATATCCATGTTCAGGGATTGAAAACATGAAGCCTTTTTATAAAGGCTGGCAAGATCCCTTAGACCAAATCTTATTTTTTTTTCTGGCTGAGTATCTTAATTATCATTTGATTGTAGAAATTATGATAATAGAATGAGTGCTGTCCCTTCTAATCCCTTACATGTAAAATCTAGCTAGGGAGAGCTATTTGTCAAATGAGAGTGAAAAGAAGAAAGAAGAAAAGAAAGAGTCACTTTTTTTTTTGGATTGACTGAGTGGGTCACTTTTCTTGGCATATTGTTCAGTCTTGTATAATACAACCTGGATGCTATCTCCAACTATCTCCAACTTCAGCTTCAATACAGTGGAAAAACTGGGCATTAAAAAGAGGTTACTGCTTCTTTCCAAATGACAAGATGTAGAGAAAGGAACACACTTTCCAAAAAACAGCCAGGGAAAGGTAGTTCATGGTTGATAGGATATTATTTCTAGACCTGTTTTTAGCATGTACCATAATGTTCATTTCTTGCTACACATACACACACACACACACGCATACACACACACATCATCATCTTGCATGATAAAGCATAAACTTCTTGAGAGAAGGGATTATTTCATCTTTGCCTTTGTAAATCCAACCCTTAGAATAGTGTATAGAAAATAATAGATACTCCTCTCTCTCTGTATATATATGTATACATATATATGTATGTATATATGTGTGCTTATATATGTATATCGACATATATAGACATATACTTGTTGGTTAATTAATAGATTTTATATATATATATATATGTATACACACACACACACACACATATATATATATATATACATATATATATACATATATATATATATATATATGTATATATATATGTATATATATATATATATATACTCTGAAGAATATAGAAAGATATTTACTTTCTTCTGTTTGTCAATCCAAAAAAGCATGGCTCTGGCTCATGAAAGCAAATCAAATTGGCATCAAACAATCAGCCTGGTTTGTCCTACCAGTCATTACTCTTTGACATACTCCCAAAGCCTCCATTTTCTTCTACTCCATTACATTACATAACATTGGCTTAAGACTTGTGATATTCAACCTAGTGATATTCATCATGCCTAGAATGCAGGTGGGCATTCTTGTAATTTCTTGGAATTCTTTTTATAGAAATTCCCTACATCTGTTGTTTTCTACTTCTGTTTTTCCTTCCAGAAATTTTGACGTAAGCACTAATTAATCAACAAGTTTTTAAATGCACTGTTATAGTCACTGGGAGTGGGGGGGGGGCAAAAGAAAGAAAAGGAGAAAGGGGAAATAAATCACCCTTGCCATTAAGGACTTTAGGGGGAGACAATGTGTGTGTGTGTGTGTGTGTGTGTGTGTGTGTGTGTGTGTGTAAAACACATATATTTAAAAGCAAGATATTACTGCAATACCAAACAACTTTGAACTTGAAATATTTATGGTATAAACACAAGTCTATAAAATAATTCTTCAGAAGTAGTTTGGACCTTCACACTGAGGTAATAAGCAATGAAAAAAAAATGAGCAGTACTGCTAAGAATGAGTTTTAAATGTAAACCAAATCTATGTGTTTTAATGATTTGCTTAATTCAGGAACATCATCATTATCCTCATCACATTCTCAAATGTCTCTAATTTTGCGAAAGTTTAGAACGTGGAAGAGGTGATGCTAAACTAGGTGGCTCATTAAAAAGATATTTAGAGTTTTATCTGAGAAGAAAAATTCAATATGGCGATACACTTTTTAATGCCTCTTTGAGCTGAATGCAAATCAAAGAAAATATATAGAGTTGAAGACCTGACTGCTAATTTTATTTATTCTTGAACTAATTCTTATGGAAGTCAATTAAAAATTAACAGCATCGAATATGAGAGGTATCAAGCAACATTTAAATTTCATGTACAATTAAACATGTAGTTTCCTTGGGATATATTTTTTTTAAGAATAAAGAATGAACAGTGCCTTTAAATTAAAATATAACACGTGGGTTTTTTTTTCTACTTTCGCCATTATCAATCTAGTCTCACTTCGTTCTACCTCTACCCTGACAATTTAGACTCATAAATGTCAATGATTTACCCTTTTTCAAGATAGGAAATAGATTTTCACTCCTAAAACTATAAAGCCCCCATCAATGTATTTGCCTTTCAAAAGTCACAGTATACAACTAAGTTATAGCAAAGACATTCTCTAAACTGTCAGTATATGAAAAATAATATCTCCTCCATAAATATAGTATACAATTTCTCCCCAAGATGCTCAATATCAGTGTGAAGAATGAACACAGAGTTTAAAAGTAGAGAGATGGACATTTAGAAAACATCTAGCTAGGAAATATGCGTTACAGGAATGTTATTTATGCCTTTATATACTCTTGTAAATATTGCTGATGATACTTGGACTGGGTGTATGCTGTTGGACTCACTGGGTCTACTCTATTCAGAGTATATTCTTCTTTTCATAGTCTGTTGTATTTTCTGCCTGTAAATTCTGGCTCTGCCAAAATCTGTGAACAGAGCACTGCTCAGATATAAGACAGAATTCTTGATATAGGTGAAGAGAAAGAGCCCTCACTTATACTACCTCAAAGGCTGCATTCTGAAGCCTGCCTTCTCCTGACCAGAAGTGACCTGAATCAAGATCTTTCTAATTCTCGGGCCAAATTTCTATTCACTGTGGTATTCTGGGTTAGTTTTGTATTTCTTGTTCAGTTGTTTCAGTTTTTTTTAACTCTTTGTAACCCCAATATGGTATTTTATTGGCAAACATATGAGTGATTTCCTATTTTCATCTCTAGTTCATTTTACAGTTGGGGAAATGGAAGTAAATATGGTTAAGTGATTTGCTAGGGTCACATGGCTAGTAAATGTCTGAGGCCAGATGTGAACTCAGGAAAATGATTCTTCCTGACTCTAGAGCTGGCATTCTCTCCACTGTGCTGGCTCAGTAGGATTCTATAAGAACATTATAGAGCAGACAATATGCAACTATATTTTATTACCTATTTCATATTTTAATTTTTCATTTAATAAAACATTAGAAATTCCTTTGCGAGTAATTAAAATTTAGAATCATGCTATGTTAAATTGATTGTAAATCTCATTTTTTACATTTAACATCTTATTTTATTTTTCTCAATTACATTTAAAGAAAAATTTTAACATTTATTTAAAAAATGTTGGTTCCAAAGTCTCTTGATCCCTCCTTCACTCCACACACTTGAGAAGACACACAATTTGACATAAAATATACGTGTTGTCTTGCAGAACATTTCCATTTCAGCTATGTTTTAAAAGAAAACAAAGACAAAAAATATTAATAAACTTTTAAAAATGATTAAAACTACATTCATGCTCTGTCACTTTTGTTTTCCCTTGGGAAGGCAAGTGGGTTTAAGGAACTTTCCCAGGCTCACATAGCTAGTAAGTGACAAGTGATCAAGTGCCTAAAGTGAGTTTTGAACTCAGGTCCTCTTGACTACAGAGCGCTATATATTGTACCACCTAGCTGCCTCCATCACTTCTTTCCTTGAAGGCAGGTTATTGTAAATCCTTCAGAACTGTCTTGGAATACTGTATTACTTGGAATAACTAAGTCAGTCAGAGTTGATCATCATACAGTATTGCCGTTACTGTGCATATATCTTTCTGGTTCTGTTCCCTCCACATTCTTTCCATTCATGTAAGTCTTTCCAGGTTTTTCAGAAACCATCCTGTTGATCATCCCTTATAGCACCATAGTATTCCATCACAATAAAAAAGAAAAAATATCCACAACTTGTTCAGCCATTCCCCAATTGATAGCCATCATGTCAACTTGAATGACTTCTTTATATATTTGAGAAATGAGTGCTTTATCAAAGAAACTTAAGCATAAATGTTCTCCCAGTTTCCTGCTTTTCTTGTAATATTGGCTACATTGCTTTTCTTTGTGTAAAAACTTTTAAATTTAATACAGTCAAAAATATCTATTGTATATCTCATAATTCTCTCTATCTCCTACATAGTCAGAAATTCTTCCATTAACTATAAATCTGATAGCCATGTTCCTCTAATTTGTTTATGACATCACTTTTTATGTTCAATATGTATATACCCATTTTTACATTCTCTTAGTTTATTGTGTGAGATGTTGGTCTAATACCTAGTTTCTACCAAGCTGCTTTCCAATGTTCGCAGCAATTTATGTCAAAAAGTATTTGTCCCTAAACCTGACATATTTTGTCAAACACCAGGTTACTATTGTTGTTTACTATTGTATTTGGTTTAATTGGATTTTATTTATGTCCTGTTCTTTGTGATCCCTTTTGGGGTTTTTCTTGGTAAAGATACTGAAGTGGTTTGCCATTTCCTTCTCCAGATCATTTGACAGATGAGGAAACAGAGGCAAACAGGGTTAAGGTTACATATCTAGTAATTGTCTGAAGCTGGATTTGAATTCAAATCTCCTGACTCCAGGTCAGGTTCTTTATACCTTGAAACACCTAACTTTCCCTTACTGCTGTGTATTGGGTATCTAATCCATTCTAAATAATTATCCACAACTCTATTCCTTAGCCAGTAGCAGAATATTTTGACGATTATTGCTTTCTAATACATTTTGAGATCCTATAGGCCACCTTCTTTCATGAAGGTTTTCATTGATTGCTTTTATATTTTTGAACTCGTGTTCTTCCAGATGTAGGATGTATTCAGGGAACACCAGAACCTTTGGTGTTATGGCTGCTGAGCCCTTTTGAGGGGTACTTCCCACCTTTGGTGTCCTTACTCAAACTAAACTGCCAAACACTCAAACTATGCTTCAGAGAGTGCAACTCCGATGAGCTGGCACATTGTTTGAATGTAAAATGTATGCTTGGCAAAAAGACTATTTTGTGGAGAACTCGCATAGGGCAGGTGATGACATGGGGGTCAGAAGAAGCAATGTAAGGACACTCTCAAGGTCTCTCTTAAGAACTTTGCATTTGACTGTGCAACATGGGAGACCCTTGCACATGACCTCTCAGCCTGCCATGCCCACATCAGAAAGGGTGCTGTGCTCTAGGAGCAAAGCAGAACTGAATCAATATCAAGTAAACGTAAGATGTACAGATTTGGAGTAACCACCCCAAATGTTCAGGTGGACTGTCTGTGTCTTATCTGTGGTAGAGCATTCTGAGCCAATGCTGGTCTGATCAGACACAGTCAGACACACTGAAACTTGAATTTATCACAATGATGTCAAGAACGAAGGATAACAATCAACCACTGATTCCTTTGATATTTTTGACCTTTTGTTCTTCCAGATTAATTTTCTTTTTACTTTTTCTAAAAATAATTTTTTATTCGTATGGCACTGAATAAGTAAATGATTTTTTACTTGAATGTGTGCTATTCCCTCTAAGTCATATAAGAGTGAAGTTTATGTGTTGCCATCCACCTTGTTTTTCCCACCATGTTAAAGGATATTCCACTCACATGTTTTATATGAGATAATTTCCCTCATTCTTCCTCTTTCTTCAATCTTATAACAATCTATCCCTCTTTCTTTATTTCCCAATTGAAAGTATTTTATTTTTTAAATTACATATAAATATAATTTTCAACATTAAGTCTTGGAGTTCCAAATTTTTCTTTCCCTTACCCTCCCTTCCTCCCTCCCTAAGAGACCAAACATTCTAATATAGATGTACAATCATGTTACACATATTTTCTTATTAGTTATGTTCTGAAAGAAGAATTAGAACAAAAGGGAAAACCACAAGAAAGAAAAAAAGTGAAAATAATACGCTTCCACCTGCATTCAGACTCAGCTTTTTGTCTGGACATGGAGAACATTTTCCATTAGTAGTTTATTAGAATTTTCTTTCTTTTTTTTTAAATTTATTTTATTAATTAATTTAATTTATTTTATTTTATTAAATACAAGTTAAAATACAAAATAAGAATGTTAAAATTGTCTTGACTTACAACTGGAAAAAATAAAATGCTACCTACTTTTACAAAAGATTGAGATAAAAAAATAAATAAATGGAAATGTATGTGTGTGTGTGTTCATCCTTCATTGACAAAGAAGACCACGCCATCAGAGAAATGATGATATGACTTGTACTTGACTTTGTTTTTGAGTGAGGGAGGGCTATGCAAGTCACCAGCCTCACTTCTCTTCCAGAGCCATCTGAATCCAGTGACCAGGTATTCACTAGGATGACTGGAGATGACCCAGGATGAAGCAGTTGGGGTTAAGTAACTTGCCCAAGGTCACACAGCTAGTGAGTGTCAAGTGTCTGAAGTGAGATTTGAACTCAGATCCTTCTGACTCTTGCACTGATGTTCTATCCACAGCAACATCTAGCTGCCCCTAAATGGAAATGTAGTGGCCAGAACAATACACAATACTGTTGATGGAGCCTGTCCAAAACCAGAGAAGAATGGGGCTTCTATTTTCTGGAGATTTTTTTTTCTTTTTTTTCTTATGATTTATTTTTTTTTTAATTTTTTACTTTTTATTTTATTTTATTTTTTATTTTTATTTTTTTAAAAAAATTTATTTAACTTTTTACATTCATTTTCGCAAGCTTTTGGGTTCCAAAATTTTCTCCCCATTTGTCCTCTCCCCCCTCCCCAATACACTGGACATTCTAATTACCGATATCACCAATCTGCCCTCTCTTCTATCATCCCTCCCTTCCCTTACCCCATCTTCTCTTTTGTCCTGTAGGGCCAGATAACTTTGTATTCCCCATTACCGGTATTTCTTATTTCCTAGTAGCAAGAACAATACTCAACAGTAGGTCCTAAAACTTTAAGTTCCAGCTTCTCCCCATCCCACCCTCCCCTCCCATTCCCTTTGGGAAGGCAGGCAATGAAATATAGGCCATATCTGTGTAGTTTTGCAAATGACTTCCATAATAGTCATGTTGTGTAAGACTAACTATATTTCCCTCCATC
>CM053771.1:461161691-461214204 GCA_028658325.1 Potorous gilbertii
GGTATCTATTTCAGATATTTGGGATACAGAGGCCTCAACTCTTATGTCTTTACCTGATGGTAAGCATATTTCTTCATCCTCAGAGAGGAATGATGCAATCCTCTGGTCACCAAGAAAATAACCTTCTATGGTCTTAGTTTTTTTCCCTTTTCTGGGCATTTTCCCAGCCAGTTACTTGATTTCTGAGAGTCCTCTCCACCCCTGGCCTAGGTTTGCCCAGGTATTGCTTGGGGTCTGAGATTCAAATGCTCCCAGCCAGTTACTTGACTTCTGAGAGTCCTCTCCACCCCAGGCCTAGGTCTGCCCAGGTAGTACTTGGGGTCTGAGATTCAAATGCTGCTCCCCAGCCTCAGGGCTTTTGGTGGCAGGCCTGACTTCTATTCAATGGCAGCTTATCTGCTGGTGCTCAGGTGGGAGCAGGGCTCCCTCTCAGGCTCAGTTCCCTCAGGGGGTTTATGCAGAGACCTTTTTTAATGGAGCTGCTGTGGAGCCAAGCTGCCTCTGCCTCTGCCTCAGTGGCTGCCTCCCGAGGGAGTCCGAGTCCCGGAGATACCCCTCTCTCGTTTCTCTCACTGACCTGTGAGTCTGTGGGTGGAGGGACCTTCGCGGTCGCCAGAGATTACGGTCCCTGAAACCTGCTTGGATCTGCTCGCTCCTCTCAGTGCGGTGTGGCCGGGGCAGGGGGAGGGGAGGGCTCCGCTCCTGTCTGGGGCGCAATGGACCCCTGGGATCGGTTTTTCAGGGCTCTCTGCAACAGAAATCTCCTTCACTGTGTTTCTGAGTGGCTTCCACTGTTCCAGAATTCGTCAGGAGTTCTTTTTAGAGGAAATCCATGGGCTGTGGGTTCGGAGCTAGCAAATGTGAGTCTTTCTACTCTGCAATCTTGGCTCCGCCCCCCCTTTTTTTTTTAAAGCCAAAGAAAACAAAGTTTATTAAAGATTCGCCTAATTGAGTTGCCTCTTAAGGAGCCTAAGCATTTGTGACACTTGTATTCACAAGCGGGCCAGATACAATCCCAGCTAGACAGAGTCTGAGCTAGATTGAATCTGAGCCTAGAATTTTCTCTGATCATTGTATTGCTGAGGAGATAAGCCAATAATAGTTGATCAACGCACAATGTTGCTGTTATTGTGTACAAGGTACTCCTCATTCTACTCACTTCACTCAACCTCAGTTCATGTAAGTTTTTCCAAGTCTTTTTTTCTTTCTGAAATCTTCCTGCTCATCATTTCTTATAGAAATTCATATACCACAACTTATTCACCCACAACCCCAATTGATAGGTATCCACTCTATTTCCAATTTTTGCCCCAAAAAAAGATCTGTTCCAAATATTTTTTGTACGTTTTTCCTTTTTATGTTCTTTTTTAGGATATAATCTAGTAATATTAATTCTGGATAAAAGAGGATGCACAGTTGGATTGTTCTCTGAGAATAGTTCGAAAATGTTCTCTAGAATGGCTGGATCAGTTCACAACTACACAAATAATGTATTAATGTTTCAATTTTCCAATATTTTCTCCAATATATATCATGTTCCTTTTCTGTCCTGTAAGCTAATAAGATAGGTGTGAGGTGATACCTCAGAGTTGTTTTAATTTTCATTTCTCTTATCAATAGTGATTTAAAGTCACTTAAACCCCAATTGCCTCATCCTGGGTTATCCCTAGTCATCCTGATGAATCACTGGATTCAGATGGCTCTGGAGGAGAAGTGAGACTGGTGAACTGCACAGCTCTGCCTCACTCAAAACAAAGTCAAGTGAAAGTCATATCATTATTTCTCTGATAGTGTGGTCTTCTTCGGCAATGAAGGATGAACACACACAATTATTGCTTTAATTTCCACTTCATTGGTGGCAAATTCACCATTTTCATTTTTAATTTTGGTGATTTGGTTTTCTTCTTTTTTAAAATGAAACTTACCAAATGTTCGTCTTTATCAGTCTTTTTTTCATAGTCACCTCTAATTTTATTTACTAGTTCAATAGTTTTCTTCCTTTCAATTTTATTAATCTCTTTTGATTTCCAGAATTTCCAATTTGGTGTTTACTTAGGGATTTTAAATTTTTTTTCCTAGCTTTTGTACTTGCATGCACTATTCACTGATCTCTTTAGCTCTTTTATTCATGTAAGTACTGAGTGATGTAAAACTTCCCCTAAGAACTACTTTGGCTGCATCCTAAATTTTTTTTAAGGTTTTCTCATTATTTTCATTCTCTTTGATAAGTTTATTGATTGTGTGTGAATTTGTTCTTTGACACCTTCATCCTTTAAGATTATATTGTTTAGTTTCCATTTAATTTTTAGTCTATCTTTCCATGGTCCTTTATCACATATATTTTTTATAACATGATCTAAAAAGGATGCATTTAATATTTTGCCTTTCTGCATTTATTTCTGAGATTTTTGTGTCCTAATACTTGATAGTTGCATTGTGTCACAAAGACACAATGCAATTATCTATTTTTCCCTTTATCTCACTTAACTTTTCCTCTATGAATTTTAATGTTGTATCACTTGGTGCATATATGTTTAGTATTGGTATGACTTCATTGTCTATAATAACTTTTAGCAAGATATCTCTTTCAATTTAATCTATTTTTGCCTTTGCTTTTTCTGAGATCAGGATTGCCACCTCTGCTTTTTTTAACATCAGAAGAAGGGTAATATGTTATGCCCCTGCCTTTTACCTATACTGTGTGTATCTCTCTGCTTCAAATATATTTCTTGTAAACAACATACTGTAGGATGATGATTTTTAATCGACTCTGCTATGCACTTCCATTTTATGGGAGAGTTCATTCTATTCACATTCACAGTTATGATTGGTAACTATATATATGTATATATATATATATATATATATATATATATATATATATATATCCCTCTATCCTATATTCACCTCCATTTGTATTTTTTCCCTTTCATTTGCTGACTCTCCTACCTGTTGTTTTGGTTCTGACCACCACCTCCCTCAATCCATTCTCTCTTTTATAAGTCTCTCGCTTTCCTCCGCCCCTTTTCCATGCTAATTTCTTATAAGGTAAGGTAAATTTCTTCACCTGAATGTGTATGATATTCATTATTTGAGCCAAATCTGATTTAAGGTTCAAACTCATTCATCCCACTTTGTTCTTTCCCTCAAATTAGTTTTTTGTCCTTCTTCATGTGCTGTAATTTATCCTATTCTATCACTCGGTAAAATCTTTTTTCTCCCAGGAAAACTTCTTTTTTAACTCCTTACTATCTCTCTATCTGTATAAACAAGCACAAGCACACGTGTGTGTGTGCATGTATAAAAATCATGATATCAGTGTCAACTTATGTTCAAACCCTCAATCTGTGTATGTTCCTAGCTGCCTTAATGGAGATTCAGTTCTCAAGAGTTGCAGCCTTAGTCTTCCCATGTAAGGATGTAAACAATATAACCTTAATGAATAACATATTTTACTTTTTTTCCTGTTAAATTTGTTAGGCTTCTCTTGAATCTTCTATTTGAAGATTTAATTTTCTATTCAACTCTGGTATTTTCATCACAAATATTTGGAAGTCCTCTATTTCACTGAATTTTCATCATTCCCTCCAAGAGATTATGCTTAATTTTGATGACTAGTTGAATCTTGCTTGTAATCCAAGGTTCTTTGCCTTCCTGAATATTATATTCCATGTCCTGTGATTCTTTAATGTTGAAGCTGCTAGGTCCTTTGCAATCATGACTGTGAGTACTTTACAATTGAATTGTTTCTTTCTGACTATTTGCAGTATTTTCTCCTTGACCTGATAATTCAGCTGTTTGGCTACAGTATTTCTTGGAGTTTTCATTTTGGAATTTCTTTCAGGAGATGTTTACTTGATTCCTTCAATGACTATCGTACCATCTGATTCTAGGATGTCAGGGTAGTTTTCCTTGATAATTTTTTGAGAGATGCTGGCCAGGTTCTTTTTTTTTCCACATAGCCTTCTAGTCATGTCAAATAATTCTTAAATTATCTTTCCTGGATCTATTTTCCAGGTCACTCATTTTTCCAATGATATGCTTTATATTTTCTTCTATTTTTTTCATTCTTTTGATTTTGTCTAACTGATCCTTGATGATTTATAGAATTGTTAGCTTCTACTTTCTCAATCCTAATTTTTAAGGAATTATTAATTTAGTTTTTTTTTAACCACGTTTACCATTTGGTCAGTTTTATTTTTTACGGAGTTACTTTCTTCAGTGGATTTTTTTCCCCCAATTTGACCAATTGTATTTTTTAAGGAATTGTTTTCTTTAATCAATTTTTGTCCTCCTTGTTCCAAGCTATTGACTCTCTCTTTCATACCTCTCATTTATTTTCTCAATCTTTCTTCTACCTCTTTTATTTTATTTTTAAATTGCTTTTTGAATTCTTCCAAGAAGACTTTTTTGGTATTGAAACCAATTTATTTTTCCTTTTGAGGTTTCACAAGTAAGTATTTTGACATTGTTGTCCTCTTCTGAGTTTCTGTTTTGATCTTCTCTGTCACCTTAATAGCTTTCTATGGTCAGGGCTCTTTTCTGTTTTTCATTATTATTTCAACCTATTTCATGATTTAAATTTGAACTCTGCTCCTGGGGCACAGAAGGCACTGTTGCAAGCTGCTTCTTCTGGGGTCCAGTGGACTGGCCCACTGGGCTTTCTGTATGGGCTTGGCACCTTGCCCACTGTGCTTGGATTGCCCAGTTTATTTGTGCCTGTTTTTCTGGGGTTTCCCCGGGTTGGCAGTTTGTCTAATCTATTAGGTCAAATAGCTGGTCTGCTGAGCCACTGGCCTGTTGAGCCAGGACTGAGGGCCTTCACTTGCTTATCTGTGCAGTTGTCTTCTGCTGACTTACCCAGACACTGGATATGCTGGGCTGTATTCCCCTTTTACCCAAGTGAGATAGACCTTTCCTGAATTACTTCTAAGCTGTCTTAAGCTGGAAACTGTTTTATTCCATCTTTATGTCAGTTTGTCACTCCAGAATCTGTTTAGAAGATTGATTTAGTGTTTTCCCAAGGAAACTGGGGAGAGCACAGACCATTTCCAGGCTTTTCTCCAAGACTTTGGCTCTATCTGCATTCCTCTTTATTAATTTTATTATTTTTAAATCATCTCACCATCGTCATCTCATTCCTATGCCCTCTTTTTTACGTACACTCCTTTGAACTTATCTGATCATTGTATTAGGAGATACAAATATCATCTTCCCATAGAAGGATGCAAAATTTTAACATTATTAATTTTTTGTTGGTTTCTCTTTCATGTTTACTTTTTTTTGCTTCTCTTGAGTCTTGTATTGGACAGTCAAATTTTCTATTCATCTGTAATCTTTTCATCACAAATGCTTGACAGTCTTCTATTTTATTAAATATCCACTTTTTCTCAAAAATATTTTACTTAATTTTACAGGATAGGATATTTTTGGCTGTATTCCTAGAAACTTTACCTTCTGGAATCTCATATTCCAAGCTTTTTTCTTTCTTTAATGTGAATGTCACTAAGTCTCAAGTGATCCTTATTGTAACTCAATGATGTTTGAACTGATTTTTGCCTGTCAATTTATAACTTTTTCTTCTTGACCTGAGAGCTCTGTAATTTGGCTACACTATTCCTGGTAGTTTTCATTTTGGTATCACTTTCAGGAAGTAATCACTGGAGTCTTTCAATTTTAATTTTACTCTCTGCTTCTAGAACATCAGGGTATTTTTTTTCCCCTTTCCCCCTTGGAACTGTGTCCTGAATCCTTGTACCCCTTCTAGCATCACTATTACTCTTTTAGACCCTGGGAATTCAACCTGTAACTGTGTATAAGCAATGTAACAGAGTCCTGAACCATGTGCTGGCAGAGTATTCCCTTCAATCTCTTTCTGACCAGTTGTCCAATACCACCACCAACATCCCCAACCAACAATGACCTGAATGGTCCAGAACCCTCTGCCTCTGCTACCTGTGCTGGGCTTCGAGGGTCCATTACCCCTAGAGAGACAAACCTACTTGTTTGCCTCTTAAGTTGTCTTAGGTGAGAAATTTTTTCATCTAGACTTTTGCTGGTTCTGGTGCTACAGAATTCAATTTGAGGCCTTATTTTAATGTTATTTGGAAGGAAATTTGGGAGAGCATGGCTGAGTGCTTCTCTTCTTTGCCATCTAGATTATTTATATATAATGCAAAACTCCTTAAACTAAAATATTTTGACATGTATACTGAAAAAGGCTAGTTTTCTTCATGGCTATACTTCCTTCATAAATTTGTTCATTTTAGTATCATTTTATGCTTTAGATTTTAAATGCTTCTTATTGAACATAGGATTCTAATGATTCTCTCTAATAGTAACATGAATGAATAATAACATATTAACTTGCATATCCTCCATTTAAAAAAAAATAACATAATATCATTGATACATTATAACCAACTGGTCAGATTGCAGAAATATAATTAACACATTGGGCAAGGTGTGAGCTTGAGTGTCAGTGATATTGGCTCCCCTGAACAATTCTGTTTCTTACCATATTCTATCATTGTTTCTATGGAGTCAGTTGTTCTCTGAACCACTGTGTTACCTAAGGTATATTTTCATCTAATCAATTAATGGCATCAGGTAGGGAAGACCTCATAATAAGACTAGAAATTTCTTACAAAAATATTTTTTAACTTTCTTCAGTCTCAATTTTTTCAAAAGATGTTAGAAATTTTCATATAAAATTTGGCTTTACTGAACAAATATCTTGATTAAGAGGATATGGATAAAAATCCTGGTTGTTGCCTAAAATGTGAGTGATCTTGGATGAGATATTTTACTTCTCTAGGTCACAGTCCATAAATCAGTTAGATAATCTTTGAGGTCTCCCCCAGATATATAACCTATAACTTTTAGAATATATACTCTTAGCTTTAAAAATCTAAGATAATATTAGTTCCTTTGTTAATCTCTATGTGAATATAGCTGAAAAATCTAATGCAGTTAGCATGTTAAACCATTCAATTTGTTTCTTACAATATTTTCCTGCGTTTGATTTTCAGCTTCTTTTGTTAAACAACTTTACTGGAACCCATACCACCTTCTTTATTGGGTTTTTAGATAGCTTTGAGATCTTTTCTCTGTTTATCATAGAAAAAGGAGCTACTTCCAACATGCATTAACATTACCCATAAGCTGGATTATATAATGTTTCTCTTGTTAGTCTTACTTGAAATCAACTCAGCTCAACTTTTTATTTATCAACTACTGAATATCCTGTTGTCTTCTACCTTTCTACTTCTTAAGCCCTGTAGAGAAAGTTTGGCATTAGCCTACCTACGGAGTTGGTAGAAAAGTCCACAGATCAAGTTAGAATTAAGCATTTCTTGCCAATGCACATGAAGATACTGATGAACCTGTTGATAGATACAAATATATCATCTATGACAAGTCCTTGTGCGGGAGCCATTAAGTCATTCGAACAGCAGCAGCACAGCATGATCAATACCATGTTGATGCCACACTCTGTTTTTAATCTCAGAAGAGATGCTGATCTTCTTGATATGGTTCCTGCTTTTATGTTTATCAGTGTGTCATTTGACAGTGTGTTGTCTGATGAAGGAATAGAACAGTTTCAACTTTTATCTCTGATGTATACCAATACATTGAATTTCCCTTTGTATGTCAGCATGTAACTGAGGCCTTCTATAAGCTAAATGTCAATCTGTCTCTGTACTAATTTTGCAAAACTGTTCAAATATTTTTATAAGTTTCTTGTTTGTTCACTGCCCAGGAACAACACTTATTTCTGATTTCCAGAATGGCAGATTTATTTAGTTAAAAGAAAACTAGACCTGTTGTCAAAATATTAGATCTACTACCAGTAATGCCGTAACGAGGTATATGACGTTTGTCATGTTATTTAGCATTTTGGAGGTCTCAGTTTCTTCATATGTAATATAAGGAAATTATATTCAATGATTTCTATGTCTTTGCAACCTTAAAATCTGATTCTCAAGACTATGATACTTTCAATAACTATTATATACCCACAAGTGGAAAGAGCTTCTTGGAGGATAGAAAATTCCTTAAATAAAATTTACTGAATAGAACTGCACCGATTACCAATCGTTCCTTTCTTTCTATTGCTGGTACACAGTGGTTCACACAGGATATAATAATATTTTAGCTAATTTTCAGGCTCATAATTTCAAATTTATTTGAATAGCTAAGTTTATTTCAGACTCACTGATATCCAAACCCATTGCAATCCTTGGTGAGATGAGTATTTATTATGCAGAGGGCACAGACATCGCTTTCCTCTTACTGAATTGTCCAATCACATTCAGTTCACATCATTACCTTTTCAAATGTGAAAGGCACAACATTCTTAGACCTATTGTAAAATGGCTATTTTTTCCCTTAAGTTACTACCTGATGCAGGCTAGGCAAACTTGCCTTAAAGGACATTGAAACTACTTTCCAAAAGTAATTGACATGAGGGTCTAATACATGGGACATTTATAAGCTTCCTGCTAGCCTGAATATAAAAAAAAAAATTCAGAGACATGAAGAACTCCAAATTCTCTTTCTGGCTTTTTTCTGCATATTATCATGGCAAAGAAAAAAAAGGACAGAGAAGCCAGGCTCAATTCAATCTATGCTGTAATTTTGTTGTGATAGGACCATTATTTTCCTGAAGGAACTTCCCCAATGGTCCTAGTTTCCCTCAAGCAGCTATCTCCCCTGTGCAAACTGATAGGTCTGGAAGCCAAGTAGAAGGGGCCTTTTAGATTAGGTGGTTGCTGAGAACACATGAATCAAGTTATCAGTCCTTATGAACTGACGAAACACATTTAGAAATAGAGATGAAGGTGAGATCCAAACAAGCTTAGTAGCACAGAAAACACATTGCATATTCTGTTTTTGACAAAGTAAACATCCTTTATTAAATATTCAGTGGTTTCTGAATGACTTATTTCATCACATCAAACCTGAACTAAAAGGGTGCAGAGGTTATAGCTGTATCTATCACACTTGTTGAATACCGTTCCTTTGTTATAGCTAAATACAATATTTTTGTTGTCATTGTTATTGTTAACTATTAAATATTTTACAAGCATCTCATTTCATTTCATTTTTAAAAATGATTTACATGGACCTTAGCTATGCCTTGTGTACAAGAAAAAAAAATACAAAAAAAACCAAACCAAAACAAAGCCAGTCACTGACTTCAGCTAGTTTAGGAAGAAATTCAGGAATATTGACCATTTTTCACAAGACGTAATAAAATGTGATAAACACTGGTCTACTATGTGATAGATACTATGCTAAACCCTGAGGATATAAATAAGAGAAAAAAAATATGGCCCTTGCCCTCAAGGGACTTAAAATTTAATGAGTGAAGAGGACACACAAAAGGAAGATGAAAAGGAGCAAGGGTGGGAAAAGAGGGTACCCTACAAAAGAGGCACAAGGATGGTGATGTCAAATATAAATAGTGGAACTATATGGAAATGAGGATTTGTCTGACACTCCAGTCCTCCAATCAGAGGGGAAGAAAGAAACAGGGGGAGGAAGAAGATAAATAAACAATAGATAAATTATAGACTGCCATATTGTAATAATGAGGAAGTATATGATTTCAAAGAAACAGGGAAAATTTTGTATGAATTGATGGAGAATCAATTGAGAAAAACCAGAAAAGTTATATAAATATACACTGTTATGAAAGTATACTATACATATGTATGTACAAATATATATGCATATATAATTGATGTGGTATATGTATATAATATAACATATATATCATATATAGTATGTGTGCATGTATGCAGACATAATATGCATATAAAACATTGATATTATAAAAATGAACAATTTGGAAGACCTTTATAATGTGATTTATAACGAAATGAGCAGAACCAAGGGAATTTTTTTGCATCAAAAAAACCCAACAATATAACAACACAATGATAAAATCATTAAGAATTCTGATAAATTCAATGACCATTTATGATTTCAGACAAATAATAATAAAGCATATTATATGCCTCTTGACAGAAAGGTGATGAATACAGAATACAGAAAGAGAAGTGTATTTTTTTTAACAAAGCTAGTGAGTAAAATTTGTTTTGCTTGACTAGAGAGATATAAATCTATCTAACTAAATATATACATATATGTATATATACACATATCTTTGTACATGTATGAACATATGTATACATATACATATATATGTATGTATATATAGAGATTTGTTAAAAAGAGCTTTTCTTTCTTTTTGTATTGCAGTGGAATGGTAAGAAAATAGATTTCCATAGATTAGAGCTATATAATTTATTTTTTTTAAAAGGACAGAGACAGACAGATACAAGGGGTTCCCTAAGCCTGAACATAATTTGAAACTCATAGAAAGATTTAAACTTCACTATGTCTTTGGGGAGTTATAGATATAGATAGAAATATGCATATATTTTCTTTGTATTTGAAAACATATCATCCACTAAAAATAAAATTCAGTGCCAGCTCTGAAAGAGTCAATATAATAAGTGCTAAAACAATGCAAGTTTGGTGAAGAGCTTTTGAATTCACTGTTGACAAACTGAAAATTGATTTGTGATATACTGGGAAAAAGATGTTTTCTCTTAAAAGATTGTATTAAATTCTGAGAGGGGAGAAGAAAATACTGTATATCAAGTACTGATGAAAGATTTGCAAAAGAATGTCTCAAAGGGATAAGAAGGAAAACAAACCAAAAAGTTGAAGAACCACAAAATAAATTCAGTCCATATAAGAGTAGCAACTTTGTAATAAAGGTCTTGAATTTATAGACAGATGTGACTGGTACAACAGGATGTTCTGCACCAAAACTTTCTGTCTGACATTTCAATTAATTATCTCCTGAGTGAATGACAGTTTAATGTAAAAAATTAAAGTAGCAGAGTGAAGATGTTTGACTTGAATAATTTTAGTTTTATCAAGTGGTTCTAACTACTCTCTAAAGCTACATGGAAGAGGGGTGAACAAAGCATAAGAATAAAACAATTTTACTGAATTTAATGCTTCAATCAAAAGTCTTGTGGATCTCTTCACTGTTACATTAACTTTTAAAAATCAATTTCATTTTTATATTCCTTTACAATTTGGGAATGGAAAAACCACAGACTTAATCACAGTGTTAGATATGTCAGTAGAAACCTCTTTTTTTAAATAAAATTTTAGCTTTTGTTTTTCAACTGAATTTTTTAAATAATTTCTTCTGAGTGATTAGGTGAAATAATCAAAATTTTAAATTACTTAAAAATTCAAAATTACTTTAAAATTGCTAAACAAAATCTTTCTATTTTAATTTTTGTCCAAAGACTCTCTGTTATTAACTGTGCTATAAGGTATTGTGTCAGTGCTTGACTCATGAAACCTCTATAGAAAAAAGATAATTTTTTAAAAAATCCTTTCTTACAAAAATGGTATATGGAATGAATTAGTAACCTCTAGGCAGATAATTCTCATATGCATTTATATATTTTAACTGATCTTCTGCTCTCCAGTCACACCTCATCAACTTCCTATTTGACATCTTGAACTAGATATCTTATTGACATCTCAAAGTTAACATACTGAAAATGGAACTCATCTTTTCACCAAACCACCTCCTTTTCCAAAATTGCTTAATGTATTATAGGATATTACCATTTGTCAGTCACCTAGACTCTCCATGTAGTTGTCATCCTTGACTTTTAATCCTTATATCACTTAATATCCTTTTTCTAAATTTTCTTTGTTCGATGGTCACAATATCCCTTCTATATATTTCATTCTCTCTACTCAAACAGCTGCCACCCCCATGGAAGTCTTTGACATCTCATTGCAATATTCCTCTGATTGATCTATTAGCTTCAAGACTCTCCCTAATCTAGTTCACCTTTCACCCAAGTGACAGTGATTGTACTGAAGTTTTGACCTAGTCAACCTACTGATCAACAAACTCTCATATCTCCCTTAAATCTGCTAGCTCAAATCCTCTATGTAGATTTTAAAGTCTTTCACAATCTGGTTGTTTCCTGTATTTCCAGTTGTACTTAATATTTTACTTTATATCCTCTGTGATCAACAAAATACACAAACTTTTGCCTGCATGGATTTTCAGTGGCCATCCCTCATATCTGAATTGCTCCCCCTTTTTGCCTTTTTCTCAACATTTCATTCAAATCACAGGTCAAATCTAACTATCTGCAAGAAGCATTCCTCCATTTCTTCCTTTCATTGCTCCCTCTCCAAATAATCTCCCATTTACAGGATCTATCTATCTATCTATCTATAGATAGAGATATTTTGATAGATATCCATAGATAAAATATTCACACAATTTGTTAAATGTCTTTGCTTTTAAAAGTGATTTCCTGCAGGGAAAGATCTATATTTTTTGGGCTTTATCTGTTTCCCCAGTGCTTTGTGTAATGCTTTGCATATAGTAAAACATTAATTAAATAATTCTTGCTTACTATAATAATGCCATACCATTGGAAAGCAGTCCATTTTTTCATCATTGTCCTACTGATAAAATTGCATTTCTTCAGTGCCCAATACACAGACTACATCAAATTTTCAGTGATAAACATTCATAAAAGTGAGTACAGTGGCTTATGTTTTGTTGTTCAGCTACAGAAACAACTTAATTTTATTGTTGCTACTATTTGGTCATTTTCAATCCTCTCCAACTCTCCTGGACCTCATTGGTTTTTTTCTTAGTAAAGCTATTTGAATTGCTTTCCATTTTCTTCTCTAGCTATTTTACAGATGAAGAAACTGGGGCTTAGAGTATTAAGTGATTTGTCAAGGTTCACACAGTCAATAAGTGCCTGAGCCCAGAATTGAACTCAGAAAGATGTGTCTTCCTGACTCCAAATCAAGCATTATTTTCATTGTGCCACCTAGTTGCCCTAAATGCATCAATTGTATTGTTAAACCTATATATAGGGCCAAAGTTCCTCACAAATCACTGAGATTGCCCAAAGATCCCAAAAGTAACTGCTCTTGTTAAAGTAAGTTAACATGTGCAACTCAAAGCTGGAGGAGTATGTAACTATTGCACAGGTGTTCAGTTTCTTATTGGAGGATGTGGGTTCAAATGCCTGCTAGAATGGTTACTTACCTCTGTGACCTTGAACAAGTCTTCCTCCCAAGCTTTTTCCTCATTATAAAAGAAATATAATGGAACAAATGACTTCTGAGATAACTTCAGTTCTAAATTTGTGAAGCATTATGAAAAACTATTATGCTGAGAATATACTTTAAAAAAAGAAAATATTTGGCTATTTTCATCATGTTTATACACTATAAAGTCATTCAAGTGAATGGAAATTTCAGCTGGCACAGTATTAGCTTGATTTTGGAGATGTTCTTGAGCTAGACTTTCTGCTATTACTTGTCATGTGTTTACCACTGGGAAAGAGAAACACATACAAATTTGATTCCTGTTCATACTGTCATAAAGCAAGCAGGTGATATTCTTGCATCTTTCTCCATATTTGAATTATTAATAGTTGGTAGTATTGGCCTCATTCCATCAATAAATATCACATGGCTAGTTACTGGCAGACCTGGAATGAATATCTAGTTTTCCTGAGCCCAGAACAGTGATCTTTCATTATAACCTATTGTCATAGGGAGAGACAGCATCAATGAAAGCAGTATCCATGTTCTTTATAATATAAATAAGAAATGTTGATTTGGTTCCTTTGTGAAGAATGAGGGAGGGTACTATTCTTCCACAGTAGACAGAGTTGGCAAAAAAACAGAAAATTTTGTATCATTCAGGAAGGATCTATCTAAAGTTCAAGTTATACATTATACACTGCCCTAAAATAAACTATATGTATGTAGGTAGGTATGTATGTATGTCTGCATTGAAATTTTTTTAATCTTTCCATAACTGTTCTACTCCTCTGTGCATAGATCTGCTAATGTCACTCTTTAGTTTCTAATGGCATATTTCCCCAGGAAATGTCAAAGTTTTGTTTGGCATCAATTTGTAAAAACACTGACAACATTGAATATGTGGTTGGATTTCACAGCCCTCCAGCTGGTTCTTCTGACAGTGTCTGATGATCTCTGAATCAACACTGTCTGCTGCAGATATATGACTATTCCTATGTCTAGAGAAAAATGTAGATAATGTGTTCAAACACAAACTTTGAACTCTTACTTTTTATGTTTGAATTTCCATATCGTGATGAAATCTGATAATGAATGACTCACAGGTGAATATAGGTTGATGTGGATTTTTAAAAATTGCATTTTCCTCTTGCAATGCACTCTGTGTGCATGTGCATGCGTAACAGTAGTAGGCATAAGAAAGGAATTCAGAGATACTTTAGCGTGAGTTGATTCAAAATTTTCCACAACATATAGGAGATTTGGGTGAAGAAATTTCATCTTAGACTGATGCTTTGGGGGAGAAATGGGAAGAGGAAAAGATTTGACCAAAGCAATAGTGAACATATCTGTAGGTGGATGAAAGATTTATCTGCATCACTATCAGATAATTGGATTCATCTATCATATCTCTTTTCTTCAAAAAAAAAAAAAAACAAAACCACTGGCTTTTACCCTAATCTGTCTAGTAAGACCAAAACAAAAATCCAAAGCTCCTTCCCAAAGCATTCCCTACTACACAGATGAGTACTACCTATTGCAATGAAAAAAACATGGAATTTGGAGGCACGGAATCTCAGATTTATTCTAAATTTTATGTATTGACACTGATGTGCCCACAATCAAATCACTTTACTAAAAGTCTATTTTTTATCCAAATATAAATTAAGGACATAAATGCATGGCCCATCTACCTCACAAAATGATTGCTGATTGATTGATTAGGAGGAAAGTAAAATTAGAAACAAAGGACACACAAATAAAATTCTCAAAATGCAGGTAATAACAGATATGAATCTGAAACCAAGGAATTACGTGTGACATAAAGAAGACAAAACCTAATTAGCATGTGCCCAGCAAATTCCCATACCCTTCTAACATTCAATTTTTTGTCCAATACCCCATACATTTTCCTCATTTTGCAAATAATTTTACTAAATAATTTTTCATTATTTTATCTTCATTTGCTATTTGTTGGCTTTCTCTTTTGTTTTTATTTCTTACTTGCAAAAGTTAGAAAAAATGTTAAAGATCAATTCAGGTAATTATATTTCTTGGATAATTACATTCATTTTCATTTAATTTATGATGTATCATAACTTTTTTCAGTTTTTCTTCATACATTGGCATAAAGAATTATCCATTCAGTCTCATTAAGTTTTGCTCATATGATCATACTCATCCTGTTCTCCATTTTTCTTTTTCCAATTTTTCTTTGTAAATTTTTAAATTATTTCAGGTTTCCTTTGTATTAATCATACGTATCTATCTTATTTCCTTTATAATATTCAATTGCATTAATGAACAATAATTTATTTCAATAACAAAAGTAGACATTTAGGTTCCTTGCAAGTTTTGGAAATGATACATAATGCTTCTCTGAAAATATTTGAGGAGATATTTTGATCTTGTTACTGTTAAATATAAAGATATATTCCTAATGAAGGAATCATTGACTAAGAGAGCAAAAGTATTTTTATAATTTTCGGGGTATTTATTTTTAAGTTCCTGATTTCATGAAACTATAAGTTTAATAGAAGAGAAAAAACACAAACAACTATTTCTAAACAAAATACATACAGGAAATACTGGAGATAATCTCAAGGAAAAGTATTAGCATTAAGGATTAATGGGAAAAGTTTATTGAAAAAAGTAGGGGAAATATTATTGTGGGGTGAGGTTCCTCTTTCTGGTAAGGGGAAAAGAGTCCAGGCCAACATAAGATTTTGTTCAGTCAAGGGGAGGCAATAGTAGATGTAGCTAGGCAGTATCTCATGACAAGAGCAAATAGCAATTATTAGTTGGTTAACGTAGTGACTTTCATTACTTGCCATGGATCTTCACTGAGGTGGGAAGTTTGAGTTCTGAGCGTGATAAAGAGTTTTTCAACTAATTAGAGGTGGGGGCCTGGTGGTGAAAGGTGATAAGGAATAGCCTAAGTTTTAAAGGTTGGGAAAATTATTAAAGCACAGAATAATCCCCTATGAATCGATGTGGATTTACATTCCTTGGCAGCATGACAAGCTGTAATATTCACAATTTCATTCATGTGACTTTGCCGAGGCATTTCACCCTATGCCCTGTTCTGTTGCTCATTGTTTTCTTCTTTCTTTCCTTTCTTTCTCCTTCATTCTTTCTTTCTTCCTTTCTTTCTCTTTCTTTCCTTTCTTTCTTTCTTCCATTCTTCCTTCCTTCCTTCCTTCTTTCCTTCCTTTCTTTCTTTCTGTTCTTCCCTTCTTTCTTACTTCCTTTCTTCCTTCCATCTTTCTTTCCTTCTTTATTTCTTTTTCAGGGCAAGAAGTATTGGCATGGATTTCAATTTACAAGAGGTTTAGGACAGAGCTAATAAATTGGATTTTCTCTACTCTGCCATTTTCCAGCAAGTCTTCTCATTGTTTCTTTCATTGTTTGCTCTTATCTGGCTACCTTGCACCTCACTGCTACTACTTTGCACAAAAGCAGAAATAGGTATGCTTCCACCTGTATGCTCCATAACTCCTTAGTAAATGAGAAATGAGAAAAGGGAAACAGGCTAGGTATGCAGTAGCTGGCGTCATCTCTCACGCATCTCTGCTAATGAAATATTGCCTCAGAAGATTCCCTCATATTTATTTAGTAAGATGAGAGCCTCTTTGCTGCAGGACAGAGATTCTATACAGGAAATGCAATATAGTGACTAAATTATCCTTCCTTTATGTTCCAGGAGAGTAGGTACATTGTTCCCTTTGCATATACAGTGCTAGGCTGATACTGGATGTAGTTGTTTAATAATTAAAGACTTGATTAATTCATACCTGACTCCAAAGTCATCCTTCTACTTCTTTCCTAGATGAAGTTTTAAAAAAAATTGACATCATTCCACTTTTTTTTTTAGTTTTTCAATGAACTAAATTATTTCATCTAGGTGATTATCTAAAATATGTAGAAATACAGAGAGAATGAAGTGTTTTGAGTATTAGTTTAGAAAAGTCATTGAAAGATCTTGAAAAAAAATTCTCTCAGAATTCTAGTAACTTTTTATTTACTTTGAAATGGTAATAAATGTTTTATAAAGTAATACCATCAATGGTATGGCCATCAGCATAAAAATATATTTCCAGGGATGATGGAATATCATTCTGCCTAACATCATTCACATATTCAATACAATTTTTGACAAATAACTTGTTTCTTTTTTCCTGCAGAAGGTAGTATAGCTATCTCTTTAATATGAAATATGATTTCCTTTTGACTACTCATCTAGTGATACACTTGGTGAAATTACAATAATGTTAGGGCAGAAAAGCAACATTAGCAATTCTGAAAAAAATACATTTCTATAAATATTTATATTGCTTATAATGTTTACCTTATCAGAATATTTAGTTATTCTTACCTAAATTATTAGAATACTTCTTTCATCATTGAATTTTTAATAAAGAATGTTAGTAAAACATGATTGACTTGGAGGAAATAATTCAACATATAAGCTCTATAAACACATAAAAAAAAGAAAGAATTTGAAGAGGTGGAACATAGATATATATTTTCATTAGAGAAAATCTTGTGTATAATAGATCAATACACAAAATCTTGTGTATAATAGATCAATAAAATTTTATTCAACCAGTACAAACCTCAAAACACTTGAGTTTTAATTCTAGATTCTTTATATAAGCAATAAAACCTCTAAGAAGTTTTCATAATTTCATTAACAAAGGAAAATTAGCATTTGTTTAAAGCTCGTACAAATAGACAAATCATGAAAATTATTGCAAGTATAGTCTTACACATACCTCAAAAAAAACTACAAGAAAAAAATCTTCATTTATTGTAGTCATACTTTTGGACTAATGAATGAAAGATAGTTATATTGCCAGGTATCCATACTTGGAATCATTATAGACACCTGACAGCAGCTACATTAAGCATCTAATAACAGAAGGAAAACAAATACTTACTCTCAAAAGTGATTAATGGAGACATTTCCTGGTGGTGTTTTTGTTTTAATTCTGTGGTGCTCTTTCAAAAATGGAAAGAAATAAGGAAAATACTAAAATAATTTTATTTTTTAAACAGTTACTATTTCAGGTAGAAATCACCACTTCTGTTCTTAAAAGGCATTTCAAATTTTGATTGGGGTAGGTGCAGATAAGATGCCTGGATAAAAACAGGGATGTGCCAGAGTTTTCCCCCCAAGCCCAGACAAATACCTGTAAAAAATAACTCTGAACAAATTCTAGAGCTGAAAGAGTCAACCCCAAAACAGACTGGAAGGTCCATAGGAAGTGTCAATTGCCTGTCACACTGGGCTGGGAACAGAATAGCATTGAATGTGAACTGAGCCAGCACACATGGGACCTCAGCAGGTCTCTGGAGCACTGAATCACTGGCACTTGTGACAAATTTCAGATTTATTGATCCCAAAACACCAAAGACAAATTGGAAGATCAGTGGAAAATACCTGTTGGACCTGTGTGAGAGAGTAGAATAATATGGTCCCAGTCCCAGGATAGTGGAGGGCCCTGAGGAACCCACAGCAGCAAGGGCAATGGGGGTAGTGGCAGTAGCTGTTTATGGATCTCTAGGCTCATATTGTGGGAAAATCAAACAGCAAAGAGTGCCCACATCTCCCACCCCTCTTACACTCAATAGAAACAGAGAACTACCTTGACAAAGAGCTCAAAAGTCAAGAAATTGGTTGGGGAAACTAGCAAAAAGCAGAAAAATATCAGACTATAGAATCTTATTGTGATTACAAGGAAGATCAAAACATCCAAACAGAAGGAGATAACAAAGTCAAAACTCCTACATGTAAAGCTTCAAGAAAGATAGAAATTGGTCTCGGGCCACGGAAGAGCTGAAAAAGAATTTTGAAAATCAAATGAGAGAGGTAGAGGAAATAATGGAGAGGGAAATGACAGTGATACAAGAAAATTATGAAAAATGAGTCAACTGCTTGCTGAAAGGGACCCCAAAAATGATGAAGAAAATAACACCTTAAAAATACACTAATCTAAAAGGCAAAAGAAATTCAAAAATCTAATGAGGTGAAGAATGCCTTAAAAAGTAGAATTGGTGGGATGAAAAAGGAGATCCAAAAGCTCAGTGAAGAAAATGATTACTTAAAAAGTTGCATGGAACTGATGGAAGCTTAATGGTTTTATGAAAAATCAAGAAATTATGAAATAAAATCAAAAGGATAAAAAAAATAGATGACAACATGAAATATTTCATTGGAAAAACAACTGACATGGAAAATAGATCCACGAGAGACAATTTAGGAATTATGATACCACCTGAAAGCCATGATCATGAAAAGAGCTTACATCATCTTTCATGAAATTATCAAAGAAAATTGCCCTGACATTCTAGAACCAGAAGATAAAACAGATATTGAAAGACTCCATCCCTTGCCTCTTAAAAGACATCTCAAGCATTTCAAGGAATATTGTAGACAAATTCTAGTGCTCCCATGTCAATAGGAAAGTACAGCAAACAGTCAGAAAGAAATAATTTGAGTATTGTGGAAACACAATCATGAAAACACAAGATCTAGTAGTTTCTACATTAAGGGATCATAGGGTATGCAATATGATATTGCAGAAGTCAAAGGAGCTAGGATTAAAACCAAGAATCAGCTACCCAACAAAACTGAGCATAATACTTCAGAGGAATAAAAGGTCATTCAATGAAATAGAGGACTCTCAAGCACTTTTGATGAAAAGACCAGAGCTGAAAAGAAAATTTGACTTTCAAATACAAGAATCAAGAGAAGCATGAAAAGGTAAACAGGAAAGAGAAATCATAAGGGATTTTCTAAATGTGATCTGTTCACATTCCTTCACGGAAAGATATTATTTTAGCTCTTGAGACTTTTCTCAGTATTAGGGTAGCAGAAGGGATTATATATACATATATATATATATATACATATATATATATATATACATATATATATATATACGGAGGGCACAGGGTGAGCTGCATATGAAAGGATGTATCTAAGAAAAGAAAATTAGAAGTGAGAGAGTAATATATTGGGAGAAAGAGAAAAGGAGAGATAGGATGGGATCAATTATCTCTCACTTAAAAGAGGCAAGAAAAAACTCTTTTTTAATAGTGGGGAAAAGGGATCCAGTGAGATGGAAAGAGTAAACCTTACTCATAAGATCTGGCTTAAGGAAAGAATAACATGAACACTCAATTTGGTACAAAAATCTATCTTACCATATAGGAAAGTGGGGGGGGATTAATAGGGGTTGGTGGTATGATAGAAGAAATATCAACTAGGAGGAGGGGATAATGAGAAGTAAACATTTTGAGGAGGGATAGGTTCAAAAGAGAGGATAGAATAAATGTGGACAGGATAGAATGGAAGGAAATATAGTTAGTCTTTCCCAACAGGACTTATTTATAGAAGTGTTTCAAATGACTACACATGTACAACCTAGGCCAAATTTCTTGCCTTTTCAATGAAGGTGGTTGGTGAGGGAGGAATGGAGAGAATCTGTAACTTGAAATTGTTAAAAATTGTTTTTACATATGACTTTTTTATGACTGTTTTTACATATGACAAGGGGGTATAGAACTTTATCTCATCCTATAAGAAAATAGAGGGGAAGGGGATAAGAGAAGGAAGGGTGTATGATAGAATAGAGGGCAGATTGGGGGAAGGGGTAATCAGAATGCACACTCTTGTGGTGAGCACAGAGAGAGATGGGGAGAAAATTTGGAACTCAAAATCTTATGGCAGTGAATGTTGCAAACTACAAACAAAATAATTAATAAAATGTAAAAAAGGTGTTTTTTGGTCTGAAAAAAAAGAAATTTTACTTCTCAAATTAAGAGCTAAAAGTATTATTCACAGTCAATTATATCTAAATAATTTCTGTTTATCTAACACATTATGCTTACACACATATATTCCAGGGGAAGATATGTCCATTGTAGGGACAGTGTAACAACCCAAATTACTTCCACTTATAGTGGGGGAAGCAAAATAAAGATAGTTCTCCATAACTAAAATACTGTCCAGGTTTCTGGGCTATAGACACCCATTGAACCTTTAGGGAATACGGTGTGATTCTTAAATATTTTACAAGTATAAATAAAGCTTCCTCTTCATTAAATGTCTTAACTACTTGCATGGGAAATTGGGGCATTGGGAGATTGTATGTTACTATGTGTGCAAATGTATGGAAAACTACCTATGTCCTACATCTGATATTACAAAGGAAAACATTTCCACAGGGAATAAGCCAAAAATAGTTATTTAATGAAGGAGACCCTCTCCACCTCTTCTTTGACAAAACCTAAGGTTTGTGGTTTTTGACTTGGGTTACTTTATTAAAAGACTAATTACACCTTCTTTGGATTATCTTTAAGTAAGGGGAAAAAAGTTAAGTTTAATATTGCTCAAAGTCAGCATGACTTTGGAGAACAGCCAACACAAAGATATGAGCATTAAAGTCTGAAGACAGGGAAATAAGAAGCAAGAATTTATCATGTAGTGACAAGATATTTTGGTCTGAACTTGTGATGTTATCAGTACAGTATCTGCTTGCATGGAAAACTCTCCTACTAATACAATTCTTGTCTTAGACTCTGAATTTATTTTCAGAAATATTATAATCATTGTATTTCAATATGATCATCAAACACATCTCAATACAAACAATGTTTAGAAACCTTAATCTAGCAAAATGACAAAGCATCTGTAGCTCACAGTCTTAGTGGCATCTGGGGCAATGAGACAGTAAGTAGCTTACCTATAGTTGCATAACAAGAATGTGTCTGAGGTGGAAATTGAATGCATGTCTTCATTCTAAAACTGACCATTTATTCACTACACGATGGTGGCCACTAAAAGAGGAGATAAAATAAGAAATTCACATTTGAATGAATTCCAAATATAGTTAGATACAGGTAGTAGAGTAGTAGAGGGGAAAGATAATTCAAATTTATAATTCCAGGCATAGCATTGAAATTTTCTCCAAAGTCTTTCAGAGCATGAACTGGCAAGCAAAAGCCAATGGATACAAAATACATGATGGAGAGTTGCATATTTTATTTTGTTTTGATCTGTTCATCTATTGTGCCCATTGGTGTCAATCCATTTTCCTCATGCAAGAAATATCATTTTCCTTTATAGATTAAACATCTTTGAGATCAATGTAATACATTTTAAACCTGAGGCACATTAGATACTGAAAAAAAAATGTTACTGTGTAAAGTCAGATGAACTGTTTATCTAACAGTGGAAATAACCATTGTAAAACATTCCTAGAAAACAGGATAAATATGAATCAGAATTTATTACTCTAAATTACCGTGATGTGCTAACAAATAATACTTTTGAATGGTAAGCAACAATGAAATGAAATCCTGTATATTATATTTTCTCAATAAAGCTGTTATTCCAAGACAAAATATAAAATGTTCATATCAGAATCACATTGGGAATAAATTGATGGTATTTGTCTTAGTGTATATATGATTATACTTATCCTCAACTCTCTGTGCATCAGTTTTTACTGTGCCTCAGAACTGGGCAGCAAATTACTTGATGAATAGAAAGGGGATAAGTATAAAACATCATTCTCCCTGGAACACAGCTTTGCCAGCAAAAATGCATTTAGACAACTTCTTACTGTCAGATCATAAGGTTAATATGAGACTGTATTCAGGGGATGGTTGGAGGTTCAGATTCATAGAAATATTATAAAGCAATCTGTTGTAGCACTGACACATCCTCAGTGGGGCTTGCTTTGAGTTCATTTGTAATCCACAAAGAAAGTTGGATATACAGTTAATTTTTGAATTGGATGTAACAGGTGTGAAAGTAAGCAGGACAGAACTCACTTTGGGGTGTGTGCATGTATATGATATCCCTAAAGTTGAATACAATGTATTATTTGACATGTTAAACTATTTCTAAAAACATTCCTAAAGGATCTTTACTTTTTCTTTCTTCAGTATGTGATCCATGATGAACTACTTCTTTTGTATTCAACAAAAGAAGAAAGCTTCTTTTCCCCTAACAATTGTTTGTCTGACTTTTTTCAGTCTATCCTCTAACTACCAAAAGGTGATTTGAAAGCATTGTGATTACATAGTTATTTTACTTTGACTATAATATACACTATGTTTCTTTCTGAAGCTCAAGAGATTCACAGTGATATTATCTTTTTCTCCTATCATATAATTCCTTCAATGTACTTTATTCACTTCTCTTCTCCACAGTTTCTCATTTGTCGTATGCCACTACTGGCTCATATTCACCATGTGCCTCTTCTTTGCTTTCCATGTTACTATAATTTTAAATTCTTCATGAGAAGTTGTATTCCATATCTTATGGCCATACAAACAACATCATTAAACTTTTGTTAAGGGTTAGTAAAGGAGATTTCCTTTTTTAAAATGATTTTTCTTCTTGTTGAATTTTGGTTGCATAATATTCATTTGTACTTTTTGTCTCAGATATGCATAATGACAAACTTGCTCTTTAGGGAATATATTCAAACACTCAAATCTGAGAAATAGACATTTTTCATACACTTCATAATTCTTATGGAGATATACAAGACAAACACCTTTTACCACTCATCTCTTAGAGGACACTCTACAGTGAACTATGCTTCAGTGAAATCAATTTAATGTTGTACACAACTGGAAACATCAAGAGGGCATCACTTTGAATGTATTACCACTCTTCAATCTAATTTCTGTGATAAAACTCTTCCATCATAGTTAAATATCTTCAGCAGATAGACATCTCTCTATTTTATGCCTTCTTCTTGGTCTATTAAACATTCATGGATTAATTTGAATGATCCATATTTTATTCTTTACTCTTGCTACTTTACTAACATAAATGTTTACCTTGTTATAGTATATATAATCATGTATTTAACAGCCTTGCTTTCATATAAGGCAACATAAGTAATGCAATGTGTTATCTACTCATGCCCCTTCTAAACTGAGATACACGTATGCTATTTAAAATCTTCTGAGAAGATGGTGGCTTTCCAGAATTAGGAGCTATATATCATTATTTGAAATATAGTTTTGTTTTATTGTCAAGATATTTGTGGCAGTAAGTAATGTGGAATTTTCAAAAAAAACCCTCCTTTTTCCTAAGTATGATCCTTCCCAATTTAAATTCAAAAGTGTGTTAAACTTACAGTCTATTTAAACACCTGTGCAAAATAGCTATTCTGATTGAATAATCACAATGAAAAACTGTATTTTTGTCAAATAAAAGTTCTTGATGAATATTTTACGAACTAGAATTCAGAATATCATTCAAATAATATAATATAATATAATAATATAATATTCAAAATATTTTTAGATAATTACATTGTTCCAAATTGGAAATGTATCCCCCTATCAGTCTTATCAGAAAATATGGTTTATTGTGGTGGTAGTGAGGTTGAGGGGGGTGGAGATGTGGATTACAGCCATTGGCTTTTTCTTTAAGAAGTTTATGATCTAATAAGGGAATATACCATCAAATTATGGGAATACTGTTTTTTTATTGTTTTTAAGCTTAAATACATAACAAGGATAGATTAACTCTATGTAAAAGATGATCTAAAATCAGATGAGGATGTATCTGCATAAGTAAAAGAAATTTGAAAGGAATAAGGAAAATTGATCCATTATTAGTTGTTCTTTGCCCTCTCTCCTTTTCCAATTTAGAATATATTCTTAAAATCCCTACTTAGTTTAATAATGTTGAAGTATACATCAAATGTAAGTTTCTTTGAGTTAACATCCAAAGATAGCCAACAAATCATATTTTTATACTGCTGAAATATATTTGCTAAGATTAATTAAATGCTAAGACATTACCCTGAGTAAAATGTAAGAATCCCTTATGTTGTTATGAACAAATTAATTTCAGTTCTGCAGGCAATTACTAGATGAAATCTTGACTAATAGATTGTTGTGATGGTCAGGATATTTCTAAGTTCCAGGCACTAACAGATTTAAAATCACGATTCATTTGCATTTCATTCCAGGGCAGAATGTTGTTCAAACATTAAAAAAAAACTCTACAGCACAAATTCAGATAATTAGGTTCATAAGAATAAAATGTCCTCTTCCATTTTTATGTGAAAATGACATTTTACAACTAAAATAATTATTGATTTTATAAAACCTTGTCTATTTTTCCAGTTATATTTAGAGTATAAACATCTTTCCAGTCATCTCAGTTCACATGCTGGAAATCATTCTCAGTTTTTCACTCCCTTTCACCTCTATATCTGACTAGCTATCTAATCTTCACAACACTACTGGAACAATATCAGTTAAATCCATCCCTTTCTCTTGACTCACGGTACAACCACACTAGCCACTAGCATTACTATGACAGTCTCCTAATTGGCTTTCTTCTTTCTCCAATCTATTATCTACAGAGTTGTCAAATACTTGTCTGACTAAATATATACTCTCCCCACTACAAACCAACCAACCAACCAACCAAAGAAATAAATGAATGAACAAATGAATGAATGAATAGAATGAACGAATAAATAAATAAATATTTGGTGCCTCTTTATTGTTTCTGGCCTAAAATACAAAGTACTATGTAGACATTTAAAACCATTCATAATACCATTCCTATATATTTCATCAGAACAATTTCACTTTATTTTCCCTCATCTACTCTAGGTTCCATGGCCTACTTTCTGCATTCCAAGAATGCTGGTCCATCTTCTGCCTCCAAGTCACTCCTTTGTTCTTTAATTTAGTTCTATGATTTATAACTCTATTTAAAATTCAATTCATGAGCCACTTCCTATAAGAGGCCTTTCTTAATCCTTAACACTCAAATGTTTCCATCTATCTGTCTATCTCTTCATTTATCTATCAATCAATCTATCGATCTATCTATCTACCTACATGTATGTATACTAAATATATTTATCTGAGCACTGGTGTAAAATCCCAGATTTAGCATCAGTAAGTCCTGGTTTCAAACAGTACATTTAATCTTTAGGTCCCAGAATCATAAATTTGGAGCTGATATTGACATGAGGCCATATGTTCAATAAATTCATCAACCCATATGGAGTCATGACCCATAGTTTAAGAAGTGCTGAAGGGGTTGAAAGTGGAAAAGGTTTAAGAACTACTGACAGATGAGAAACTTAAAGGGAAAAAAAGAATTGTAAAATAAGTTTCTGAGGCTAGAATTGAATTCAGATTATCCCAGTTCGAAATCCAATAATATATTCACTGTCTCCTAATATATTTAATAATTAAAAAGTCTCTCTCAAACTACATAACTCTTAAATCAATTAACATCAGCCATTTTTTAAGAAAAGGTAAGAAAAATAAAGCATAGGATGTAGTTCTATAAGTAACCTTACAGGCAATCTAATTTGAATTCTTAATTTTACAAATTAAAAAAAATGAGTTTCAGAGAATTCAAGCAACTTGTGTGATATTATAGAGGCAGTTAGTATCAGAATATGAATTCAAACCCAAAGTCTCCAGGTAATATTGTAATCTTTTAGCTCCATTATAGTGGTATAACAATAGTGAAAGCTTCTCATTTCAATACATTCCTATAGGCTCACATACTATGAAGTAAGACTAGAAAATCACAACCTTTCATTGATCCAGGGAGCAATCTAATACTTTAAATTGCAGATAAGTCAACTGATCTGCTTTGTGTTTCCCTTAAAATTCAATATAACTTGACTTCTCACCTCTAAATAAAAGAATTAAACTTATCCTTCTCTCAAAAATTACAACAGAAGTTAAACAAAAAATAGTTTATTGATATAAAGTGATATACTATAGTATAAAGAACACTGTATTAGGAATTAGTATATCTACCGTTAAATTTAGTTGGGGTACTTATTTTATTAATGCACTTGTACAATAACTTCAGTTTCTATATCATTAAAATGAGCATACTTAACTAGGGAATCCACAAATTCCCTTTCAATGAGAGATCTTACTTATTTTCTTTATGACAATAGTTTTCTTTTGAGATATGAAAACATATCAGGCTCTTGTGATGTATCACTGTAATGTTAATAGGATTTAAGATCATCCAGTCCATTAATAGGCCTCACTTAGAGCACATTTAGGGAAGTTTGCTTGGGGGAGACATGTTTGTGGGAAAGATTTCACACTTTTTGTTAATTTCAAATTAGACACAGAGAGTTGTGAAGCCTTCTGCCTCTGAGAAGTGTACATATATATTCTGAGGTGGTATTTTGCTTTCAGGGCTTGCTTATGAGAAGGACCTTGTGATTTCCTGGTTAAGACTCTGAGTAGCTGTATATTCAGACTCCTTCCCCCTTGACTTTTCAGACCTAAAGGCTCTCTACATTCAGTGATATATGTAAAGCATATAGCAATATTGCTTTGATTCAGAGCCTTGTTTTTTAGTCTTTATTTCTCTGCTTATATTTTCTCTGTTTGTATTTTCTCTGAAGTTCAGGATGGTAACTGTTCCCCTGAAGTAGAGAATGTAATTTAAATAAAAAAGAGATTGATGACCCCATAAGCAGCTATCTTTCCTAGTAAAGCAGATCTCAGAACACGTGGTAGCAACCATCCTGGGTAGTCCCATGTGGTTGCCTTCACAACCCCTGAAAGAAGAGACCAATTGACCAATAAAATCTATTTATTGAGTGCCCATTAAATGCCACTAATAAATATTTTATGTAATTACACCTGGGAAGGGATATTAAGGCATAGTAAGACAAGAGAAGTAAAATAAATGTAAGGCAGGGAAAGATAAGACAAAGGAGGCAAGGGAAGTTGGAAGGAGAGGGATTGAAAAGATTTAATTTTCTTCCTAAAGAAGAAAACACAGTATTAATAATATGGCTGTTGCTTTATTATATATATGCAGAATGACTGAGAATATACAATAAAATTGTTCTTTTTAAAATTGTATTTAGTATTCCCCCCATTCAATATAAAAAACAATTTTTTAACATTTGCTTTTAAGTCTTTCGGTCTCAAATCCTCTCCCTTCTTCCCTCCTCACCCTTCTCACCACTCTCATTGAGAAGGCAAGCAATTCGATATAAATTAAATTTGTGTAGTCATGAAAAACATATTTCCATATTAGTCATGTTGTGAAAGAAAACATAGGCAAAGTAAACATAAAACAAAGTAAAAAAAAATATGCCTCAATCTTTATCCAGACACTTTTAGTTATTTCTCTGGGATTGAAAAGAATATTTCATCAGAAATCTGTCAAAGAGTTGTCTTGTATGATTGGATTGCTGACAATAGCTAAGTCATTCACTGGCTAATAATCTTACAGACTGTATATTACAGTTTGCAACAGTTCATATAAATCGTTCCATGTTTTCTGAGAGCACCTATTCATCATTTCTTATAGCACAATGGCATTCCATCAAAATCACATAGCTCAGTTTTAACCATTCCCCAACTGATGGGCATCCTCCCAATTTCCAACTCCCTGCCACCAGAAAAGGGCTGCTTTTAATATTTTAGTATGTATAGATCTTCACTCCCTCCCTTTTTTTAATCTCTTTATGGATACACACATAGTACTGGCACAGCTAGGTCAATGATTTGGGCAAAGTTCAAAATTTCTCTATAGAATGGTGGAATCAGTTCATAACTCCACCAACAGTACATTAATGTCTCATTTTCCCTACATTCTCTGCAACATTTGTCATTCTCCATTTCTGTCCGATTTGCCAAAGTAATACATATGAAGTCGTATGTTAGAATTGTTTCAATTTGAATTTCTTCAATCCACAGTGATTTAGAGAGCACCTTCTCATATGGTTACAGATAGCTTTGATTTTTTCATCTGAAAATTGGTCCTATCTTTTGATTATTTATCAATTGAGAAATAGTTCTTATTTTTATAAATTTGACTCAATTTTCTGTGTGTTTGAGTAATGTAGACTTCATCAGCAAAACTTACTTCAAAAATTTTAATAGTTATTATTAGTAAATGAATTTTCCTCCATTCCTTCCCCATCCCCATTTATTCTATTCTCTCTACTCTCACCCTATTTCCTCCTCAGAGGTGTTTTGCTTCTGATTACCATCTCCCCCAATCTGCCCTCACATCTACCACCCTCCCCATTTCTCCCATCCACTTCCCCTTACACTTCCCTGTAGGGTAAGGTAGGTTCCTACACTCAATTTAGTGTGTATATTATTCACTCTGAGTCAATTCTCGTCAGAGTAAGTTTCACTTACACATCGCCTCCATGGTAAAAACTTTTTCTTATTTCTTTTATTTGAGATAATTTATCCCATGCTATCCTTCCCTTTCTCCCAAAATATTTCTCTTTCCCATCCCTTCATTTGAATTTATATATTTATTTTTCTGGTATTATCCTTTCATATTCAACTCATACCTGTGCCCTCTGTGTGTGTGTGTATGTGTGTGTGTGTGTGTGTGTGTGTGTGTGTATATTTCTAACAGCTCTAATAATGAAAAAAGTTGTTTTTTTATGAGTTACAAGTATTATCTTCCCATATAAGAATGCAAACAGTTTAAGCTTAAGTTGCTTATTATTTTTCCTTCCCTATTAACTTTATGTTTCTCTTTATTCTTACATTTCAATGTCAAATTTTTTATCCAACTCTCATAGTTTCATCAAAAATGCTTGAAAATCCTCTATTTAACTGAATATCCATTTTCCCCTGAAGTATAATATTCAGTTTTGCTGGATAGGTGATTCTTGGTTAGAATCCTAAGTCCTTTGCCTTCTAGAATGTCATATTCTAGGCCCTCCAATATTTTCATGTATAAACTGCTAAATGCGTTATCCTGACTTTAGGTCCATAATACTTGAATTGTTCCTTTGTGAATGCTTGCTATATTTTCTCCTTGACCTGTGAGTTCTGGAATTTGGTTATAATATTTCTGGTAGCTTTCATTTGGGGATCTCTTTCAAAAGGTTATCAGAGGATTCTTTCAATTTCTGTTTTAATCTTTGGTTCTAGGACATCAGGACAATTTTTCTTGATAATATTTAAAAGTTATATGTAAGCTTTTTAAAAAAAATATAGCTTTCAGGATCTCCTCCTGGATCTATTTTCCAGGTCAGTTGTTTTTCTAATGAAACATTTCACATTGCCTTCTCTTTCTTTTCATTCTTTTGATTGGTTTTATTTTTTCTTGATTTCTCATAAAGTCATAGCTTTCAGTTGCTCAATTCTAATTTTTCAGGAATGATTTTCTTCAGTGACTTTTTGTAGATCCTTTTTCATTTGGCCAATTCTACTTTTTAAGAATTTTTAAGTGCATTTTTGCGCCTCCTTTCCTATTTGTCCAATTCTTCTTTACAAACATTCTTCTCCTTAGTGACTCTTTGTATTTCTTTTTTCATTTGGCCTCTTCTGTTTTTTAGGCTGTTATTTTCTTCATTATTTTTGTGTCTGTTTAACCAAGCTGTTGACTGTATCCTCATGATTTTCTTTTATCACTCATTTCTCTTCCTAATTTTTCCCTTACCTCTCTTACTTGATTTTCAAAATCTTTTTTGAGTTCTCTCATGGCCTGAGACTAATTCCTATTTTTCTGGGAGGTTTAATTTGGAGCTTTGACTTTGTTATTTTCTTGTGAGTGTATGTTTTAAATTTCTTTTGTCACCATAGTAGCTTTCCTTGGTCAGCTTTATTTTTTCTGTTGGTTACTCATTTTCCCAGCCTATTTCTTGATGTTTAACTCTTTGCTAGAGTGAGTCTCTACTTCCAGGGCAGAAGCTACATTGTCCCAAACTTCATGGATTTTGTGTAGGGCTTTTCAGAGAAACTTCTAGGGAACTGTAAGTTTTCAGTTCTTCCAAAGTGGTATGATATAACAAGAGATGGGCTTGGTACTCTCCTGGCTTGTGCTCTGGTCAGTGAGTGATCACAAGCACTCTTCTATGCAACTGGGAGGATGGTCCCACCTCCATTGTGGTTGCAAGCTCTGGTGTGTTAGTGTTCCTCCTCACCCTGGAACTTCCACTCAGGACTGTGATTCAAACCCTATGGGATCCTAACCCGCAGTGCCAGAAAACAGCCCCTCATAATCTCCTTCTGATCAGTTATTCAACTGCCTTGTCGTCTGTGGACTGAGAGCTCTGGAAGCAGATGCTACTGCTGTTTATTCAGTGGCTCCCAAGACTTACTCCTTGTTTATTAGGGCCTGGTCTGTGCTGGCATGTTAGACTGTGCTCTACTTTTACCCTTTCCTGCTGACCTATCGTGTTTAGCTGGGAAATTATTTCACCTCATTCTTTTGTGTTTTCTAACACTTCCGGAATTGTTTTATGGCATTATTTAAATGTGTTTGAAGGGTTTATTTTGTTTTAGGGAGCTCAGGGGAATCAATGCTTTTCTTGGCTCCACCTCCCCATCCAACTGTTCTTAAGGAATCTCAGAAGTAAACAATTAACTATCAAAATATCCTCTTTCATGTTCTTCACAGCATGTCGCTATTGGAATCATTATCACCCAAAATTTATATAAGAATATTTGTGTTGCTGGGCTAAGCAGAGACTTAGAAAATTATCTCATTGCAATGACTAATATTTAATCTTCCAAAAGCCCTGTCTCTAAGTGTAATTGACTCATATGGCCATACAAATGCTTCTTTTCTGTTAAATCATTTCGTGGTTGTCTTGCTATTTGCATTTGTAGAGATTGATAAGTCTACTTTGTATTTCAAGGAGTTTTTGTTTGTTCATACATAGATATTTTCCCAACTTCACCTTCTTCTGATCCCAAACACCATCACTTTATGTCCCCACAAAAAATAAGAAAACTTTAAAACTAACTCTTATGGGACAGCTGCTTTGTGTTCTACACGGTCTGATTAAATTTCTTTCAGTGAAAATGAGGGGGAGAGGGAAGGTGAATGGGAAACTTTCCCAGATATCTAAAACAGCCACTGAGACTTGGGACAAGACCTTCACCTCTTGTTGCATTGAGGAATAATGAGTTGTAGACAGCATTATCCTTGAACTAATTTAGGATTTGAACAACATTTCCTTTTAGAAAAGGACTAAACAGCAGGCCTTAGACAACATTGCTTTTCATAGTGTTTTTCAAAAGAGTCTAATGTTTCGTTATTTTGTGGTATTCTAAATTAGTATTGAAATCTGCATGAGTATATATGAAAAAGAGAAGTTTTATACCATTTTATTTGTTTCAAAATTGAAGATGTCAAAATGTTTCATGTCTCTGAAGAAAGGGATGCAAAAGTGAAAGAAAAAAATGAAATTTATAAAAATAAATAAATGAATGAATTTTAAGTTGAAAAATACATTTGAAAGGAAAAAATCAATTAATGCCATCACATTGTTTGGTGTTACAAAATGTTTCTACATTTTACACCACAGTGCATTAATATATAATGTTTCATAACATGTAGTTATAGAAAGATTTCTTAGCAGAATACAGCAAGAATTAATAAAAAGTGTTCAGTTTGAATGTTCTCAAAATGTATGTACTCCATTCCTGCTACTAGTTCAAGAAACAACAATTTACAGAAGGTTTTCTCTTACATAGATTCTGATTTAGATACAGTTAAAGATCCATCTGTGGACTAGATATAGATTGATCTAAAGAAAGATATATTTATAGATCTAAATACACATAGATCAATAGATTGTCCTATTTCTATATCAATTTTGTTATAGATATATTGTGAATATGTATATATAAGTGTGTACCTGTATATACACATTATAAGCAGATTACACAAATATACATATGTATTTGTACTACTATATTGTGACTATATACACATTCATATATATTTGTTCCTTAAATATAATATTTTGTTTTGTTGTATACATATATCTATAATTTCTGTTTATTATTATTATATTACATATGGGTATATAAACAAAAGTAAGGCAGTTAGATAGCTCAATCTATAAATAGCTGGACCTGGAGTCTGGAAGCCCTATATTCAGATCTGATCTCAGAAACTTACTAGCTATGTGGCCCCAGGCAAGTCACTTCACTTCTATTAGCTTTAATCCCCTGAAGGAGGAAATAGTAAACTACTCCAGTATATTTGCAAAGAAAATACCAAGAATAGTATGGTTCATAGATTCATGAAGAGACAGGCAAAACTGAATGACTGAACAACAAATAAATGTATGCACATGTATAAACATATATGTATGTATTTTGCCACCTCCTTAACAACAGAGACTATAATGTCACACACACACACACACACACACACACACACACTACAATATCTATAGTATTAATAAAGCCAATAGTAGTGCAGTGGAAAGAGCCCTGGGCTTGGAGTCAGGAAGACCTAAGTTCAAATTCTGTGCTCAGATACTTACTAGCTGTGTGACCCTGGTAAAGTCAGTTAACATCTATTTCAGATTCCACAGTTGGGAAATGGAAAGAATTATAGCACCTTCCTCACAGACTTATCGTTATCATAAAATAAGGTAATATTTGTAAAGCATTTAGCATAGTACCTGGAACACAATAGGTAGAACATAGTGTAAATGCTTATTCCCACTCTTTATTAATCTGGGAAAAGCATCATAGGATGTTAAGATCATATTTCAACAAAATGTATTTGACTGTGAAAATTTGTGTTGTTTTAACAATAGTTTGTTACATGTCCCAAATCACTTTTGCTTATACTAACTACACCTATATCTATTAATATTGGATATTTTTAATTTTAACTAAGCACTAAAAGCATAACAAGAGATTTACCCCAGAGCCAGGTTCCTCCCAAACAGAGACTTCTACTGGCCTTAGGCCTCAGTATGTACATAGATTCAATTTAGTTTCCCATTTCTGAGCTTCTATCCACTCAGAATCCTTTCATTTCTTAGCCCAGTTTGGTGACTTGTTTGCATCCAATTGAGACAGATTAGTGGCAGTGACAATGAATGTTAGTTTTCCCAGTACTGACTGTGGGATCTTTGTCTTTACTCCCTCTGCTGAATTTTCCCAGGATGAAAGAAATTCTAATTGCAGCTTTATTGCACACCAGCATTCAATGTATTTATCTTTTATTTCTGCCAACAATACTCTCCCCTCCCTCTATTTCCACTGTAAGGAACACATATATACATGCATACACTTTTTTTTCTTGAAATATCTCCTCTACTGTGTAAATTATTCATGTCTTAATTTGTAATTCTGTTTAATCAGTCAGCCAACATGTATTTATGAAGTGCTCCCTATGTGCCAGAGATTGTGCCGAGTGCTGGGGGACACAAAGAAAGGCAAAAGCAGTTCCTGTTGTCAAGGAGCTCATATTCTATTGAGGTAGACAATATGCAAAAAATAATTTTGTACAAGAAATATAGAAAATAAGTGGGATATATGTTCAGAAAGTATTTTCTTTTTTTTTTTCCTATAACCTACCTTTCTTCCCCCTATGGAATCAATATCTTTCTTTGCTAAATCTTCCATCATCCTTCCCCTAATCTTTTTATATGGGATTTTATTTTATATGTTTTCATTCTATTTGTGTATTTTCATGCTTTCTTATTATATTATACAGTACTTCTTATCATTCTATACAGATATTTTATTCATTTAATCATCTTTGCCCACTGCTCCCTATTGCTATAGTCAGGCCATTGAGCCAATGTTTAAATCTTGCAGAATTCTCCATTTAGAACCCAAGTATCTGGGTTGAAATATTGATTCTGCCAGTTATTTCTGATATTTATCCTGAACAAATCACTTAAAATTTCTAGACTTTGGTTTTCTCAACTGTAAATTAGAGCAGGAAAGGGGAGGGAAAGAGAGGTGAGATGGAGTAGATCACTTTAAAATCCTTTACATTTTTAAATCCATGATACTATGACCTTTTCTAATTTCTTTCTACCAATAAGAGTCTTTACTTGTTTATTTCTTAAAATGAGATCTTTAAAGAAAAACTATGGGACTGGTTTAAAATTCATTTTGAAACAGAAAAAACTATGTTGAGCAACTTTTTCAAGGACATATGACACATCAACATTAAAATATGGAATAAAATTCGACCCTCTAATGTGATACTGTGGTATCTCTGCACTAATCTATAGCTGCTCTATTCCATCTGAAAATAATGAAGTAAGTATTAGTTTATCCTGCAAAGCATTTGGAAGATTGAATAATCCTTAAAGAGCTAACAGGTTTTGTTTAACAATTGGAGTTCTATGTATTTGTCTGATGCAAAAGGTTATGTATTTGTGTGTTGGTGTTTGTGTGTGTGAGTTTGTAGCTTCTACCTCTGAGGAGTTTAAAGTAATTTGCATGCCTTAAGTCTAATTAATCTTCACAGTTTCTGAGGGAATAAGAGAGGCAGCAGGTAGTGTTATCCTCAATTTGTAAAAGGGTGTGCAGAGGGAAAAGAGGTTAAGAACTCACTGAGGCTTAAATTTGCACATCAAATGTGTAAAGTTAATGGGAACAGAACTGAAGTCACACACTGCTCAATTGCAGTGCAATTTCTCTTTATAAGAATAGATACCAAGGATTGATCAAATCTTAGACTTAAAACAGATTGCCCAAATCACAGTCTCATCCAATCAAGATGTATCTTTACAATATTCCTTCCAGGGAGCATTTTAGCCTGTGTTTCAACACTGGCACCGAGAATGAATTCAATATTTCACAGGACAAAACACTTAATTTTCAAATAAGTATAATTAAAATCTTAGAGGGAAATAAAAATTTTCTTTCTCATATTTTTAGCTATGGATCATAGGTTTAACCTGCTAAGCAACCAAGAGTAAAATGAATCCCTTTTCTGCATGACAGCCTTTGGATTACTAGGATCATGCCTTCCCAAACCCTTCTTTTTTCCAAGAAAAATATTCTAATTTTCAAATTCAAATTTAAAAAAAAAGAGAGAGAGATTTTTTTAACTTGTTATTTGGAGAGTATTAACCTGGAGGTCAGCTAAAAAGCTTAGAGGACTTCGTGGGGATAACAATCCAACCCTGATCTGGTCAAAGAAGTGATTTTGGAATCTAGGTATACCTGTAGTTGAGCCCAACTCTTCCGAGTTCGTTACACAGTCCTACAGAAAATGAAGAAATAGAGACATTCAACAAACTTTAACTCTGTCCGTTTCCTTATCTGTAAAATGAGTGGGAGAAGGAAATGGCAAGCCATCCAAGTATCTTTGCAAAGAGAACCCAAATGGGGTCAAAAGAGTTGGACAGAACTGAAACAACTCAACAGAAATAAATCAGAAGGAAAAAAATCATATCTAAATTAGAAAGATGAAAATAAGAAAAATACACAGCACTATTTTAAAAAATTTGCATGGGTTTTAAAATTTTATTACATCAACTCACGTGTATGAGACTTTTTTGTAAAGCGTATTTCATTTTTTTTCCAATTGCCTATGAAGATAATTTTCAACATTTATTTTTGTAAGATATTGAGTTCCACAATTTTCTCCCTCCTTCCCTTTCTTCCCCTCTCCCAAAAATGGCATGCAATCTGATATAGGTTATACATGTGCAATCATGGAAGTATATTTCCAGTTTAGTCATGTTGTGAAAGAAGAAACAGAACAAAAGGGAAATCTCTCTCTCTCTCTCTCTCTCTCTTTCTCACACACACACACACACACACACACACACACACACACACACACACACACACACTGAAAGTAATATGCTTCACTCTGAATTCAGACTCCATAGTTCTTTCTTTAGATGTGGGTAGTATTTTCAGTCATGAGTCACAGCACCAATTTTAACAATTAAAATCTGCTCTTTCAATAAGAAAGTTGAAAATGTATAAAATGGAAAATGTATAAAAGTGAAGACATAAGCATTGCTTCTTAATTAGTTAAATAAGTCTAACTGATTAAAAAATTGTCATAAATAGCCAAAGAACCCTATAAATACATTATTTAACAAACTCTTAAACCCATGCTAACACATGACAGTAAAGATGTGGAAAACAATACTTTAAGTATAAAACAATATTGAAAAAGGAATACAACAAGGAAACTTGCTTATAAATATGTCATTGAAAACATTCAGCTTTGCAAAGAAGTGAAAATGCATTCTCCATAGCTTATGAGATCATCTACATTTTCTGACTGATATTCAATAACTTGAGGTGTTTTTTAATCCAAGTCCTGTAACATTACAAAACCTCTGAAATGAGGTCCATAATCATTCAACAGAGTATGGTTTAACTGTAAATACAGGAATGACATTTTTCTAGAAGATCATTTCCCAAATTTGCTCAATTGATGGCAGCCCAGCATCTCAGTAATGTCCATATGTCAATACTAGGCCAAAAGAAACATCACCATTCTGTTTATTAAGCAGTAGGTACAAATTACTTAATACATATTTATGTCTTAACATATTAGTAGACATTTTTAAATGCACAGAAATTGAAAGAAAATTCTTTTATTTCATTCTTAAATAATTACTTACTAATGGGATGTGTGTGGCTGTCCCTGTACAACTTCCCAAACCTTGGAATTGGATAGAACAACACCACCCCCATTTCATGTTCCATGTTTATTTTCATGCATTGCTTATTTTTTCTTTTTTAAATGAAAGCAGCCTCTGAGAACTAGTTTCATATATATTTGATGTTGCAGTCAAGGAACTTTGAGAAGTTACTGACATAGCTAAAAGTGTTTGGAAATAAAAACATGTTGTAAGCATTAAGGGATGTCTTTAAGAAGAATATATTACTTTCTAATAATAATATTTTGAACTGTCTGATCTGATACTTTGAGAAGTTTCCAACATATATTGAATATTGTGGTACCCTCAAAATATAAAATATCCCTTGTTACTCTTGCAAGTTTTATCTGCCACTATGAGAAACAACTTGCAAAGCCCTAGAATGTGATATGCAGTAGGACAGATAGTGAATAGGAGTACAGCTCATAGGAGCTGTACAATTTATATATATATATATATATATATATATATATATATATATATATATATATATATGTATCTGAGAGACATTATGGAAGCATAAGGAGCTTTGACCATACCTGATACCTGACTATAAGGAGAGCTGTATCCATTGATTTGGGGAAATTGTACATTTAAACAGCTAAAAGGCATAGAGATGATTCTTATACATTTCAACGTTCTTCTAGTTATACTGAACGACTGTGAGTCACTGAAATCATAGCCTCAAATGAATTTAAGTTACTGATCACCAAAATAAGTGGAAGAAAGCTGCAATATGTTGCCAATGCAGAAGAGTACAAGATAAGCATCTTAAAAGACGGCATCAAAGAGCTGCATGATAAGCCAGGAGAAGTTAAGGATAGGCTGACAAATTGATGGCTACTTGTAATGGGGCTTAAAAATCTTCCCAACCCATTAATAGGGCTCAGGTGGGGCTTTAAAGGGATGTTTGATTAGGGAAGGCTTGTTTTGTATGAAGACTCACATATTTGGCTAATTACTAATGAGACACTGGGTCATAAGGATCATATATATATATATATATATATATATATATATATATATATATATATATATATATATATTGGTGCTTCTCTATCTGGTAACTCTGTATATAATGGTCAGACAGTTGAAAGCCCTCTCTGTTGCTCTTTCTGTTTGTAATTTCTGTTTGTATTTTCTCTGAAATTCAGGGTGCTGACTTTTCCCTCTGAACTAAGTGAATAATATATTTGCTTGATTAAAGTAAGATTGTTTACCCCTTTTAAGGTTGCTCTCCTTAGAAAAGCAGATCTAAGAACCTGTGCAGCAGGCCCTCCTGTATATGTCAAGGAGCTTTCTGTTACACTAGTATACTCATTCATACCTTTATAATGACAACAGTTGTAGATCAATACCCCAGGCATTTTGGATGAATTGTGTGTAGAATATTTATGGGAGGGAATGGACAAGAGTAGGAGAAAAAAAGAAAAAGCATGGATTGGCTCCTATATACACATGATTGGAGAGAATACCCCCATTGACAAAATAAAAAACCCATCCAAGGTTCAAAACCAGTAGAATATTACAGAAGATTGAGTACTCACTATAGACCAAAACTCTCTAGAAGGTAGATCAAGATCACAGAAATTTTGGTAAAAGCTCTAAACATGCTACATGATCCAAAGAACATATAAACATAAAATTGAAAGATGAAATGAGACATGTTTGTTAAGCCTTACTAAAACTCAATCTTACCATCAATGGCAGTAGATTCCTCAAATTTGCACCCTGATCCTTTTGGTAATTAGGTGGAATAGTGGATAGTGTGCCTCAACTCTAATCAAGAAAACTCATCTTAATGAATTCAAATCTGGCCTCATACACCTACTAGCTGTATGACCCTGGAAAGGTAACTTAATCTTGTTTGCCTTAGTTTCCTCAACTGTAAAATAAGCTGAAGAAGAAAATGGGGAACCTATCTAGTATTTTTTTCTGAAAGAACAAAACAAGCATAAAATGAATAGGATCAAAAAGAGATGGAAATGAGCAAAAAACTACTGGACAGCAACAACTCTCTATAGATTATGAGTTCCTTCATGTGTTATTGTTTGAGGATAACAGAGTGAATGCATCAATTCTTAGAGTACTATCAGAATCTTCTTAATAATGACTCAAAATCGATATGACCAACAATGATTAAATTGGGGAAATGGATAAAAAATATTCAGTCATGTAAATAATTTATTAAGCACAAATTGTATACTAGGTACTCTACTAAAAGTTGGGAATAGAGCAACACACACACACACACACACACACACATGAGATGATCTCAGAAGAGGAGCATTAGAATTTAGAAGAATCAGAAAGACTTCCTGAAGGTGATACCTGGGATTTAAAGAAAAGCTAAAAAGCCAAGAAGTAGAGGTGAGTAAGGAGAGCTTTCCAGATACAGGGAAAAACAAGGAGACCCGTATTCTCAGAGAATGGGGAGCAGGAGGTGTTAACTGTAAGAGACTGACAACTTGGGAGGTGGGTTAATGAAGGCATTTATTTGATCACCAAACTGAGGAGTTTACATTTGATTCTACAGGGCATACGGAGTTTCTAGAGATTTTTGTTGGATGATTTATGTTCTTGCAGGCAGAGATGACCGTCCTGCTTCTCCTTTAGGAAGATAATTATGATAGCTAAATATATTTTGGACTAGAATGGAAGGAGACATGTATCAAGGAAATCCAAATGGTAGCTATTGCAATATTCTTAGTACAAAGCTTTAAGCACCTGAAGCACTGTTGTGGCAATATCAAAGTAGAACAAAGAGTGTGGGCAAGAGATATTTCAAGGGGAAATTGAAAGGTTAAGGCAACTAATTGGATAAGCGGCGATAAAGAGAGCGAGGAGTTAAGGATGACATCAAGGTTGCAAGCCAAGGTGCCAGGCAGGATGGTCATAAAATTGATAGTAATAGGAAAGAGAAAGAGAGGAAGATTTTGGAAGAAAAATAATGCATTCTGTTTTAGACATGTCGATTTTAACATGTCTATAAGACATGTTCACAACATAAGTAGAGATGGGGGGGGATGGAAATGAGAAGAGAAGTTAGGGCTGGATAACTAAATTTGAGAAATATCAGCACAGAGATAGTTGTTTGTTTGTTTGGTTGGTTGGTCGGTTGCTGCCCTTTGCTCTCAAAGAGGATCAAAATGACATTCCCATGATAAAGTAAAGTTTCAGTGTGTCTGAGTGTGGTGGATCAGACCAATATGAGCTTGAAATGCTCTCCCACAGATTAGGCACAGATAGTCCATGTGAATTTTTAGGATGGTTACTCAAATTTGTGCATCCTATGTTTCCTTTGTGCTATCTCAATTCTACTTTGCTCATAGAGCACAGCACCTTATTGAGATGGCAATGTCATGTGAAAGACACCATGTGAAATAGTGTAGAGGAAGAGGAGAAAAAGTCCATGGATAGAAACCTATGGGACACTCAGGTTTAACAATATGACACTGAAGTTGTTACAACAAAGATTGAGAAGTCAATAAGGGAGGAGGTGTGCCAAGAGAGATAAGTGTTAATGAAGGAGAAGTTTATCAACAATAGGAAAGGCTACAAAGAGGTAAAACAGGATGAGCTTTGAGAAATGGCCATTAGATTTATCAATTAAGATATTGTCATTAACTTTGGAGCAAGAAGTTTTGTGCAAATGATGAATTCACAATTTTGACTGCAGAAGTTTAAGAAAAGAGATGAAAAGAAATCGAGATATAAATTACAGACAGCCTTATCAGGAATTTTCATCACAAAATAGAGAAGGGATATGAGTTGTTAGCAAGTTGGGCTTTTTTTAAGGCTTGGAGAGATACGAGTATGTTTGTCTACACTAGGAAAGCAGCAAGTAGACAAGGAGAGATTGAAAATGAGGGATAGAGTTCCTACCTTCAATAATATCATAACCTACTGGAGGAAACAACAAATTAAGAGATAAGTTCAATCAAGAAATATTCCAGATAAATAGGAAATAAATAATAGATGTTAACAACACAGCAATCTGCAAGCACCATCTTCATGATTTACTCCATTCACAAACTTTCACTGTTTCTTCCATTGAAATCCATTACCACATGGGCATTAAGGCCCACATTGCTCTGTTATCAACTTCCTTTCTTACCTCCCTCCATTTACCTTCAACCAAACTCATTTACTTCATTATTCAATCAAATTTTTCCAGCACTTTTTGGTTTTCTCCACTGCTGTACCTTTATCCATGCTGTCTGTCTTCTCTTTCCCTCTACTCTCATCATCATCATCATATACAATCTAGCACATCCTTAAACACCTAGATCAAATTTCACTCCATTCTTGAAACTTCCTAGTGCACCCTGTTCTAAAGAGATGTGTCCCTCCCTTGAGAGGTTAGGGATGAAATCTGGATGAGTGGAGATACAAATGAAATGTCAAACAATCAGGGCATTTCAAAGAGAAAATCCCTGCTTCACAGTTTGGTCTATGGGCAATCCAATTGAAAGACACAAATGATACAATATGAAGAATGTTATACATACATACACATCTATGTATATATATAGTCAGTATATGTATATGGGAAACATAATTTCATCAATATATCCTAAGCGCATGAAATAAGAAAGAATTTTCTAATGAAATTTTACCATATTAGCAAAAAAAATTAGGGTAATAATATTTAACATGACTTGGACATTTTACTGTGTTTTTTTTTACTTTTTATATCTCTCTGAAAGTGAATAATTTATAGGAGTAAAACAATTACACATTAATTTTGCTAATGCTGCTTTTTACGCATTTCCTTTGTATCCTTTTTGGTAATTCTATTCTTTGTATTTAACCTTTATTTGTGTGGCTCCCTGTAGGTTTTGACTTTAGAAATGAGTAACAATGTTATAAATTAATTTCTTTATTATAGGGATTTGGAATTTATTCTCAATGCAATTCTTTTGGGGACTTAGGGGATTGCATTGTAAGGAAGTAATTCCATCATCTATTGTATGTTTCTGAAAACACAGGCCATGTTTAAACAATGAGAAACACCAGATTAAGAAATGGTCACTGCAGTGTTTTCAGCTATGTTAATGACTGCATGCCTAGTTGGCTCTACAATAGAGAAAGTGGCTATTAATATGTGAAAAATAGAAGTGAACTGAGAAAGGGTCAATGTAGAATCACTTTGCCTTGTAATAGAAAAGAAAATATGTGCTTTAAATTTCAAGATGAAATTCCCATCAATAAACAGTCTACTATTTTGTTCAGTACTTATATTGATATTCACTTAAATAATTAACTATTTCCAATCTGCTTGAGAGTTTGACTACGTTCTTTGAAATTCCAGTTTGAGCTTTTGAAAGCCACCTGTAAATATTGCTCTGGGTTGGTGAGTCACTCCATGAACAAGTTTTAGTTCATTTGAAAGGATAATTGCTTTCTCATCATCTTTGATAAAAATCATATTTACTGAGAGATTCACAATAAAACATTGAAATGGCTATGTTGAATGTTTTGAATGATGAGTGAATATTAGGTTTTATAATATGTCAATGCCATTACATGGCACCAATGAAGGATAAAATTCAAACAATTTATTCTGAAATCAAATTTGTTTTATCATTCTTCTAGTCCTTTTCTGACAGTCAATCATGATGGGAAGGTGGAAAACTTTATCTACAAGTGTGTCTAATAAGATCATACTGTTAAAGAGTTGAAAAGAACTTTAGCAATACTCGGAAATGACTAGCCCATTTTATGGTAGTGAATTATATTCCAGCAAATTTAGGCAATTTTCCCAAGGTCACAAAAAATAAATTAGAAGGTTTAGATTTAGAACTTGAACCCAGTTCTTCTGACTCCATGCTCAGGTGTTGTTTCTAGCTATTGCTGCTGTTGACAATAGCATCATCACTACCATCTTATATTCACAGTCCTGAAGACATCAGTCCCATAGGCATGAAGTGATAGAGTTCAGAATTTTAGCTCAAATGTTCTTATTCCAAATTTAGTTTTCCATCCAATACCATATGATGTGGGACACATTTTTTTAAAATTAAGTTATTCAGAAATATTCCCAATTCAATATTCATGACAAGGTAGTACTTAGATGACACATAATATCTATTAATCTTTTATAATGTTGAGAGGAAGGTTAATTTCAAAAACCAAAGTTGTGCAATGCCCAGTTATTTCAGGAGTTCAAATTTTGTGGGGAAATATTGTATATGTAGAATTCAAGCAGACCTACAAATGAATTATTTCACTATTTTCACAAGCTGAAGTTAACAATTTCAATTTAGTTGAGCAGTAATTTTTCTTTTCTAGTTAGACCTTGAGAACTCATGGAGGTTTATGGTCTAGTTCATCACCGAGTTTCTTTGTAAAATATGACAAGAACTGTCAGAACCTGGTGAATTCAATAACTTGACCAAAACTCTCCAGTTTTGTTTTCAGTTTAGGAGTATGACTTGGTCATGGAGAAGCAAGAAATGTCAGGCTAAATGCTCTTAGTGTTAAATTATAGAAATTAAAGTTTCTGATACTTAACTCAAACTTATGCAAATCTTACACTTTAAGAACCATCATCCTTGATACTTTCTGAAACTTGCAGTAAGAATCAAAATATGAAAGTTCAGGGCTGTCCTGGGCAACCTTGAAAGCATGTATTCAATGACTTCTAACTTCTTTCCTTATTCTCTCTCTCAGTGCTTCTTTAAATTAGGCAATTCATATTATCTTGGCCTGCCTTCATCTTCTAGTGGATGGCATCAAAGTTTCACCAAAGAGCTGTGAATATTTTTTTCAAAATTTTAATAAGCCAGAATTACTTTTTTTTCACATTGTACTATGTAAAGTTTATCCTCAATGCTCTTGAGGTCATTTTGCTTGTTCCTAATAAAATAATATATGATAAGATATATTTGTTTCCTTTAATTTTTATATACTGTTACATAAACTTTTATGTAACCTGATCCCCAAATCTTTATTTCAAAGCAGGCATGTGGGGGGTGGAGCCAAGATGGCAGACTAGAAAGACACACATAATCTACCTCTTCCCCCACAGCCCTTGGAATACCTGTAAAGAATGACTTTCAACAAATTCTAGAGCAGAATGATGGAGTGGAGAAGATTTCCAGTCCAAGGTGACCTGGAAGGCTGACTGAAAGGTCTGTCAAACTGAGTGTGAAGAGGAGCACAGCCCAGCCTTGGCCATGTGGCACTGGGAGAAGTAGTACCAGAACAGGCCTCAGGAGTGGAATCCTCAGCAGCTGCAGCAGTTCTCAGATCCCTCATACCACAGGAAACAAAGACACTTCAAAGGTCAGGGAGAGGGCTTTCTCACCTCAGTGAAAAGGGAGTAAGATCCTCCATAGCTTGGGCCCCAGGCAGCAGTGGCAGAGGCAGCAGCATGAGCAGCAGTGGGGGCAACAGCACCATGTGGACGTGGCTACAGCAGCCAACAACCAGCTTCCTTCGTTGGAGAGTTCAGCTTAAAGCATCAGGGAGAACTGAGCAGCTGACTTGAATCTCAGCCCTGAGCATGGTCCTGGGGCATGACTGATCTGGAGGGCCCTGAGAAGTAAACTCCTCACCCTTGATTGTGCCAGCTTGAAAGAACTGAGAACTTACAGGTCTTCAGAGTATACCCTACTCTTGATAAAGGACCCAAAAGTCAAATAACTGGTTGGGAAAATGCCCCAAAATGGGAAAAAAAATAAGACTATGGAAGGTTACTTTCTTGGTGAACAAGTATTTTCTCCCATCCTCTCATATGAGGAAGAACAATGCATACTGTCAGAGGAATTCAAGGTTTCTGCATCCAGTATCTCCAAAATAAATATGCAATGGTCTCAGGAAGAGCTCAAAAAGAATTTTGAAAATCCAAGTAAGACAGGTAGAGGAAAAATTGCGAAGAGAAACAAAAGCAATACAAGAAAATCATGAAAAGTGAGTCAACAACTTACTAAAGGATACCCAAAGAATGCTGAAGAAGATAACACCTTTAAAAATAGGCTAACTCAATTGTCAAAAGAGGTGCAAAAATCCAAAGAAGAGGAGAATGCTTTAAAAAAGAGAATAGCCAAATGAGAAAGATGTTCAAAAGCTAACTGAAGAAAATAGTTCTTTAAAAATTAGAATGGAACAGATCAAGAAATCACAAAACAAAACCAAAATAATGAAAAAATGGAAGATAATGTGAAATATCTCATTGGAAAAGCAACTGACCTGAAAAATATATTCAGGAAAGACAATTTAAAAATTAAGGAACTACATGAAAGCCATGATCAAAAAAAGAGCCTAGACATCATCTTACATGAAATTATCAAGGAAAACTGCCCTTATATTCTAGAACCGGAGGGTAAAATAAATATTGCAAGAATGCATTGATCATCTCCTGAAAGAGATCCAAAAAGAGAAAGTCCTAGGAATATTGTAGCCAAATTCCAGAGTTCCCAGGTCAAGGAGAAAATATTGCAAGCAACTAGAAAGAAACAACTCGAGTATTGTGGAAATACATTAACAAGAACACAAGATCTAGCATCTTCTACATTAAGGGTTTGAAGGGTGTAGGATAAGATATTCCAGTAGTCAAAGAAACTAGGATTAAAGCCCAGAATCACCTACCCAGCAAAACTGAGAATAATAGCTCAGGGGAAAAAGTCGTCATCCAATGAAATAGAGAACTTTCCAGCATTCTTGTTGAAAAGACCAGAGCTAAACAGAAAATTTGACTTTCAAACACAAGAATCAAGAGAAGCTTGAAAAGGTAAACAGGAAATAGAAATCACAAGGGGCTTACTAAAGTTGAATTGTTTACATTCCTACATAGAAAGATGACATTTGTAACTCTTAAAACTTTTCTCAGCATCTGGGTAATTGGAGGAACTATACACACACACACACACACACACACACACAGACACACACACACACACATAGTTAGAAACAGACAGAGAGGACAGAGTGTGTTGAATAGGAAGGGATTATACCTCAAAAAATAAAATAAAATTAAGCAGTGAGAGAGGAATATATTGAGAGGATAAAGGGACAAATGGAATTGGGCAAATTATCTCTCATGAAAGAGTCAAGAAAAGCTTTTTCAATGGAGGGAAAAAGAGGGCAGGTGAGAGGGAAAAAGTGAAACTTACTCTCATCACATTTGGCTCAAGAAAAGAATGACATGCAAACTCAATTTGGTATGAAAACGAGGAGAAGGGGATAAGCAGGGTAGGGGGGATGATGGAAGGGAGGGCAAGTGGGAGAAGGGAGCAATTAGAAGTAAACACTCTTGGGGAGGGACAAGGTCAAAATAGAGAATAGAAGAAATAGTGGGGCAGCATGGGATGGAGGGAAATATAGTTAGTCTTACACAACATGACTCTTATGGAAGTCATTTGTAACACTACACATATTTAGCCTATATTGAATTGCTTGCCTACTCAGTGGGGATGGGTGGGGAGGGAGGAAGGAGGAGAAGTTAGAACTCAGAAGTGTTAGGAACAAATGCTGAGAATAAGTTTTTGCATACACCTGGGAAATAAGTAATACAGGTAATGGGGTATAGAAATTTATCTTACCCTACAAGAAAAGAGAGAAGATAGGGATAAGTTAAGTGAGGGGTGTTAATAATGAGGGCACATTGGTGGAAGAGGCAATCAGAATGCAATGTCTTTTGAGGTAGTGATAGGGGAGAGACGGGGAGAAAATTCAGAACTCAAAATTTTGAGGAAATGTGTGTTGAAAATTCAAAATAAGTAAAATTTTTAAAAAATATTAAAAAGTAAGCTAAAAAAACAAACATGTATATGTGTACTTGTATGTTTATATAAGTATGTATAGAAGGTGAGATGTGTGTGTGTGTGTGTGTGTGTGTGTGTGAGAGAGACAGAGAGAGAGAGAGAGAGAGAGAGAGAGAGAGAGAGAGAGAAAGAGAGAGTAAGAGAAAAAGAATTTGCCTTAAACCAAAGATTTTTATTTTTGCTGATGGGAATTTCCAGTTCTGAGGGATGCCTGCCAAGGACTGCCCTCACTCTTAATAAATAATCCTGTGGTAAGGTTTTATATATATATGTATATATATATATATATATATATATATATATATATATATATATATACACACAGTACGCATGTTTAGATTCAAAGCATGGTTTGAATGAAGTTTCTTTGAATATTTTTATCACATACAAAAATGTTATCTTGAGTGTTTATTAATTCATTCAAAAGAACATGAAAAATATTGTATTAGGTACCAGAAAATATTCATGTTTAAATGAAATCTGACCCTTGTCTTCATGGAATTCACATAAATTCAGATAAAAATTAATTAAATCCAAACATACAAAATTCCCTGTTCCTTTAGAAGCAATCAACATCTTTCCATTAACCAGATTTACCATGCCAGAATCATTTAATTCTCTCCCTTCTAGATCATATCATATCAATAGCTAAAATGTGTCAATTCTACCAGCACAGCATTTTTTCAATCCCTCTCCTCTTTATTCACATCTTAACCACCCTGGCCATCATTCTTGCAGTTATCCTCCTCACTTCTTTTATGGATTATTTTAAAAGTCTTCTTATTTGACTCTAGTTTTCCAATCTTGCTCCTTTTCAATCATTTTTCCATGCACCTCTCAAAATAATTTTTCTGAAGCACAAATTTAAACATGTAAGTTCCTTATCCAAGAGCTTTTAGAATCTCTCTGTTAATTCTAGGTTAAAATTTAAACTCCTTATCTTGGCATCCAAATGCCTTTAATTGAACCACAGGCCATATAACATAGTATTTATGTTATAAATGTACTTGCCATTTCAAACTGGGATTTTTGCTGTTTCCTGAACTCATGTTCCACATATTTCTGAGCTAAAGGCTGTGTCCTTTGCCTGGATATGCTCCTTCATCATTTCCTTCTTTGAATCTCTAATTTCATTTAGAAGTCATCACAAGAACCATTTCCTATGAAGATATCTTTTCTTGATACCCCTTGTTTTTTTGTGATCTCTTTCTTTAAATAATCACGTTTATCTGTTTATGTATTCTATTCTTCAGACATAGTGTTAAGTTTATTGAGGTCATGGTCTGCTTTCTACTTTGTTTTTCTATTCTCTTACAAGGAGGTAATATTTCATAGTAGATAGAAACGTGGGTTCAGAGATAGAAATATCTGTTTAAAACTGACTTCTGATTCATGTTGGCAGAGTGAAACAAAACAATAAGCTTCACAATGGTCTATGTAATTCTCTAAAATTATAAATTTTGGAGAAACCTGCATAGTTAGAGATAATTTTCTCATCTGTGAGTTTTCTCTGTCAATAAAGTTCCAGTCCTATACAGTTCCTATCCTATCTTCTTACAAATTGTTGCTTAATACATGCATATTCTTAAATGATAAATGTATTAGAGAATTGTAAAGCAAATTGCTATGTAGGGTGGGATGTAGTGAGTATTATATAAAAATAAATCAGAAAATGTTTCTGAGGAAATAAGTATTAGAGTTGGATTTTTAACAAGTATGTAGTAATTTAATAGCCAAATAAAAGAGAACATATTCAACCGACAGAAAAGAGCTAAAAAAGGACATAGCCAAGAGAGTACAAAAAAGTTTCAGGGGACACGCAGGTATGTAGCTTGCCATTACTAGAGAACGTTTAACAGGGGAAAACATGAAATAATTTGGGAAAGATTGGATAAGATAAAATTAGAGAGAACTTTAAGTGGTAACTAAAGGAGTATAAATATTGATTTCTAAACAAGAGAAAGTCCCTTCTCAAGTTTTATGCATAAAAACGTTCTGGCATTGATACAAAAAATAGATTGCAGAATTTAGAGAGAAATATACAAAATATTTTAGAAAACTATGACGAAAATACAGACATTTGCAATGAAAATCTCTACTAACATCATATCACTAGGAATATGATGAAATGGATTTATATCTAGAATGGATGTGAATTAGTAAAATATTGAATATTAGAGAAGGATGAAGGAAAGATCAATTATGTCAAGGTCTCTAATATGAAAGAATAAGTGCTGATATAACAGACAGAAATACAGAAGGTCAGAACAAAAGTAGTTTTAAGGAGAAAATGACAAACTCAAAATGACACATGGTATCATTAGAACATGCGGGTGATTTTTCACACAAATTGAGATCACAGATGTGGAGCTTTAAAAGAAAGCACAGAGCTAGAGCTAAAAAATTGAATATCATCTCCATAGAGGTAGAAATGGAAGCTGATTAAGTAAATGAATTTGTCCATGGGGGGAACATAAAGAAAGAGAAGAACCAAAAATAGAACTTTGAAAAGATATCACATATATCAGTTTCTAAGAAGATGAAGAGTCAATGAAGGACAGAGGAAAAAGGGCAGAAAAATAGGTAGGAAGAAATCAGCATAGTCTTGTGCTTCTCACACTAAGACAGGAAAGAGTATCTAGGAGGTTAGAGTGGTCAACACTGACAAATCCAAAGGAATTCAAGCACGATAAACACTGAATAAAGAGGAATGAATTTGGCATTTTGTTGGTCGTTATGACCTGACAAAAAAGTTCCACTTAATTGAAGCAGTGATGTTATAATTCCAGTTAGAAATGGATGAGGAGAGGCAGTGGAGTGATATTCGGTGTAAATAATTTATACAAGAAGTTTAGTTATAAAAGAGAGGAAGGAGCTAAGGAGGGAGCCAGATGGAACATGAGAAAATCTTTTTCACTTAAATTCAGGAAAAATAATGTGTGTATGTAAAACAAAGATTAGAAAAAAAGAGATAGAAGTTATATGAGAGATGTCTTTTGGAGCAAGATTAAGGAAAAATATAATCAAAAGTGCATATAGACGACATATATTTAATGTGAATTAATCAATTCATCAATCCATTATCGTGTAACTATTGTATACAGTTCTAGAGGTGACAAGGCATTGTAGACAGAGAGCTAACTTTACTATTAGGAAGATTTGGACTGAAGATCTGCTTCTGAGATACACTAGTTGTGTGACCCTTCACAAGTTACTTAACCTCTTAGTGCTCTAAGAACCTTTTTAGAACCCAATACAGAAAGTCGGAAATCAGTCTTCATTGGTAGAGGAAATTTCCTTACTGGAGAATTCTCTGTACTAATGAAATTATATATTCATACTATGTTAGAGGACATTTGATCAAGGAGAAAGATTGTGGATGAAATTCCTATAAATTCCAGTGCATAGTCAATTAAAATCATGATAGCAATTTTAGAGAAGTTTAGTGAGTGAATGCAGTTCTCTTACATGTGCATTTTCGATTTCTTCTTACGGTTATCTTTTAATCTGACCTTAAACATTCTCAAGTATATGTAGTACCTTAAAATCACATTCTTCTTCTTACCTCTTTTATCATCTAGAACAAAGAGTTCCTAACTTGTCCATAAATAATAATTTAGATAGATGGTAGATAATAGTGCAATATATTTGCTTTTCCTTTGTCATTCTGTTAATTATATTAATTAACATGTATTTAAGAATAATCTGCAAAAGCATCAATCAGATTCACTAGTCTGACAAAGTAGTCTATGATGAAAAAAAATTAACAATTCTTAACCTAGAGAAACTATCTCTCTCCTTCCCTGAGATAGAACACTGAGTGATTAAAGGACTGGAATATAATCAGAAGACTTGACCATGGTCTTGACTATGATCTCATCGCTACTGTCTGTCTGAAATAGAAATGTTTCAGAAACAGGATTGTGGGTTTTTAATATTATAGCTAGATAAATAGTAAAAAAAGAGAAAAAAGATTAATTTGAACCAATATAAAATATTTGGAATTATGAATAACATGTTTTGTATTAGACCTCCTAAGAATTCCATTAGCTTCATTCCAACTTCCTAAATCATAAAAAAAGGTTTGACTTTGCCCCACTTTTGGTTTGACCCAAATTGAGTTCTCAAATTTCACTGTCCAGACATCACAAGCTGGGTGGTGGGGAAATAGCCCTTCCCTACTTCAGAACAAAATAACTGTCATGGATAAACTGTCTTTCCACCCTGGTTTTGTGCCATATGTGCCTATGGAAACCCTGCTGTTCATCCAGCTGCCTACAACAGAACTGATGAACAACGAGAGTTAAATCTTGCCTACCATTCTAAAAAGTTACCAATGAAAACACCACGACCTGGTCATGGCTTATCTGTCATGGTTCTTCTTTCTGCTACCCAGCCCCAGGAGGCTAAATTTCAGAATTGGCCATTCTCTTTCCTACTGTCTACAAATATTGATTGTCTATTTTTTAAAGCAAAAACATGTTTACACTAACTAACAAGATGAAAGGTTCTCTGAAGAAAACAACTGTTTCTTTCTCTGTCCTTTTGCCCATTTAATTGTCTCTTTTCTACTTTTTTTCATTCAGCATTCTCTTCCTAATAAAGCATGCCCTCATAGTTTTCTGATATTGGTCATTTTTACTAGAACAGCCTTCTTAATATATAGGTTAAAAAACATAAACCTATAAATAAACAAATAAATGCTTAAATAAAAACAAAAAATAAACCCTGCAATTTGGGGTATAAAGTTATTGCTAAAACTTGAATAAAATGCATTAATTCTGACATATTCTGAGTAGACTTTCTATTATAGAAAACTATCACAAAAGCTTAAAATATTTGAATCTCTGAGTTAGAAGGGATTACAAGAGTATCAAATAAGTCCCTTATTGTATAGATTTGGAAATAAATAAGAATTAAGAAAAGTTGTCCTGGTCACAGAAAAAAACAAAGGGTAAGAAGTTAACATAGATGGTATTGAGTGGCTTTCTCACTTATTCCTACATTAGGAGATTGATAGTTTCTGTCATTGTCAAAATATAGAAATAAGTGAAAAAACTTTGTTGTTCATTGAATGGACCTCATTGGGAAGGAGGGGGTGAAAAATGAGAGGTGTTCGTTAAAAGGCTCCCATGATAGGAAGGTGTAGATGCATTTTAATCTTCATTATTGGAGGGAACTTCC
>CM053771.1:461214304-461229034 GCA_028658325.1 Potorous gilbertii
AAAAGGACATATCAACAAAATTAAGAATTAAAATATAGTGTGAGGAAAATATATCCTATCTCTCAGAATGTTTACATTTAAACTTATCTTCAATTCTGAAATGAAAGAAATTATACCAAATAGAAAATCTCCTGTTTGGCTTTAACAGCTATTCATAATCTCACTTCTTGCTAGCTTTCCTAGTCTCTTCAGACTCTGTTCTGAGATCTGGTGACACTGGCCTTCTTGATGTACTTTGCACAGCACTCTCCAACTTCTAATTGCCCACATTTTTCTTGTCTATTCCCTATGCCTGGAATTCTCTCCCTCTTTAGTTCTGCTTCCTAATTTCCCTGATTTCTTTCTGATTCCAGATAAATTCTACCTTGTACAAGAAGCTTTTCCTGGTCCCCCTCAATATTAGTACTTCTTCTCTGAATTTATTCCACAAAATACCTTGGATATATTTTGTTTTGAAATAGTTTTTTGCATTTTGTCTTCTCTAATAGGCTGTGAGTTCCTTGAATGCAAGAATTTTTTTTTATATTTTTTTTTATATTTTTTTGTATCCCCAGCACTTTGAACAGTGTCTGGTAGATAAAAGGTGCTTAATTCCAAATCACTACACAAAGGCACTTAAGCATAGATGATATGGAATTCCATTTAATTTATAATTTCCACTGAAAAAGATGCAAGGAAAAGTGGTCAGAAAGACCTACCTTTTGAATTGTATGAGTATAAATAAACAGCTGAAGTAAATGATAGTTATTTATTGCTCCTACTTCTGGAGTCTAACAAGTCTAACAAGCCTAATTCTTCTAAATGGCAGTCTTTTAACTACTCAATGACACCAATCATGTCTTTTCTGAGACTTTCTTAACCTTCTCCAGGTTAAACATCACCCAGTTCCTTCATTCGGCCCTCATATGGCATAAAATCTAGACCCTTCTCCATTTATGCCCTCCCATCCATGTGCTATAGCTTATTAATATCATTTCTAGAATGTAGTGCACCAGAGGTCAATATCTTCTGTGTATTCTGCACAAGGCAGCATATAGTAGGACTATCACTTCATCATTCCAGGGAGATATGTTTCTCTTACTTCGGTGAAGGTCACATTCATTTTTAGCTGCCATGCCACTCTACAGAGAACTGATTCTTGGCATACTTAATAGAAAACTGTCTTCTCTTATTTTACTCTGACTTTATCACCATGGTGCAAGTCATTGAACCTCCCAGTGATCTGAAAAACTCTATAAGACTATAAGCTGTAGAAATGCCCTGTTTCTTCTCTCTGCCCCCCAAATGTTGACCCTCTGTACCCAAAATCATCTTGCATTTAGCTATTCTGAATATGTTTGAATTTGTCCACTACATATTATATGTATACTTAATGTCCTTTCTAGTTGGAAAATAAGGTCCTTACAAGTCAGAATTTTCTCATTCTTCCTTCTTATATTTTCAGTGCCTATAACAATGCCTGGCACATAACATGTACTAAAGAGATATTTCCTAATTGATTGATTAAATAACTTCTTCATGAAGAATTTCTTACAGATATAACACAAAAGCACAGCAAAAGCAAGGAAGGAATAATTATAGTTGTTAATGAAAAACTCACTCAACCAATCTTCTGTTCAGAGTCCATAGTGTCAGATAAGTGGTTTAGTTGCTTTTTTCCATTAAATTATCTGAATTTCAAAGGATTGTTGATGACTCTAAATGCTTCATAAACCTGCAGAATTTTATCTTTTAAGAATGTTGTTGAGATAACAGAGAATGTTCAAAGTTAAACACAAAGAACAATTACTATGTTTAGGAAATGTGATATATAGAAACTACTTCATTTTCATTAGGAATATTTGGTCAGAAGAGAATTGTGATCAATACTGCCAGAGTCATAACTATGCCTTAGTGATCAGGAATGTGCATCATCACTGAAGTTTAAGAACCCTAACTATATGTGTACTCTATCAAGAAGAAAAAAAAATGAGCGATTAACATAAAAAACTATCAGATGGACAAGTCCCAAATCATGAGTGAACCTGCCTGCCCTTTTTCCTCCTATAGGAATTGTTTACTCAGCAGCAGACTCATAGTACCTTCAGGATTTTGCCTATGGGAATAAATGTTAATGGATTTCTTTTCATACCGTCACCCTTAGGTGATATCTCTGTTCTCCATTTCTCATGATGTGGTCTTTTTTGAGATCCAGCCTATTTTCATAATTTTCTATCTTTTCTGCAAAGACTTTTGTTTAAAAACATGATTAGCAAATAACTTTCATTGCCTCCCTTTCCAGGATTACTAGGTACGACTTTGTTGACTTTTACCCCAATATTTAAAGAGATATTATGGTAAGGTAAACATAGGTTTGAAAACTTTGTTGGAATGCTCCCTCCCAAAAAACAGAGTAGGATTTTATACTGTTTTAAAGTATATTTAAATAAAGCATATAGACAACCTCCTTTTCATCAAAGATAGTTAAACATTCACTCAGGTCACAGGAAGATAAATGCAAACAAAGGCATAAATCTTTGGGGTATTAGTTGATGGCCCCCCCTTCGAATGAGTAGGTAAGAATAATTTGCAATTAGCATATTAATTATCTATATTCAAATTGCTTTCTACAAAAGTGGTTTTAACAGTTTACTTGTCTTCACTCAAGTAGACGTTCTCCCATTGATAAGTCCTCTTTATTCCTATTAATTTCTTCTTCAGCTATCATATTTTTTTGGATAATGCAAAACCTAGTAAACTAGTCCAAATTTCATTGTGTCCATCATTTGCCAAACTTCTGGCTGACCGTTTAAATGACTGTCTTAGAAGCTGTCACATCTACCTAACCTTTTCCTGGTTCTGATTTTAGGTCAACTAAAAAACAAAAGGAAAATCTATAATTCTGGCTTGTCTTTCTTATTTCTTTTTGTTTTATTATTTATATGCCCAATTATACTGATAGTTTTCCTAATATTGAAATAGCCAGGCATCCCTGGTATAAATCAACCTGGTCATAGTGTATTTTGCTGCTGATAAATTGTTGCTAATACTTAATTTAAACTTTGGCATCAATGTTCATTAATAAAGTGGTCTATAATTTTCTTTCTCTGTTTTGACTCTTCTTGGCTTAGGTATCATCATCATATTTATGTTATAAATGGAATTTGATAGGACTCTGTCTATTTTCCAAAATAATTTATATATTATTGGAATTAAGTGTTCTTTAAATGTTTGGTAAAATTCACTTGTAAATCCATCTGGAGATTTTATTTCCACCAGAGTTTATTGATAGCTTGTTCAATTTCTTATTTCTAAAATGTAGTTAAGTATTTTGTCTCCTCTTCTGTTAATCTGGACAATTTATGTTTTTTTGTAAATATTTATCCATTTCACTTAGATTGTCAGATTTATTGGCAAACAGTTGGGCAAAACAGCTCCTAATATGGCTTTAATTTCCTCTTCATTGGTGATGAATTCTCCCTTTTCATTTTGATACTGGAAATCCAGTTTTTTTCTTTCTTTTGTTTTAATAATCAAAGTAGTCAATGTTTTATCTATTTTTTCATAAAATTAGTTCTTAGTTTTATTTATTAGTTAAATAGTATTACATCTGATGCATAATAGCTTTTGCTTCATTCATTCATTTTAATTCTGTGTTTTTCTGTTTCAAGTGTGTTTTTTTGGCAAGCAACATATTGTTTTGCTTTGGTTTATGATTTTTTATTTATGATAAGTTCATAACATTTACATTCATAGTTGTGATTGCTATGTATTTCTCTAGATTCTATTTTCTTCTTTGTGCTCTCTATCTCTGTCTGTCTCTGTCTGTCTGTCTGTCTCTCTCTCTCAACCTCAAACAGTCTTGCCTCTAAAGTCTTTTTTTTGTGACTCACCACTGCCTCTCTTAATCTGTCCTCAGTTTTACCAATCCTCCCTTCACCTCCTACCTCCCTGTTTGCTTAGATAACATTCTGCACAGCCCATTGTGTGTATCTGCGTATGTGTCTGTGTCTGTGTTTGTGTGCTCACATTTTTTTCTCTTTTTGAAACTACTGAAATAGACTAAGGTTCAAATATTTCCACATCACCCCATTTTCCTCTCCAATGTAAAATCTTTTCTTTGCAAATCTCTTTCATTTGAGATAATTTTCCACATTTCTCCTCTCCCTTTTCTCTTCTTTTGGTGAGTCCCTCATTCTCACTCCATTTTCTTCAATCATTCCAAAATATTTGCACCTTTGCCTTCCAAAAGTAGCATATTCCCATCCCTCTACTTTTTTAATCTGAAAGATGCTAAATTTTGCATGATGTGCACTGTGGCTCTACTGTAATTTGAATGGTTTCATTCAGCGTCTTGAAGATTTTAATCTGGAAACTATGGAAAGTGTTATGATATTCCTAGGAGTTTTCATTTCAGGATCTCTTTTAGGAGGTAATAGATGGATTCTTTCAATTTTTATTTTACCTTATGACTCTAAAATTTCAAGGTAGTTTTCCTTTTTTAATAATATAATGCCTTGACTGTTTTTTAGCTATAGATTTCAGAAAGCCCAATCATTCTCACATTATCGCTTCTTGATCTATTTTCCAGGTCAGCTGCTTTCTCAATGAGATATTTCACATTTTCTTCTATTTTTTGTTCATTCTCTTGACTTTGTTTTATGTTTCTTCTTGATGTCTTTTGGAGTCCTTAGCTTTCCCTTGGCCAATTATAATTTTTAAGGAATTATTTTCTTGATTTTTTTTTGTCTCTTTCTTCCATTTGTTCATTTTTGCTAGTTAAGGAGTTATCTTCAGTGAGGTTTTGTACCTCTTTTATCAACTGATTAATTCTGTTTTTTTAAGGTCATATTTTCTTTAAACTTTGTCATACCTCTTTTACCAAGTTATTAATTCTCTTTTCGTAATTTTCTTGGATTGCTTTCATTCTCTTTCCCAACTTTTCTTTTACTACTCTTGTTTGATTTTAAATTATGTTTTCTTTTTATTTTCTATAAATTCTTAATGCGGTTGTGCCAAATATGTACTATTTTTTCAAGATTTGCTTGTAGCTATTTCCCCTTCAATGTCTAATTCTGAGTTTGTATTTTAATCTTCCCTGTCATTATAGCAGGTTATTTTGTGTGTGTGTGTGCTCATTTTTTCAGCCTATTTTAAGACTTCAAATTTGATGTTAATGATGGGTCCTGATCACCTGTATGGGTAGCACTGTTTCAAGCTTCAGTCTTTTTCACATTGCTGTTAATACCTGATTATGGATGTCTGTAATTTTTCAGTGCTTCTAAGGTTGTATAGTCCTAGAAGAGGTGTGTCATTCTTCTCCTGGTCTGCGCTTTGTTTCTTACCCAGCAAGGATCCCTGAATCATCCTAGCCACAAGAAGTGCTTACACTCTGTACTTGATTTTTGATAAGGTTCCTCATTCCTTGTAAACACAAGTGTTCCTTTCTGCTCTGGCACTTTCTACTTTCAACTTGATAGAGATGACAAGTCTTAGTTCTAGTGTGACCTCAAGAGCTCCTGTAATTTCTTTCTGACCAGTTGTCCAATCTTCTTACTGGATATGGACTAAACTCCCAGAGCTGTTGCTCCTGCTGCTGCTGCATCTGCTTCTGAGGCACGCAGATGGTTTTGCTGACTTGTGTGCTCTGGGTCAGTTCACAGTACCATAGACCTCATCTTCTGACCACCTAAGTTGTCTTGGGAAAAATGTTTTACATTGACCTCTCTTTTGTTTGCTATGCTGCTCCAGAATTTATTTTGATGCATTATTTTAAAGTGACTTGAAGGGAAATTTTGGGAGAACTCCACTATTATATACCCTCTACTCCTTCACATCTTAATTCTGCTTTCCCAGAGTATGTTTATGAAATGAAAAACAAAGTAAAATTATTCTCTTGGCATTTTAAATGTAAAGTCAGCATACTTTTAAACAGTTATTATTTATTGCAAGTTAAATTTAAGAATTACTTTGATGCTTTGCCTTGTGGAGTTGCTGTTGTTTTTGCTATTTCCCTGTCTTAGAAAGCATAAACAGAAACTGATTATTCAATGATGATACACAATAAATATATAATACTAGTAATATTTTCATTATGTTTTAATTCATATGAAGGTCTAGAAAATGGCATTCATTTTTGCATCTCAAAATGACATTCAAATTAGAGGTTTTCTAATGACATCTTATTTAAATATCTAGAAAGAGCTATGAGTGACAAAAGAATGTCCTTAGAAGAATACTTTCTGTTACTTTCCTTTAAGCATATTTTAAAATTAATATTCTAATTGCAACCTCCCCTTTTTGTAAGTTTTAAGTTAAAGGACTATACTATCATTTGAAAAAAAATCAATGACAGTATTTCTGTTACTGCTCTCGCTTATGCAGGCTGACATTCTTCCTCATGTTATCTATGTCACGTTGGTATAACTTATTGAAAAAAAGTGATCTGTGACCCTTAGTTTTTCCCATACTACACCTACAAAAAGATTGTCCTTGTCCTGGCATTTGTTTCCTAGAACCTTCTGCCCTTTACCCCATAGTCTTTTTGCCTTGAAAAAAAAACTTTATTTAGATTATTGTATAGCAATACAGTCTGTCTGTTATTGAGGGAGACTAGGGAATTTCCATCACTACTAATCTTTCATTCTAGAATAGACAACCATCTGTCTTGGAAAACTGAAGTGAAAAAAATGATTCTACATAAAAATAAAAAAATACAATCTTCTGGAAATTCCTTCAAATGTTGTTTTATGTTTACGTTGGCCTTCCCTAATCTTCCAACACCAAATGGTAGGAGAAGTTCAAAGATTTGGATTCATTTTAAATTAAACAATCGATTAAAAATACATTAAGTGCTGATCACATCTGTGCTAGAAACTAAGAATGCATATATAAAAAAGAAATAGTTGCTGACATTAATAAGTGTACATTCCACTTGGAAGATACATGTTCACAGATGCATAAGTATATTGGCATATATGATACAATGGAAAGAACCCTCTACTTGGAGTCATAAGACTTGGATTCAAATCTTGCCTTCTATTAGTGGGACCTTTACAAAATACTTACCTTTTCTGGAGCTTGGTTTCTTCTTTTGTAAAATGAGGGATTGTTCTCCATGCTTCTTTTGGCTCTTTCATATCTTGACTGGGGGTGTTATATAGCCTTCTGTGGGATCCTATGTCTTAGGAATTCAGATGCTTACAAATGGGAAATCAGGAAAGACAACCTATAAAAGTTTGTTCTTTGAGATGAAACTTGATGGGAACTAAGGCTAAGGTCTGTGGGTAAGGGATGAGAGAATTCTATGCAAGTATGATACCATGCACAAAATATTTTGAGGTAGGAAATGAAATCCTGGGTATAGGTAACAACAAGTCAACAAGTTTGGTTGAAAAATATGTTTGAGGTAGAATAATGGTTAATTATCCCACATAGATTGCCTGGAACTTCATTATAAAGGGTTGCAAAAATTTAATAGAAAAACTTATATTTTATAGTAGAAGTGATCATGATGCCGCTGAAGAGTCTTGAATAGTGAAGTGTCATAGGACATTTTTTCAGGTAGAATCTCAGAAATTTCGTGGGAAATCATCAGGAAGAGAATTAGATGGTCATCCTTTACACCCTCCCCCCCATAACCATATGTAGCATTGAAGTAAATGCTAAGTTTTGATTTGATACTATGGCATTAATGCTGTGTGTTGCATACAACTCTAATTTTCTTGCCTCTTTGTGTTGTCTTAATTCACATTACTGCAGTCATTGTGCATAATGTTCTTTTGTCTTTGCTTTCTTTACTCTGAATGACATTATTCAACTCAGCCTATATTTGTATGAATTTTCATATTTGCCATCCTTTATTGCATTCCACTACATTCTTATATCAGAGTTGGTTCAGCTATTTCCCAGTTGTTGGGTGTACATTCCGTTTCCAGTTTTTTGTTGTCATGAATAATGCTGCTGTGAATATTCTTGGGCTGCCGGTCTTTTCTTGCTGTCAATAATCCCTTTGGGGAATAGTCCCAATAGTGAAATCTCTAGTTCAACTTTAATTGGATCAATTTAATAACTTTCCTTGCATAATTTAAAATTGTTTTCCAGAATACTTCAACCAATTTAAAGTTCCAAAAGCAGAGAATTAATCTGCTTTTCACGAGCCTGTGCAGAAATGATTTTTCTCCTTTTATATCACCTTTGCCAAATGATGGGTATAAGATGATATTTCAGAGTTGTTTTAATGTTCGTTTATCTATTAGTGACAAAATATTTACCAAGTATGTAATAGTTGGTATTTACCAATTATTTTGAAATGTTATATGGTTTTGATAAGAATTTCATTTCTGAATTTGTCTCTATTCTCTATTTCCTTCCTTTAAAAAAATAAGTTAGCTCGTAAAAATCAAAGTAAAGACCCAGCAAACCTGACTTATATACCACAGTGTGTGTGTGTGTGTGTGTGTGTGTGTGTGTGTGTGTGTACACCTCATCTTTGGAAAGAAGGGAAAGGATAGATGTTTTCAACTTTTTTTCTATGGTCATGGTTCTCAGAAATTAATATAAGGAATTACATAACAATCATATGTGTATATATATACACATATATAATTTCTATATAGAAAACACAATTATACATACAATATAGATATTAAATATAGATATTAAAATCAATATAGTTAATTATATGTACATATAACTGTCTAATTGTAATTGTAACCACTGCATATATTGCATTCTTTGCTCTCTAGAACTCATTCTGCATCAGTTCATATAAAATTGATTTCCCCTATATGTACCTGAATTCTTCACATTTCTTGTTTTCTTATGGTGAATTCATGTTCTATTACATATATATGCACCACAATTTGTTTAGTCCTTCTAACCCTAAAATTACTTTTTAATCAATATACATATATCATCTCTAGTTCTTGATAAAATAATAATGCAATATGTATACAAAGAGGGAAAGAGAGATAGAGAACTTTTCTTTCTGTACTTCTCAATGGATACATGTATAACTAGCAGTGAGATCTTTAGGTCAAAGAGATATACATTAGTACCTTTGGGGGACATTCATTCCAGATTATTTTTCAGAATGCTTGTATCAATAAATATCTCTTTCCAACAATATCTTATTCAATTCAATTCAATAATCATTTATTAAACACTTACTATATGCTAGGTACTATGCTAAGCACAGCTGATAAAAATAAGAAAAAGCAAGACATCATGTGACCCTAAGGAACTGAAAACTGAAAGAGGGGAAGATGACATACAAAAGAAAGTTGGAAAGAGGGAAGTAGAAACCAGGAGACAAAGGAGTACCTGTCATACAGTATGGAGAGAGGGAGAATTTTGTTCCCTGGAGCTGAAGCTAAATAGGGTTGCAGATGGTAAATGGTGTGGACTGCAAAATCTGAATTCTGCACTTTGTAAAGGATTGATTTAGGCAGAAGGTAATGCTCCTCCTTCCAACCCTCCAATTAGCAAGAGATAATTGAGGAAGTTGAGAAGATTCTGAGCATCTCAGGCTATTCTAAGGAGCATTACAAAGAGACTTCTCATGATCAACTTCTCAAGAGTAAGGGCAGTTCTATAGAGTTGAGATCAAACAGAAGTGCAGATGGACAGTGCAGTCACTGCTGGTGTGTATGTTTCTTGCACTGCACAGATGTTCAGGGAAGACCAGTACCTCTGGTGTGAGGAATGCTAAGCTTTTCTTCAGAATTGCTTTCTATCCTTGATGGAAAGGAAGCTTGATCACCTAACTTTAATCTGTTTCCAAGAATCAGTAGCATGTGCAGCATTCAGAAAAATGCATTAAAACAGTTTGAGCATAGCTGATGGGTCTAAAACCCATTAATGAGTTAGGGAAGTATCTTCTCCAAGTATATGAAAACTTTCTTCAATGGAATGAGTATATTTGAACAATCTGTTCCAACAGGTCATGAAGTTGGTGGAAGCAAGCATTGAGGAGCACTTACAGCTCGGTCAGAAATTGAAGATGCTCAAGCTGTACACTGTATCCTGAGTCATTAACAGTCATTTTGACTTTTCTCTTTCCACTAGACCACAAAGACACTAGGAGAGAGAGTAAGGCTGATAACTGCACAACTCTCCCTCACTGAAATTCAACTTATATGTGATGCAAAAGACATCATGCATCCATACCATTTTACCCTTTCCAGCTAACTCAAATTCCTTTGGCCATGTGTAAGTAATGAAGCTACAGATATAGATACACTTGGACCTATAGTCACAACCCTGCACATAGGCATCCCAGACCATGAAAACACTGAAGCAGCAGTAGGATTCAGCAGCCCCCTTGGTATCTAAGCAGCCTTGTTTTAAGAGCCACATTGCTCATCTCTGGGTGTGAAGAAGAGGTTAGGAAACATCCTAAAAATTGTCTGCTTCACCCAACCTAACAATGGTCTGCTTGTCACAGGTGGAGATCCTACTATGTGGTTGAAATAAGTAAAGGACTAAATCTTTTGCAAAGATTATTCCACTCACCATGGTTATGTTTAAGGACTACATTAAATCTAATAGGCCAGAAAGAAAAGATCGCTCTAATTATGAGAGAACTCACAGGTATCACGTTTAAATCAGAGCCCTGAGTGAAACAAGACTGACAATTAAAGCCAAACTTACATCAGAGGTGGACATACATTTTTCTGGAGTGGCTATGGGAGAGCACCATGAAGCTGGCATGAATTTTATAATCAAAACTTATCTAGCCAAAAAGGTTGTAGGACTCTCAAAAGGAGTAAATGACAAGTTCATGACAATAAGATTTCTACTTGCAGGAATACACAATACTACCAGTATCAGTGCATATACTCCCCTTATACAAAGGTTTATGTGGTCAAATAAAAAAAAAATTTGAATACCTGGAGGCCCTTGTCATCAATATACCAAAGGAGGACAAGCTTGTGATTCTGGATTACTTTAATGCCAGGGTAGGCACAGACTATCAGGCATGGAAGGGAGTCCTTAAGAGGAATGGAGTTGGAAAAATCAACAACAGTAGTTACCTACTCTGAAGATTTGGATGTCTCATGACCTCATCAACAGAACTATCTTTCATTTATCAAAAGGATTGAAACTTCATGGGTGCACACTGGCAGCAAAGATTGCCATTTAACAAACTTTGTCTTATTAAGAAGAAGAGACAGAGGATGTGAGAGTGAAGGAGGCAATGTGTACTGCAGAGTGCCAGATCAACCACAGATATATCTTTTTCAAGGTAAATGTTCACATTCAACAGAATCAGTGGTCCCAAGGTAAGATTATTACCATAAAACTTAATGTCAATATTGTGTTTCTCCAGGAGTGCTTCTCCAGGAGTGAATAGATACTTGGCTCAATGAGAAAACATCAAATTCAGTTTTATGATGATAGTAACTATCCAGGGTGCTTTCATGATGCCTTAAAGGCTATTATGGGCCAATGACATATAGTGCATCTCAACTACTAGGTGCTGATGAAGCTACATTGATCACTGATAAGGGACATTATCCTGGAGAAATAGGCTGAACTTTTCCATAATGTTCTCAACAGACTGTCATTAATTAATGCTGAAGTCATTGAGTGTATACTTCAGATTAAAACAAATTAATCCCTCTCTAGTTGAATCACTTCTATTTTAATTGTTTCAGGAAGATTCTGAAGATCACCTGGCAAGATAAGGTACAAAACACTGAGATTATTTCTATAGCTAAACTGCCAAACATTCAAACTCTAGCATAAAGAGCACAACTCCAATGAGCTAGCCATGTATTTTGAATGCCAAAGTCATGTTTGCCTAAAAGACAAATTATGGAGAAATCACACAAAATAATTGCTCACATGGAGGTCTGAAGTAATACAGAAATTCTCAAGGTCTCTCTGAAGAACTTTAGTTATTAGTTGCGAGATATGGGAGACACTGTCACAGGACTGCCCAGCATCATGCGTCTACATTGAGGAAGGCATTGTGCTCAATGAGCAAAACAGAATTGCAGTAGCCTAAGAATATGAGATAAAAAAAAAAATTGGACTTCTCCACTGCACATGGACTATTTGTGCCTGACTTGTAACAGTCTTTCTATTTTGTATTGATTGTATTGGCCACAGTTTGACATATTGTAACTTGACTGCACCATAATAATATCATTTTAGTCCTCTTTGAACATGAAGGACCATGACCTACCAACTAAGGTTTCTTGAGCTTTTCCATTATTGATTAGTTTTATCTTTTCCTGATCTTCACAGATCTGATGATAGTTTTTATATGTATTTTTCTAATTATTAGTGACCAACAATAGTCGATAGTTTATAATTATTTTGAGGACCATTTGATGATATTCTTACCATTTTTTATCAATTGAGAATGTCTCTTGAACTTTTACGTATTTATGTTAGTTGATTAAATATCTTACTATTAAGTCTATTAAGAAATATTTAATATAATTTTAACATTCAACATCTTTCCTTTGTATCCTATCATTATTCATTCTCTTCTTGCAAAATATTTCTAAGTTTATATAATCAAAATTATTCCATAATTTTGTGATTATCTTTATCTCCTTTCTAACTAAGCATTTACTCCTTGAGTGGTCAACATTTGATTTGTTTTGAGGAAACATAGGCATGTTATTTCACTTTTTCTAAAAGTGTGAATTTTTCCAACCATTTTGAAACTATTCAAAGGAAGTAACTTGAATATCCATATTCCTAGACCCAAAGTTAAAAGTACATATCCGAGGATGATATTGACAAAAAATAAAGTTCCATAATACAACAAAAAGTATGGATAGAAAGATTTCTTGTAATAATATGTGTAAGGAAAAAATATCTCTTATTTAAGGAATGGACAAATAAATTTTGGTAAATGAAGGTAACTTAATATCATTGTGCTATGCAAAAGACAGATATGCTAAAATAGAGAAACTGATATGGACTGACACAAGAGGATAAGAAAAGTGAAATAAGAACAACCATGAAAGCAATATACATGACTACATCTATGAAATTGCAATGACTAGGCATGTTTTGTCCTTTGAATGAAATCTTACTAATTATACATATATATATATATATATATATATATATATATATATATATATATATATATATATATATACTGAGCAGTTGTGAGACTAAAAAAGGAACTTCATATATAAAATTATTAATATTGGTGTATCTTATAAAGAAATGAAGTAGTTAATGATAGAATTATATAATATCAGACTATTTCATCATGACAATGAAAATTGAAGAATTATATTTTTTCTCTGTTTGCTTTAGGTGATTGCCTTTTGAGAGGGGAAGAGAGAAGCATATAAAGGAAAATATTACTTTTATTTAAAAGTTATAAATTAAAATAATTGAAAAAAATTCTTACTCTAGATCTATGAAAGTTGCATGATTTGCATTTTTCTAATTAAATTTATTTTAAGCTTTCAACATTTACTTTCACAAAATTTTGAATTTCAAATTTTCTCCCCATTTTTCCTTGCCTTTCACCCTTTCTTCTATCTTCCTTCCCTTCTATCACCCCCATCCCCATCTGTTCTATGTCCTGTAGAGTAAGATAGATACTACATTGCCTATATATCTTATTTACTAATTGTATATTAAAACAATGTTTAACATTCATTTTTAAACTTTTGAGTTCCACATTCTCTCCCTTCATCCCTTCCAACTCACCCTCGTTGAGAAGACAAGTTATTTGATATAGAATATACATGTGTAGTCATGCAAAACACTTACATAAGAGTCATGTTGTGAAAGACTAACTATACTTCCCTCTATCCTGTCTTGCCCTTCATTTATTCTTTTCTCTCCTTTGACCTGTCACTCTACAGAAGTGTATATTTCTGATTTCCCCTTCCCCTAGTCTGGTGTCCCTTCTATTATCCTTCTTCTCTTATCCCCTTCTGCCCTACCTTCATGTAGGGTAAGATAAATATCCCTAACCAATTGAGTGTGTTTGTGATTCTCACCTGAAGCCAAATCCAATGAAAGTAAGGCTTACTTATTCCTTCTAATCTGCCCTCTCTTCTCCATTGTTAGAACTCTTTTTTGCCTCTTTTAAGTGAGATGGTTTAGTATATTCTACCTTTCCCTTTCTCTTTCTCCCAGAACATTTCTTTCAACACTTAATTTTATTATTAGATATCATCCTTTCATAGTTAACTCATCCTGTACTAGCTCTCTCTCTCTCTCTCTCTCTCTCTGTCTGTCTCTGTCTCTCTCTCTCTCTGTATATATATATTTACATACATTATAGACATAGATACACACACATACATATAAACATTTTCAGCAAGAATGCTTGGAAGTCCTCTACTTTATTGAAATTCCATTTTTTCCCTTAAGTATTATACTCAGTTTTGGTCACTAGATGATTCTTGGTTTCAATTCTAGCTCCTTTGACCCCTGGTATACCCATATTCCAAGCCCTTCAATCCCTTAGTATGGGAGCTGCTAAATCTTGTGACATCCTCATTGTATTTCCATAATACTTGAATTGTTTCTTTCTAACTGCTTGTTTTTTTCCTTGACCTGGGAACTCTGAAATTTGACTACAACATTCCTAGGGGTTTTCATTTTTGGGATCTCCTTCAGAAAGTGATCAGTGAATTCTATCCATTTCTATTTTATTCTCTGGTTCAAGAATATCAGGGCAGTTTCCCTTGATAATTTCTTGAAAGATAATGTCTAGGCTCTAAACTTAAGTGAGCTTTTGGACCTCTTTTTCCATTT
>CM053771.1:461229534-461256228 GCA_028658325.1 Potorous gilbertii
TGTGCATCATCAGACTGCCTTCTTCTCTGTAGCTTCTAAAATTACTTTAGTAGGGAAGATTTTTACATAGCTACTTCTCTTTAACCTCAAATTTAAGAAAAATCCCAGAGGTTCTAAGTTAGAAGTGCTGGAACATTTATTTCTAGGACAGAGGACAGAAATTAAATGGAGTTGGCTGTTCAGGGGACCTAACTGCGACTGCCATGGGAATCCCCAGTGATCAGTAACAATTTTGGTCATTACAATGTGTAAATTGCCAGTACAGTGCTCAGTAAGTCAAGTTTATTTCAAATGGATAATGGAAGAAACCCTCGTCCATTGGAGATTTATTTTCTATTCCTTTGGGAATGGAGACAAACTTCGAACATTTAACTGATGACTGTCCACTGAACGTCTGTTATCATCCATAAATTGGACCTGCTAGAGTCATGATATTCAGTTTATAAAAAAAACTATTCTATTTAAAAGTACACAAAGATTCACTGAAGCATTTTTATACAAAAAGCAGTCCAATGGGACAGTAGAATTAAAATTAAATACTAATCATCTACTCTTTTCATATCTTTTTTAAAATTTGCATAATGGATTGCTTGTTATTCCCATTTGTATTAGCTAATAATACCCTCATACATTTTCTTTGCCTTCCAAAGTTTGCATTCTCAATTTACAGAGCTTTATGACAAGCTTTTCAATAATTTAGTATAGGCAACAAACTGAAAGGTGTATAATGAAAGCTTAATGAAAGAATATCACTCACTTTTACTACGTAAACTTTTTCTACAATAAACCTTTTTCAATTATCTCAAGTAGACAAAAAATTGAAAACTGGCCAAATCACCAAGGAGAGATGCTCAGGAATAGCCCAATTTTGAAGAGACAAGACTGTGAAACTAAAGTAACATGGGAGATATACCTTTAAGAGAATAAGTGTTATTTTTGAAGGGATGGTGATGAGCCAGTTAGAAGTGAGACTTAAGAACTTAAGTAACCTTAATAAAAATTGGTAAATACAGAGGAAGAGAAGGAGAACAGCAGCAATAACAAGAGCAAGAACAAGAAAAGGAGGAGGAGGAGGAGGAGGAGGAAGAAATTTAAGAGTTTTAGAACTGAAGGAAATATATGTATTATGCAATACAATTCCGTAATTTCAAGGAAAATGAAATCATATTTCATGTCAAGAGAAATCATATGAGTAAGTGACATAGTTTATACTGTATTTCACATTTCCTGAATCCTACAAATATCCCCAGATAAATTAAATTAAATTGGTTTGTAATATTAAATCAATTTAAATGATTTGTAATCACTCAAGAATAAGAACTGTGTCACATTGAAAATGTTGTCAGGGTCTGCAAATCTGATGAAGAGTGCTGTATTTGTTTTTTAGATAATGCCAATGAATTAAAGAATGCAGAATAATCCACAATTTTTTGAATCTGGCAAATGTAAAGATTTCTTTTCTTTGTTAATGTGTTTTTGTCAAATTTTTTTTGGTTTTGCAATCTTTCTTTTTATTAGTTTGGAGGAGCAGAGTTTGAAGGAAAAGAAAAACACACATTAAATAACAAAAAAAAGTGGAGAATCTGTCTAGCTAGCTGATTTAGTTCTATGATAGAATGATAAAACCTGCCAATAAGTAACATAATTATTCTAATCTAGCATCTCCCAAACAGTATACCACAAACCCTGTTGGTTCACGTAACCTGAGTGGAGATCTACAAGAATGATTTCTTGCTTGGAGATTTCAAAATACTCTGTCAAACACCCTTAGTTCCCAGTTCTTCAACCTGCTCATTTCTCATGACCTACTTCTCTGCTGCACCCCAGCTATACGTACAGATTATCACAGTCTTGTTCGTACCATCACCCACAAAGATTATACTCCCATGTTTATGGATTTTGAAATTCCCTTATCTGATAAAACTCTTGGCTTTCCATAACTCCAACTGTTTTGTGATGTATTAATCAATAAACATTTATTAAAGGGCTGTATGTGCCAGACAATCTGCTAAGCACTGAGTATACAAAAAGAGGGAGATGGAAGGAGGATACTGTAATTAAAATGGGTTGATGAAGACTTCATTTAGAAGGTAAGATTTTATTGGGACTTTAAGACAGGGAGCTCAGTAATCAGAGTGAAGGAGGGAGAGTATCCCAGGAATGGGAGATAGGGAAATATCTGACTCCAAGAGATGAAGTATCTTGTTTGTGGAACATCCAGGAAGGCAATAACACTGCAAAGGGTTATGGTGGCTTAGTTATGAAGGGTTTTGAATATCAAATAAAGCATTTTGGTTTATTTTGATTGTTTTGTTTTGTTATTCCTGGAGGCAATAGGAAGCCTCCACCTCAAATCTCATTCTTCATCCTCACGGTGACCTCCATTCCCTTGACCTCTAAGCTCTTTCCTAGATCATTAACCCTGCACTGGTTTCTGCCTTCCTCATCTTTACCAGTTCAACCCTACACTGTTATCTTCTCTTGAATCATTTGCCCTCTTATCCTACAGAGATACATCTTGCCCTGTCAATCCTCAGCCCTCGTACCATCCATTTTCTGCCTGCACTCAAATTCACACAGCACCAGATAAAGTGGGGGAAAATCAAAAACTATTTCCAGTCTTCTTATACCTTACACAGTCCTCATATACCATGAAATCTGGGTATGCCGGTCTCCTTCCTGATACTCAAAATGGACACTTAGTTTCACAGATCTAAGTATGTTCACTGGTAATTCTCAGCATCTGGAATTCTCTCTCATCTTTGCTCTCCTGACATCCCTGACATCCTCTAAGTTTCAGCTAAAATCTGACCTTTTATAGGAAACCATTACCAATTCCCTTTAATTTTTATTCTTTCCAATATTTAATTATCTTCCATTTATCCTGTATATTTTTTATTTGTACATAGTTTCTCACATGTTGTCACTTCCCCATTAGACTCCGAACTCATGAGAACAGGGGCAGTGTTTTGTCTTCCTTGGTATCCCCAATTTAAGTGTCTGGCACACAGTAAGTACTTGATAAATATTTATTGATAATCTAACTTGCAGTAAAATTTTCTTTAAAAAGAAAGATTAAATGTGAAATCATGATAGAATTTTTAAATATGTAAATATATTTAAAAACCTGTATTTTCCTCCAAAGTTTTCCCACTACCCCATTTTATTTCCAGACTAGTCTATTATGGAGATTATGATGATTATGATAGCCCGCATTTAAATGGTGCTTTATGGTTTGTAAAGTACTTTAGAGATATTTCCTCATTTAATCCTCACAATTAGCCTGGGAGACAGATGTTATTATTTTCCCCATTTTATAGATGAGTAAACTGAGGCAGACAGCGGTTGATATTTTGCCAAGGATCATCCAACTAGTAATGTCTGAGGCCAGAATTGAAATCAATTCTTTCTGTCTCCAGGTCCAAAGCTCTATGCACTGAGATATCTAGCTGCCTATGCCCTTCATTCCTAAAATTAAAATCCCTAGATTGTAATTCAAAAATTCTGTCAACATACATCAATCCCAAAAAGTATCCTATAACCAAATTCATTTGAAAAATATTACTCTTATCTGGACATGATGAGGGCTTTTAATTTTATCGTGTGTTTCAGTTGTATTACTTATGCATGTATGTATTGCGTTCAATGAATGTTTTTTTAATTGGCAGAGAAATAGGAACTCAGAGTGATAAGAATAGTTTGTCTTCCTTTGATAACTCATAATCGTCTCTTTGACATTAAGGGCATTCAAAGTTAAGGGAACTCTCTTAACCGATATCCCTTAACTTTGGCCAGAATCAGTAGATAATTGTTCAATGGCACTAAATATGGGATAAGAAGTATTGCAGGTAAGGGGGTAGGGGTGTATGTGTGAGACAAAATGGGATTATTCTACATAACAGAGATAAGACATCATAGAAGGTTAGATAACCCATCTTAGAATTAAAAACAACAAGATCCACCTTGGTTTAAGAATACTTTTGCCACATGGCCACATATTGGATATTTGACACTGGATAAGTCACTTCTACTCGCAAACAATTCTTTATGACTAAAAGTTGTAGAAAAGATACCAGCTGGCATTGGTAGAGAAATATCATTGCTATAACTATGAAATCATAACACTGAGAGTATAGGGGAGAAGAAGCTGAGATAGTAGTAGTCTGTACTAGCTTAATAAAAGACCTCTATCATATTTAGCATTTTGAAGGAACAAAAAATGGGAAATATGAAACCCTGATGTAGGAAAACTATCATAAAGTGTCTGACCTAATTTCATAGCAGTCATTCTTTTTAAATCATAGACCTTTGCTTTATGATCTTGTTAAAATAATTAAGAAAATACAATTGACTACTAAACAAAAACATTAATTTGCTCAACTAAAAAAATACCTGCAAAATGTATCAGTATCTTCCGAGTCACAGGCATTTGTATAATAAATGTTACCTGCCATAAATCACAAAGCATAAAACATAATCTAGATAATTTTAGGTGCTGTTATTATTATAAATAGGTATTGAGTTTTAATTAATTTACATATCTATTTATCTGATTTATTATATAGATATAGTTATATCAATATGCAATCAGGAAAATAGAAACCTTTTTTCCTTACTAGTACTTCATCAGTTTGAGTGAGTAAATCCAGTATATCTTGAATCGTAGCTTTCAAGTTACTTGACCAAAAATTAGCAGGAAGCCTTAGGCAATAAAGTGAATGCTATATCTCTCTATTTGAACATTGTGATTCCCTAGAGATTTTCTGGTTGTAATGAGTTCATAAAGTCAGCATAAAGACCCACTTTCATTAAGTGATTAAATTAAGGTCTGTACTATTTTTTTTTCCCTGGGTCTTATAATTACTTCAGTATCTTAGATGACAGGTTTTGCTGACTCTACCTAGTTTATCCAATATTTTATCAGAATAAACACTACCACTATGCTTATAAAGGTTTTCTAATTTTATATAAAAATAGCTCATGCCCTCAAGGAACTGGTACTCTATGGGATAAAATTTCTTTTCATGATAATTTTCATTTTTTATTGTCCAAGTTGTCAAATGTAGCATTTTCTCTATTACAAACAGCACACAGAAGTCTTAATACAGTGAATGCATATGTTCCTATCTGAAAATGAAAGAAATCAAAGTGGGAAAACTCAGTCACTTAAATGAGAAATTTAAAGTGTTAAATAAAATATTAATTAGTTCATTAGCAAGGGAAGAGTACAGGTGATTGATGTTTAATATGTATATATAAATATATGTGCATATATAATCCATCTTACAAAGTTTATTATATTTTATTTTGAATCAACAAATATTTATTTTCTCTTCCTCTCACCCCACCCTCATCCCTTGCAGGAAATATTAAGGAAAAAAAAAAGAGAAGAAAACACTTTTAACAAGTAGAACTAGGAAATGACAAGAGTTGAGTTGTTAGGTTTGGTTTGGCTCAAAGATTCCCCAATAGTTTTTGAATATTACTTGTTTTCCTTATGTGTCATGATAATGTGAGGATGCTACATGTAAGTCAATAACAGTTATGTTGTTCCTTTGTATAGGAAGCTATGAAGTCACACTGGTAAAAGAGCATTTACATTAAATGCATTCAAAAAGGCTTCAAGCCTCAAAATTATGGGTTTTTCTTGTAAGCAGATGGCCTGTGAAGAGCAGGGGAATCACAGGAAGAAGTCACAGAACTATGTAATATCCATTTAAATGTTTTTGACTAGATTGAATGTCCAATGCATGCCTAATCAATCTATTAAACACTTTAGTCTTTTTTCTTTTATTTCAAATTAATTTACAGGATAAAAGAAAAAGGATCAGTGAATCCACTGTTGTTTTTTTTTTATATATCCATAAAAGGTATGATGGCTTTTACTTGCCTTTTGTACATGAAAATCTGTAATTCTCATATGTGCTTACAATCTTAAAATCTTAATGAAAACAGTCTATTTTAATCTATAAAATTGTAACTATAATATATGAAATATTTGCTGGTTAGAAACTCTATAATGTTTTTCTTTTGAAAAACACTTTATTGCCCACCAGCATTTTTATGTCAATACTTTCACTATTTAATGTATTTTCAAAAATATTTTAATAAAGTTTGGGTTCAACAGAGACCTATCTTTTTCTTTAATGCATTGCAACATTCATAATTGATTTCTTCTGCTGAACAGAAAAATTGGTTACTCAATATCTAAGATGAGGCCTGAAAATTTCTCAAAGATCAGTTCAGTTGTCTTTAGGTTAACACAAGAGCACCAGCAAGTATTCACTAATTGGTAAATGGATGGATGGCCTGGACATGGACTTCGGCCTACAGCTATGAGAGAGAAAGAATACTCCTTTCATTTGCTCTCTACATTATTTATAGTCATTTGTTTTCTCTCCTTGCTGGCTGCCTTGCAAGCTCCCATTACCACACTGCTGACTTAGGAACACCGAAGTGCCTGAGCCTCTACATCAGATGAAATTGCCCCAAGTTGCTCAATTTAACAGTCTCTGCAAAGCTCATGTAACTTGGATTTTGTTATGGGCTAATGAACAAGAGTTTTTAAATTAGCTAGAATTAAAAGTTTTACAGGGTCCTTTTCAAGGGTTTTTCTAAAATGTCACTTTAAATAAATGTCAACTTCCTAACACAAATTCTGTGTCAAAATAAAATTAAAAAATTAAGATAGATTATGTGGATCTTGAATTTATCCAGAAAAAAAATATATATCCTCATTTTCATTTAGGCTCCGGAGAAATTAAAAATATCAATACATTGAAAATAATTCTAGAAAAATTCAACACATGTTACTATTAAAGAGATATAAAACATACTCTTATAGTCATAAATTTATTATCTTGCTCTATATAAAACTTCAACTTCTCTTAACTATTCTTTTTGGGTTTCATGGTCATTCTTTAATGCATTGAACTTAAAGCAGAGTATTGAAAAGAACCTAATAGAAGTAAACTGGCAATGAAAGACCATTGTAAGTAGCTTGCTTCACCTGAAACTCATTGAGGGCATCTGACTTAATCAATTTAATAAGTGCAAAGACAGGTTTAGTAAAGCTGAGGTCATAGAATGAAAATCACAGGGGATGATTAAGGGATTGGCTATCTTTCACTCATATCTCTTCCCTATCCATCAGTTGGTCAGGCAAGCTCAATCAAACAATATATTGTGCACTCCACAAAATCCTGCAAGTCATTTAACATAAAAAAGACACATTCCATTTCTAATGCATTTATAATCTGTTACAGAGTATATTGATTTAAAAAAAAATCATATGGCAAGAGACATAGCCACACAAAGGAAATTTCAAAACATTAAATGTTTTAGTCATTCTCCACTCACCACACTTGCACACACAGGTCCCTAACTTGCTACCCCAGACACTATAGATACTTGATGAGTCATAACAAAATCATAGCTCACAAAACCCATTAATATAGTTTTTTTTATTGGTTATCCAGAAGGCCATTTGGCCCAAAGCAAAGTCTTGCCTAGCATAGCAATAAAAGTAAGAACAGCCTGGTGCTCATACTCCCACCAATGCACACATGATCAGTGGTAGCAGTAAGCATGCATAGGAATCATGGACTGAGTATACATAGATAAGAACCATGTATGACCAGGGCATCAATGTCTGGGGGTGACTCAATTATCCAATGCTGGAAAACTGCAAATGTCCTCTCATGATGTCATTATTTCCCTCTGTGCTTGACTTTTGGATATGCACTCCATTATTCCATACCAGGAATACTATGTCTAGCAAAGCTAGGATTTACAGCTAAAATATACTCCCTGTTCCTCTCTACCTCTAAGAATTCTGAACTTCCTTTATACCACAATGGCCAAATTCCTTCTACAGACAGATTTTTCTTATCTCTCTCCTTCAATTATTAGAACACCCCTCATGTCTTGTTAAAGGTCCATAGACTACATTCCTATCCTTTACCCATTGAAAGTGCTTCTCATATGAAGACTATAGGAAGTTTAGGCCTTGTGATTACAACTGCATCCTTATAATTACAGAATTTGATTTGGGTTCTTTTCATAGATCAATGATATTTTTATTTGTCTGTGTTGAATTTTGGAGGACAGGTTGAACACAAACATAGCTGATCCCTTGCCTCACCCACTCATGCTTGCACCAAATACTTATTAATACACAAAGGGTCTAATTCTCTATATTTAACAAATATTGATGTTGTGACAGATTGCAATTGTCCTCAAGACTTCAAAAATCCCTCATACAAACCAATACCATATCAAATTACTATCTCTGTCATTCTCTCTCTCCCTCACAGTTTATTTCACTCCACTCTTTCACTCTTGAACTACATCCTCATCTACTTGTATGCTGCTCCTAGGTGCTATTTTCTGCCAGAAAATGTAAAAGAGAGTGATAAGATCATAGTTCAATGCTTCTTAAGCAAAAACAATGTCTGGCAGGCACAGACACAAAATGATGTCTTTGGTGACATCCTCAATGCCTGTCAATTTGAAAGAGCTAAAATTAGCATGATAGGATGCATTAAAGGCAATACATATTCAGGGAGAAAAATTGATATTCTTATTTTACTATGTCCCATTCTAATGACTTGTAGAATCAGAGTCAAAGTCTTGGGTCAAATTTCAGGTGTGACAAATTAGAAAGGACATCAATAAATTTGAACATATCCAGAAGAGAATGACCAGTGTGATAAGAGTATTTGAGATGTTGCCATTGAAACATTGACTGCAGGAATTATGTTCCATCCCACCCCTGAGAAGTAAAGATGGAAGAAGCATATGTCTTCAAATATTTGAAGGGCTTACATAATCATATCTTCAAATTTGAATGAATGTTGACAGCTATTTAGCACAAATCTCACTTAACTGAAAATCTCTTCTATGCTATTTTCATCAAGTGGTCATTTAAACTTTGCTTGAACATATGTGAGAGGGCAACAGCTATTTCCCAAGGCAGCTTATTCCAATTTGGTATATCTCTAATCATTGGGATTTTTTTCTTCAAGTGAACTTAAAATTATTTTCCTGAAACTTCTGCACTTTGTTCTTGCCCACTCGGATAACAAGAACAAATTTATTCCCTTTTCTGCATGAAATTTCTGAACTACTTGAAGACAAATATTATGTTCCCCTTAAACCTACTCTGATTCAACTAAACTTCCCAATTGATCAGTCCTTTACAGTATGGGTGCCATTCTAGTTAATAGTGCAATCACTGTCCTCAGAATACCTTCAAATGTGTCAGTGTCCTCCCTAAAACATGTTCACAATTGTTTAATACTCAAGATATGGTCTGTCTATGGATAACGTACTGAAAAAATTTTCTCTCAATGAAGCATACGGTGACATTCTTTGTTTTACTTGCCATATATCACTATTTATTAATTTTAGTTTTCACTACGCTAAATTGTCAGATTTTTTTTGAATAAATTGATTTCTAGTCACAACTCTCCTATTCTGTAACTATAAAGTTGATTTTTGTAATACAAATATAAAACTAAATTTGCTACTGTTGAATTTCACTTAATTAGATTTATCCCAATATTCTAGATTGTTGAAATATTTTGGATCCCAAATCTATCATACAACTTTTCAACTAGTCCTCCCAACTGCATATCATCTGCAAATGTCATATGCCTGTCACCTATGTCTACGTATATAAGACTGATAGAAATGTTAAATAGGACAGTCCTTCTTTGTTCCAGATACCACTTGACAGCCTGAAAAAACATCATTTTTGGTTGTTATTTTATTTTCTGTTGAATTTAGATTGAATGTGTAGTCCATTAAAGTCCCTAAAGAGCCTTTTGATACAAAAGAATATTAAACTTCAACCCTCTGATCTTGCACTTATGAAGTTAATTTTTTTAACTCCAATTTGTAATGTCATAGTGACGTTTTAGGTGAAATTGAGTTAGAAACCTGCCTATGAAATTTAATAGCTTCCTTTCCCTGAGTCACTTAACTTCTATTAGTATCAGTGTCTTCATCTTTAAAATGGGGTTAATAACATTGTTTACCTTTCAGACTATTCAGAATATCAGATTTTTCATTCTCTTCTTCTCCTTTTTCTCTCTATGTGGTCTATCTTGTTGCCTCTCTTTTATCCTACCCCTAAAGTCATCTCATGTATGACTCATTCCTCTTCATTTTCCATTTGTCATTCAAATACTAGCACAGACTTCACAGTTCTTTCTATTTGCAACCATTATATCATTGACATAAATTGATATGAGCCAGTACGTGCCTAGTCTATGTGGGCAAATGATTGAATACTGTTTTTTCAAGCTTCTGTGAGTTATTGTGTCAAATGTTAACAGACCTGAGGTGTTTACACATTTTTTAACTTTTAATTTTCTGTTTAATCATTGCTTGACTTTTCCCATATTTAATATTCCTGTGGCTTCCCGATGGCTCATGCCATGGAGTAAATAATCTTGGTTATTTCTTCAAAGCCATGTCTTCTGTTATGTTTCTGAAGATAAAAAGTTTGTATATATAATGATGATGCCTATAGATAAAACTGAAACTATCAAAGGAACTGTCTTGGAACCTGAAGCTGCTGTCCAAATTTTCCTCATTCTCCCCACACTCATATCCCCACCATCCTTTCTTTTACTACTTTCAGCTTCTTTTATTCTGAGCATCTGGATTCTATTGCTCTAATCATGTCAACATCAACCTTGTCAGCAACTGACGATCCTTGAAGATTCTCAGGGACGGAGATCCTACTACCACAAAGCCTTGGTGAGTCTATATATTGTTATTACAACTAATTTAATGAGTCTGTCTCCATACCAGGACCCTTTCACTCTTAATTGAATATTATTTTCCTTTAGTCTACTTCTATACAACAATTTTTAAAGTTGGCATTCACTGTCTCAAAAGTATTTCTTTGTATGCCCTATTTGTTGTCATATTCAGCTTATCAAAGTTAGCATTTTTTATTTATATGTATAATGTGTAGCAAAATTTTGGTACAATGAGAATTATTTCAATGCTGATGATGATTTTTTTTTTACAAATTTTAACTTGCTACTGAAAATGTAGTGTGAAGAACCAGTGCTTAAATGCATAAGTAGTCCAATGTCACTTCTATGCTAAGTCTACACTTACTTCACTTACACTACTACAGAAAAATGATGGGTAAATAGCTGGGTGTAGAGGTGGATTCTATGTTGGTAGAAAGCTCACTTGTGAAATTTGTGAAGGACAACAGACTGGAAGATATGGTTAAGAACTCAGATAATGTAATTTAAAATGATCTTGACAGTATGGCATGATGGACCTAAATCAATAAGATGGAATGTAACAGAAATAAATTTGAAGGCCTCTGTTTGAGTAAAAAATAATCAATTTGCACAAATACCAGATGGATGAATTATTTTGTCAGTTCATATGATGAAGACTTAGGAGGTATCAGTTGCCCACAAAACACAGTTTTTGATTCCATTAATAGAAATGCAGTATCTATGTCACAGATGGTAATAGTCCCAGTATATTCAGTGGGATTGCCACTCAACCCATAGTTGAGGTGTTATATTTGTATTTAATTCCGGGGGCTATATGTTGCAGAAGACATTGACAGAGTGGACACATACAGAAACTAATGATCAAGTAATAAAGATAGTTTGGAAAGTATATGAAGCATGTAAAAAAGAGGATATTCAGTCCAGAGAACTGAAAACTATTCAAATATTTTAAAGATTGGCCAAAAGGAGGAGTAGGCTTGTACTGTGTGGCTCCAATGAACTTAAACTAATACTTGTAAGTCTGTGATCCCTTATCCATTGGTCCTGCAGCAGCCAGTGCGGGGAGCAGTCAGTGGCATTGACAGTGGCAAAGGCTAGGCAGTCATTTGCTACTCAGGCAGCATGTAAGCTCTGAATCCTGTCAAGTTCTTTCTGGCTACATCAATAGTGTTGGGCCATTCCATTGTTGCCCCCTCCTCACTAGATCCTGAGCAGATCCTGACCAGGAGTGAGGAGGTTAGGCTGGAATGGGGAGCTGAACTAGGCAAACTCTATCAATAGATTTCATGTCACTGGAAATATTCAAGCAGAATCTAGATGCTCACCAAAGATTTTTTATAAGGGCTCCCAGGCAGAAAGGCAGGCAGAGAGTTGATCTACATGACTGATAAAGTTCTTTCCTATGCCAAGATATTATGATTGCCTGCTACCTTCTTCTGTCTGAATAGCATTTAAAGGTCATACTTAATTTCTAAATTCAGGTTGTTCATTACCTTTTCCAGAACTTTGTTCAATCTATAAACTATCTCTCTTTCATCTACAATATCTTTCTCCAAAGTCTTTTTTTTCTTTTGGTCTACAGACATGTATAAATCTTCTTTGTCCTTTGAAAAGAAAAGAAATTGCCTTGAGATCTTTCTAAGGTACTATCCCATCTCCCCTTCCCCTGTCTACTATGCTTGCTCTAAAAGACTGTCTACAATAACTCTTTTTTTTTACCTCCCACTTACTACTGAAACCGTTATAACGTTTCCTATCTGAGCATCTTACTGACCCCATTTCTGAAGTTACATTGTGCAGTTCTGATCTTCTTATTTTCTCTATTATTTAATATTATCCATCATTGCATTGCTGTTCCACTTTATAAGTCTCTGGGATAAACAGTCTTCTGTCCCTGCCTCATATGTACCTAATTCATCTATTTCTTCTTCACTTGTTCCTCTTCCTTTCCAACACCATAAATGTAGGTTCTTTCCTTGTTCTATTCTTTTGTTCTCTTCATACTCTTTCCTATGGCTATCACATCCACTTCCACAGTTTCAATTGTTACCTATATACAAATATTTCCTAAATCTGTATCTCTAGCATTGACTTTTCTCTTAAGTACTAGACTAGAATTGTCAACTGCTTGCCTTGGTAGACATGGCTATTTGAATGCCACCACTGATGCCTGAAACACATATTCAAAATGAACTCATAATCCTCCCAAAAAATTATTTTTGGCAATAGAAATACTCCTGCAAAACAAGTCAACAGACAATTAATACATCATCAGTATGAATTACATTCGCTCTATTAAGCAGGCAGCCACCAAAGCTACTAGAATGAAGGGAGAAGCAGACTGCCTGCACAGATGTGGGCTCTTATAGATAGCAGCTGCAAGCATTTATTCACCACTACTTTCCTGTGCAAATCATTGTCAGTCTGAGAAATGAAGATGATGTTACCCCAATACTTCTTGGTTTAATATACCTGAAAAGACTTTGAAATACATACAGTTCAAATATGAGAAAAGCTTTAGGTTTGTAAAAGCCTAGGGTTTAAGATTGGGCAGGTCAAAATCTCTCAGAACATTAGGTTTTCCATCATTGTATTTTGACTTCTCTGATTATAAGAATTGCATGCATTAATTGTATCTTTGCCAGCAGGTTGAATCATAGTAGTTTATGCAGTCTGTATATGCATCTGTAGAAATTACTGCCTCCTAAAGTAGAGAGTATTGGACCATCTGGGAAGGTTTTTATAAGTGATGGGATTTAAGTACTATTTTAAGAAGGGAAATGATAAAAAATGATGGACAAGTGGAGAGAGAATGTTCCATATAGATTCTGGCTTCAACATTTTGCTGGCTGATATTAAAATATTCCTACTGGTCCATGTCATTTTAAGCTCCATAAAAGTTGGAGTATTGTCTGTTTCCTTCTGTACACTCTTCAGTGCATTGTGTAACATCACATATGGTAGTCACTAATAATTTATTGGAATCGAGTGAAATTTTTCCAAAAATATATTATTATGAAAACATTTTGAAGATATAATTTAAGCATCGTAACTGTACTACTGATTGTCATGTCAACATATTAATTTAATGCAGGACAAATATTAAAAACTATTAATAAACATAGAGGCAACTGATTTAATGGATTGATAACACATTTGGGGGAAAATAGAATATGGGGTTAAAATGTTATGATACAAATAATATTTACTATCATTTCCCTGACACAGAGTCTTTCTCCTCACAGGCTCCCCAGCCAGGTGTCATTTTCAACTACTCACTCCTTTTCAATCCCCACATATCCAATCTATTGCCAGATCCTGTTTTTTTTTCCATTCATTACATTTCTTGTATATGTTCCCTTTTCTTCACCAATAAAAACTGATATAATCTTTGTGAAGTCTCATATCCCCTCTGTGTGGACTGTCATTGGTCAAATTGCTTCTAGTCACTCCCCAGTTCCAGTCTATCCTCCACTTAGTTGTCAAATTAGTCTTCCTAAAGAGCAGGCGTAGCCATATTACCACTCTGCTCAATAAACTCAAGTGATTCCCTATCACCTCTAGAAACAAATAAAAAATCCTCTATTAAGAATTCAATGATCTTGGTAATCTAATTTCTTCATTCATTTCAAGCCTTCTTGCACCATAATTACCTCTTCCCTTATATTCTAAGATCTAATGGCATGGGTTTTCTTTGCTATTCTTTTTTTTTCTATCTATATTCTTTGCTATTTTTACTCTGTGCATGTGTACGCAAGATACTCTATGTCTAGATTCTGTCACAAGAATTCACTTCCTCCTCATCTCTGCCTTCCTAACTTCTTTGGTTTATACACATATATCGATGTATCTTGTAAATAGTTGTTTGCTTGTTGTGTCCCCCAGTGGACGAGTTTTTTTTTATTTCAAGGACTGTTTTTACCCAATTCCAACAAGAATCCCTAGTAGAGTTAAAGAAAGATATAAGGAGCAGAGAAAAAATTAAGCAAAACAAATGAGAGTGATATATGGAAATTGTGAAAAGAGAATTAGCAGTTTGGTAAAAGAGACAATTTAGAAACAAACATACTGAAGAAAATACCATCATTAAAAAAAAGATTTGTCTAAATGTTAAAAGAGGCACAAAAATTCACTAAAAAATATCCTTTAAAGCAGAATAAGTGAAATGAAAAAACAAAGTACTAAAATTCACTGAAGAAAAACACTCCTTAATAAGCAGACTTGGACAAATGGAAAAAGAGGTACAAAAATTCACTGAAGAAAATAAATCCTTAAAAATTTGAATTGTGCAAGTAGAAATTAAGGATGCCATGTGATATCAAGAAATGATTAGACAAAATAAAACCAATAAAAAAGGTAAGAAAATGTGAAATATCTCATTGGAAAAACAATAGGCCTAGAAAATAGATTAAGGAAAGAAAATTTAAGAACTATTGGACTACCTGAAAGATACAATCAAGAAAAAGAATGTAGATATCATATTTCAAGAAAATACCAAGGAACCCTGCCCCGATATCTCAGATCAAGACAGCAAAATAGAAGTTGAAAGAATTCACTTATCATCTCCTAAAAGGGATACCAACATGAAAATTTCCAAGAATATTATAGCCAAATTCCAAAGCTTCCAGATCAAGTTCAGGTATCCAGAAAGAAAAAAAAAATCAAATATTGTGGACCCACAGACAAGATCATAAAAGATTTGGTAGCTTCCATGTTAAAGGATTATTTTACTTTTAATATTAAATTCCTAAGGGCAATGATCTAAGGATTTCAGCCAAGAATAACCTACCCCATCAAGTTAAGTATTACATATCAGGAGAAAAAAACATGCCATTTAATGAAACAGATGACTTCCAAGAATTTCTGATGAAAAGACCAGAGCTGAATTAGAAAAGTCAAGATATAATCAGTACGCTCAAGAGAATTACAAAAAGGTAAACATGAAAGAATGATTATAAGGGACTCAATTGAGTTAAACTATTTATATCACTATATCAGAAGATGATACATGTAACTCTTAAGAACTTTCGCATTATTAGGGCAGTTAGAAGGAGTCTGTATAGACAAAGGACATAAAAGTGAGTTGATTATGTTGAAATGATCTAAAAAAATATGATATACAGGTAAGAAAATGGGATACACTGGGAAAAAGGAAAGGTAGAATGGGCACAATTTTTTACATAAAGAAGGTGTGCAGGGAAGACCTTTTACAGTGGAAATGAAAATGACTGGTGGTGATGATAGGCAGTGCTTGGACCCAACCAACTCTCATCAGAATTGGTATAAAGAGGGAAGAAAAAAAGACCCACACACATAAATACACACACTTAGTAGGGTGCAGAAATATTTCCAAAAGGAAGATAGGAGGGGATATATATAGCAGTAAGCACACCAGCATACGCAGGAGGGTCTGCTATCACAAGTTCTTTGATCTGCTTTTCTAAAAGGAAATCAACTTGAGGGTTCAACAATCTACTTTAATCAAGCACACATATCATTCACTTAGTTCAGGGGGAAAAGGCAACACCCAGAACTACAGAGAAAATAAAGAGAAATAAAGACCAATAGTCAGGTCTTCCAACTGTCTCACCATAAGCAATACATACATCACAGATCAACAGACAGATCCAACTGCCTGACCATTGCATACATAAGTAGTTAGCAAAGAGAGAAGCACCAATATCTGAGTTTTCAAAGCCAAGGGTCTCCTTATCAATTACCCAGAGTCTTGTCTGGTCAAACACTTCCAATGCAAAACCTCACCTCAGAGTATACATACATTTTTCAGAGTCAGAGAGCATCACAACCCTTGAGAACAAGTGCCTCATTAGAAATTAACAAAAGATGTGAGCCTTCCTACAAAACAAATGTCCCCTAAGTTTACTTTAATGTGAGAGGAAGATATTTAACTCTCATTAACATAGTTAATATTACAGCATATGAGAGAAGAAGATAAGGACAGGGTTAGTTTGGGGGAGGCAGTGGTCAATAAAGAGACAAACTTTTGAGGAGGGTGAGAGAGAGAAAAAGAGAGAGAGAGATCTCTAAGTAGAGGAACCTTGGATAAAGTGAAATGCCCAGTTAGTGATCATATTGGTGAATATGAATAATATAACCTAGTCCATAGAATAGAAGCTGATTGAATAGAATGGAAAACAAAATTTAAAAATATCCTGTGTCCAAGAGACACACTTGGGACAGAAAGAGTCATACTCTGCTGGAACAGAGTGAATCATGCTTCAGCTGAATTAAAGAGGATGGAGTGGCAATCATTACCTCAGACAAATCAAAAGCCAAATTATACATAACTGAAAGGAACAATCAGGGAAACTACATTTTCCTAACAGGTACCATAGACAATGAAGAAGTATTTTTTTACAAGTTTTTATGATAACTATCTCATTTCTGATAGATAGATAGATAGATATAGGGATAGATATTGTAGTAAGAAAAAATTATAAAAATAAGAACCATTTTCCAATTAATAAGTTGTCAGGGAATATGAATAGACAGTTTTCAGAGGAAGAAATCAGAACTCCCTATTGTCATATAAAAAATGCTCTAAATAACTATTGATTAAAGAAAGGAATATTAGAAGTAGCACATAACACCTATCAGAAATAACAAATGTTGGAAAGGATGAAGGAAAATAGTTACATTAAGGAATTGTTGGTAGTATAGTAAATTGGTCCAACCACTCTGGAGGAAAATTTGAAACGATACCCAAAGGACTATAAAACTGTCCTTACTATTTGATCTAGCAATACCACTACTAAGTCTATATCTCAAAGAGATCAAAGTAAAAGGTAAAGTATCCCTATGTACCACACAAATATTTATAGCAGTGATATTTGTGTCATGGCAAAGAATTGGAAATTGAGGAAATATTCATCAGTTAGGGAATGGCCGAATAAGTTGTGGCATGTGATTGTGATGGAGTATTATTGTGCAATAAGAAATGATGGGGAACAAATTTCAGGAAAAAATAGTTAAATAACATGGCAGAAATTATATGAACTGATGTAAAATGAAGTGATAAGAACTGGGAGAGCATTATTGCTGGGAACAAGAATTTTATAATTATGACCAACTGTGAATAACTAGCATGTACTGATCAATACAGTCATACAAGATAATTCCAAAGGAACCACAGTGAAAAATTCTATCCACTTCCAGTGAGAGACCTCATTAACTCTGAGTGTGAATTGAAGAATATTTTTTCTTCCTTTATTCTTTTGCTTTTCTGTCATATGGTTAATATGGAAATACATTTTGCATGATTTCACATTTACAAGTGATAAATCATTTACTTTCTTAGTGGGTGTAAGAGGGATAGAAAGGAGGGACAGAATCTGGGACTCAGGATTTAAAAAGAATGTTACAAATAAATAAAAAGATGGATGTATGAATAAATAAATAAATAGAAAGATTTAAAAATAGTTTATGTCACTCCAACCCTACATTTTATAGATGAAGAAACTGAAGATCTTAGAGTTTTTCACTTATCCATTGTGAATAAAAGGAGGTAAGGGCAGAACAGACTCAAACCTACATTCTTCTGAATCCAAAGGCAATGATTTCTCCATGTTTATATGTTGCCTCTTCCAGAGTCTATAGTTTATTGATACATCAACTGCTTTTGAAATACAAATAAATGATCATAACCACAAAATATTTCCATATGTATTTATGGGTTTTATGATAGCCAACTACTCTATTATCTTGTAGGACAAAGTACAACTCTGTGAACCCACATGATAGTTTTGTACAAAGATCATCTAAAGTAAAATGATAAAGCCTTCTTCAATGCTGTTTCTTAGGTATATAATATAATTTTTTTTAAAAAGTCTACTTTATATTTCAAACTTGAAATTATGAAGGAGAAATAGAGGATAGATTTTCATCTAAGAAATGTATAATTTTTTTTAAAAGATGGGTTGCTTTTTGTCAGGAATAATGGACAGAAAATAACTACTTGCTTTATGGTACCTTTGTTTTATCTTGTAAAGTTCAGGAAAATTCTCAATGTTTTGAATGAGCTTATAGGAAGTTATGGACAGGAATCAAAAAGCATGGGTTGATGTGGAGAGTTTTCAATTTGTTTTAATGCACTAATGATTTTTTCACAGATCCGTTCTAATATAACAGTGAGTTCAGAAATATTCTTCTAAGAAGCTACTCAGAGATGGTCTCAAAATAACTATTTCACTCAACACTTTCACATTCCTCTGAAAATGATAGAAATTTTACTTAGAAATAAGTGTAATGAATGGAAAGAATAAGTAGCATCTCCTGCATTACCAGAACCATAATCAATCACAGAATCATAGAATTTGCAAGTTGGAAAGGATCTATGTCCATCTAGTCTAATTCAGATTAAAAAGAGAATCTACTTCTTCCATTCCTGGAAGTTATTTCTTTTATAATAAATTATGCCATTCATTCTTAGCCATTACAATAAACTTCTGATTTATATTGACCTCACAATCCACTAAAACTCTCAATTATTTTTCCGATCCACTTCTATCTGACCATATCTATGTCATTTTATTCTTGTGAAGTTAAATATTTGTATTCACGGTCAAGATTTTGTATTTATTCTTACTGATTTTTATATTATTATATATTTATTTATTTTATTATCTTATTTAATCTTATTATGCATTTATCTTTTTAATCCAATGAGCTGTCAAGAAACTTTTAGATCCTAACTCTATCATTTGCTGGCTAATCTATTGCTGAAGTGTTTTGTGTTATTTGAAGCTATAATTAGTCATTTTTCTTTTTGACCTCTTATTGAAAACAAGTAAGTACCTTTCTGGGGAATGATATGATGGTGTCAATCCCATCAAGTGGAGAGACTGCTAAACTTGGAATACTGTAGAGTCAAGCGACTAAGTTCAGATACCAGTTGTAGTACATCTATAATTACTCCATTTGTGACTTTGGGCAAATCATTTATTTTCTCAGTTTCCTCAACTGTAAAATGAGGATATTGGATTGGATGATATTTAAAGTTGCTTCCAGCTCTATCACTATTAACCTATGTGACCTTAAGACATTCTTAGCAGTTACAATTTTATAATTGATCAGTGTACTTTCTAATAGCAATACTTCAAAGGAATGGGGCATAGAAGAGGTGCCAAAAAGGAAAGTGGACAGACCTCAAAGAGGAATTGCATCTAATTCTTCTTTTGTCCTTGGTCAGCATTAATAGTGTCATAATTAAAATTCTGTGATGGTATCTTTGTGTTACCTTTCACAAATATATATGTACATCTAATACATCTCTAGTCTACTTGAAAAAAATCCTCCTTGTTTTTGTATAAGATGAACATTAGGCTTATTCTGGAATCTTGCTAAAACACATATTTCCTTCTTATAAAAGTGTATCTAGACAAATAAATCAGTACACATTACCAATATTAATCACTGGATTTTATAAAGTCAATAAACACACTCAATTAAGTTGAATCATGACTTTTCATCACATAGGAAAGCTAACTATTTATTTGACTTATTGCATTTTCCACTTTCAATTGGCTACAGTGGCTTGCTTTACACAAAGGCTATATAAATTGGATCCTTAGTGCCTATTCAGCTAAGTTCTCTCTCACTTTATGATATTGGCCTAGAAAGCCAGAAAGAGTTAAGAAAGCACTCAGAATTGAATATTGCCCATAAAAAAGTATTTGAAAAATTTAGTTTTGTAGCTTGAATCAATGTTTCTTTTTGCATTCAATTCTGAAGTTATAAAAACATTGGGTCTAAAATTATTTCATTTTAAATGTAATATGTCTTTCATAGTCTACCTTTCTATTTAGTGCCATGTATTCTCTCATGACTTAGAAAACTTCTAAAAGGCTATCATATTTGCTATCCAAAATGCTATTGATGTACATGATAACTGCGTCTCACCATTAATGAATGATTCTAAGAGCACTTTGGGGAAAATCACAGAATTAATGTCTTTATTCATAAAGGGACTAATTTAATTTATATAGAACTACCAAATATTCAAAATATCTTAGATCAGTGATAGGAAACACTCTCTAGGTATAAAGATTTTTGCTGTTCTCTTGATCATCAGATCAAGGTTACATATAATTAATAAAGGAGATCTTAGAGAAAGCAAAGCACAGAAAGTACTGAAAACAAAGAAATAAAAGTACATAACTAGAAGGGTAATTTATTTCTATTTTATATATGGAAGATAATAAGAGCAACAGAGAGTAGTGGTATAGCATTCTAATTTACAGTTAATGGCTATCCTTCAATTTATTTTCATGCAGAAGTTATTTATATAAAGAATCATTCTAATATCTTATTTAGACATTCCTCAAGCTTTCTATTTCAAACAATCACTCGTTCTTTAGCAAGTATTTGATTGCCTAGCAGAAGAGTTTCTACACTTGCATGACTCGCTCTTTTCTAGTAAATATAGAAAATCACTATGAGGGTAATCTTCCATAAAATGAGATGCACCTGCTCTCATGGCTTCCCACTGCTAGGTATGAGGTAATGGGCCAATGGAACAGCTGGGACAAGAAATTCCTTATTAGAGAAATTTTTTTGTTTTGGTTCCCTAACAGTACCTCAGCTACTGTATTACAATCTGTTAAAGTGTGACAAAGTGATAAAGACAAGATTGCTATGGTAACTCTGCACGTACACTGTTGCAGAAGTATGACCTTAAGGTATGAGTCATAGCTCCGGTAGCACCTGGTGAGCAAGCCAAGAATTTTCCTGCAGAAAACACCTCTAAATTAGGGCACAGCTGATCTTAGACACTGGTCTTCAGGGAAACCAATCAGGAACTGATAAGCCCTGGCAAATCTAAAACGGCTTTACATGAGGTAGTATTAACTGTATCTTGGTACATAGGTATGATAAATAATACCTTATCTACATGAGGTAGTATTAGCCATAATTTTACATATTGCCTTGAGTATGATGTTGGGTTGGCCATAACATCATAAAATTATATATGGAAGAGATCTCAGACATCACCTAGCACAATCCACTCCTTTTACAAATGAAACAACTTAAATCCAGAGTTTAAGTGACTTGTCAATGATTATGCAGTTTTCTCATTATAATTAATATATTTCCTTCAGTATTTATCACACAGGGTAGTCAGGATAATAAAATGAGATAATGTCTGCAAATTGTTTTGTAATACACATCAGATGTTATCCTTACTTACAAAATCTTTATATTTTATAAACACTTTCATGCTCACTGTTTCATATAACTGAACAAACTTCTTATTGTTAATGCAGTAAGATAGTCTAAGGTTTTATTACACACACTGCAGTCATGTGTGACTCTTTGTAACCCCTTTTGGGTTTTGCTTTGTTTTTTCTTTTTTTGGCAGAGATCTTAGAGTGGTTTGCCATTTCCTCCTCCAAGTCATTTTATAGATGAGGATACTGAGACAAACAGGGTTACATGACTTGTCCAATGTCTGAGGTTGGATTTGAACTCATGGGGATGAGTTCCTGACTCCAGGCCTGACGTTTTTTTTTTTTAAGAGAAAGAAGTCCCTACCCTCAAATAATTTAGGTCATACTGGTAAGTGGCGGGGAATATGGCATGTAACACAATATAGGGAGTGAAATGAGAAGAGGAGAAATCAGGAAAAGTGCTTTAATAAATTTGTGGAAGGAGCCTGTTAAATTGTGGTATGAGAGGAAAGCTTTATGTATGAAGAGGCATCCAGTCCTAGCCTTGAATCACAAGAAGGAAGCTGAGAACTGGAAATTAGGAGGCAATGTTTTTCAGAAGTAAGGGATGTTTGGAGTGATTCCAGAGATCAAGGAGTAAATAAGTTAAAGTCATGGTTCAGCATGGTTCAGAAGATCATAGGATCATAACCTGAGAGAGAGAAGGCATTTTAGAGGACATCTAAGGCAAGCCCCTCTTAGAAGGTAAGTCATCTTGACCCAGGTCACACAGGTAGTGTCAGAAGGGGAACTATAACAAATGTCCTCTCACCCTAGAACAAGTACTCTTTGCACTGTAGTATGATTGGAACTAATAAGAAGATTTGTATTTCAAGATATAGAACAGATATATAATCTTTTTGGCCAAGAACAATGACATATTTTAATAGGGCTAAGGGGAAAAACAAAGAAAAAAGCCTTTTTTTGGAAAGTATGAAAATGCAGGATAAAAGGGAAGATCAAACTGGTTGTAGACATCATCCTTTAAGACAGATACCACACAGGCATGTCATAAGCATATCAAAAGGAGAATATCAGCAGGTAGAATCAATAGTTACCAAGAGATAATAGATAAGAAGGTGGGATAGCAATAAAACTCATCTGGGAATACTATGACATGCTGATGCATTCTGAGCTTATAGTCAAGTAAACCCCCAGATCTCTTTTCACATGAATTATTTTCTATTAAATTATAGCTAGATAGAGATGTGCACATATACATATAGATATATACATATGCATACATATATAAATAGCATATACACACAACATACATTCAGTTTAATTTGTACTCAATATTTTTTCTTTAATTCAAATAAAAACAATGAACTTATTTTACTAAATGCCTTATTATTATATTTGATGAATTGATCCAATTTAACTACATATTTTTATAAGTCTAATTCTGTGTATATGTGTGTGTATTATAATTCAAATTCTGTAACCCAATATATTCTCTATCTCATATCTCTAAAATCTAATTTTGTTTCATCTGAAATTTTGCATGTCAATTATATTTTTACCCAAATAATTAATAAAAACTTTGAAGAGTATAGACCAGAGATAGATGCCTGCCATTCTCCATTAGAAACTTTCATTCAGCGTTGACATCTCTCAATTAATGGATGGACTTTTGTATGCAGTCATTGCCTCCCAACTCTCAGTCTTCATTACATCTGTCACTTACATTAAGTCTTTGAAGTATAAGGGGATAATAGGTAGCAAACTTAGGATAAGAAATGCCTAATTATTATTTTTTTAAACTTTTCTACTATTTTGTATTTCTCCCCCAATTGCATCAATTAACGTTAGGAAACTTATTCTCTAACTCTGAAGCTGTTTACCCTCAAAGAATCATTACCTAAATTCTCCTTGTATTTCTTTGAATGAGTCTTCGAATTCCTATTAAGAAACTACTTGGTCATTTGTGGCAAAACTATATCTCTAATTTACTTCAGGGATTTATCCACGGCGTATCTATGAAATGTGATGAAGACAGGGAAAGGAAAGAGGAAACATTTACAGGAATTATAACCTTGCAGAGTAGAAAAGATAATTCCTGAATCCTATACAATTCTCACTTTTCTAGATCTCACTTAAAAGAAAAGTTACCATAAAAGTCAAAAGGCTATAAAAGTTAAGATTCACTACAAATTTAGAAAAGATTAAATTATTAATAATTTTAACTTGATATACTTAAACTTTGAATAATGAAAAAGTAACATTTATTTGGTTTGAGTTTATAAATAGTTTGCTTTTGTTTAAATGAATTTTGATATAATATCATGTAATTGATTGCATGACATGGGAGACGCTGGCACGGGACCACCCAGCATGGCATGCCCTCATCAGAAAAAGTGCTGTACTCTACGAACATAGCGGAATTGAAGTAGATCAAAAGAAAGGCAACATGAACAAATGCAGAGAATCTACCCCAATGGTTCACATGAACTCTTTTTCCCTGACCTGTGGTAGAACATTTTGTATCAGATCAATTCATATTGATCTGATCAGCCACAGTCAGACACACTATAACTTGATTCTAGCATAGTTGATATCATTTTGATCCTCTTTGAGAATGAAGGACAACAGTGATGTTGACATGGGACCCTTTCTACAAGAGTGATTAATTATTTTAAAAAAATAGTACAGTTGATCATGTTCTTTTCGACATCATTATACTTTTCTTTGGAAAATTTGAATGTGTTTTTTAATTACTTGATTATAGGAAAATACAGATTTTTGTCCTAATACAGATAAACCCAAAGTTGTGTGTATACATTCATTTTCTGTACAGTCATTTAAATGACAACTGTGTATAGATACAGCCTCAATGTTGATTTGAAAAACGTATATAAAAAAAGTGACTGTTATTAAAACACTAGTGGCTAAGTGACTAAGAAGCATCTGTTTCAGTTGCTAGTCTTTAGTTAACTGAAATCTGTTGTTTCATCCATTTACATGTCACTTTCAAAAATGCAGTTGCCAACCCATCCATGCCTGAACTTACTTTGTGAATATTGCCTATATATCCACCTCAGGTAATTCATACTGAAGGTTTTCTTCATGCTCTGACATCTCATTGATACTTGTGGAGAAACTGGGGCTACATATCTGTCATAATTTTCCCAATCACTTCACCAGCTCATTTTCCTTTTCTCTTAAATTTTCTGATATCATGTTTTGTTCCTGTTCTTCAAAGTTCTTCATTTATTACATATCATAAAATGCTCACATTCACCGTAGGACTCTCTACTTCCCTGTGTGTGATATGCTTTTCTGTTCTCAAATATTGTTCTTTATGTTTTTATCTTTCAGTCATATAACCACTCACAGAATGTTGGTATTAAAGAGATGGGTCTTTCTTTTGGGGAGAAATTTGAAGTAATATACCACTTCTTGGTTTATTTCCAGAGATAATTAAGGGAGGAGGAAGAACCTATACGTTCTAAAACATTTATAGCAGCTTTCTTTGTGGTGGTGAACAACTGAAAATTACAGAGATGACCATCAATTGGGGAATGATTGAACAAGTCGTGCTTTGTGACTGTAATGGAGTATTATTTTATTATAAAAAATGATGAATGCAATGATTTTAGAAAAAACATGGACAGACTTGTACAAAATAAGGAGAACCAAGAGAACATCATATACAGTAACAGCAACTTTGAGAGAATAATTTACTTTGATTATTTTGAACACCCAAATTAGCTACAAAGGAAATGAGGAAAGATGCTATCTCTGCATCCAGAGAAAGAATTGATAAATAGAAGGATGTATAAAATAATTTAACATATATGTGTGTGCACACATATTTATGTATAATGCGAACCATCTCTAAGGTGGAGGTAGAGAGAAGAAACAAAAGACATTTTCATGATAATTTTGTTATTTGAAAGGAATAGCAAGTGGTACATACTAGATTCATAGTTTCATATGCAATCATTTTTATTGTCCTATGTTATGAAAAAGCTATAAATTAAAAATAAAATTTGATATCGGTGAGTAGAAGATTTCAACAAATTTACCTCTATTAGCACATATATTTTAAAGAATCTTGAATAACTTTGCTACATAGATGAGATGCATATCCCTTGTTGGAAGAGACACTTCAAAGGGCATTCTTGATCAATATATTCTTATAATCAACTAATAGTAAGTACAAAATGATTATGCATATTTTGCATTCTCTATATCTTTCAGTCTATTGCATGTTCATAAAGATGCAATCTCATTGAACATTGCTTGTGTAGTTTGCCTGTCTCTAAATAATATTTTCATTAAGGATGCTCAATATACAAGTAGAGATGGGGCTCATAAACTGTGTATACATATTAAGAAGGTGTTGTTTCCTTGGTCATCTTTATTTTTTTTATTAAATTCCTCCTCTTTCTTATTTTTTTAAATATAAATTTATTTATTTAACTTTTTTACATTCATTTTCACAAAATTTTAGGTTCCAAATTTTCTCCCAATTTGTCCCCTCCCCACACCCGAATACATCAAGCATTCTAATTTCCCCTGTCACCAATTTGCCCTCTCTTGTATCACCCCTCCCTTCTCTTGTCCCCATCTTCTCTTTTGTCCTGTAGAGCCAGATAATTTTCTAGTCCCCATTACCTGTATTTCTTATTTCCTAGTAGCAAGAACAATACTCAACAGTTGTTCCTAAAACTTTAAGTTCCAGTTTCTCCCCA
>CM053771.1:461256728-461273931 GCA_028658325.1 Potorous gilbertii
GCCGCAGCGGCCGCTTCCCAGGGGGTCCGAGTCCCGGAGATCCCCCACTCCCCTCTCAGCCCGTCTCTCTCATTGACCTGTGCGTCTGTGGGTGGAGGGACCTTCGCAGCCGCTGGAGATTCAGGTCCCTGCCGCCTTCAGGGCTCTGCTGGCTCCTCTCAGTGCCTCGTGGCCGGGGCGGGGAAGGGGAGCGCTCGGCCGGGCAGGGCTCTGCTCCCGTGTCCGGGTTACCTTTGCGGTCGGTTTTTCAGGGCTCTCTGCAACGGAAATCTCCTTCACTGTGTTGCTGCGTGGCCTCCACTGTTCCAGAATTTGTCAGGAGTTCTTTTTACAGGAAATCTATGGGCTGTGGGTTCGGACGTAGCATAGGTGAGTCTTTCTACTCCGCCATCTTGGCTCCGCCCCCTACTTTAACATTTCTTTTGGTTATTTCACTCAGAATTCAATTTGACTTTTTTTTTTTTAAAGTTGCTTAGAGGGGTGCAATGGGAGGGAGCAATGAAAATTCTTTCCTCTTTTTTCCATCCACCACAATCAGTGTACATCTTAGGGAGAACTTGAATACAGGTCTTTCTGCCTTTAAGTTCAGTTTCTCAATGCTATCCTAAGAAAATAGTAAGGAAATATTAAAAGTTAATTTAATTTAGCATTGGCCAAATGTTAACCACTTAAACACATACACAATCAAATGTAAGCTAGATTGTCTGGTATTAATATAGAATCAAATTAACTTAGATAAAAAAAAAGTTTTTCTTAAGGATCTGATACAATGATGTATCATTCTCTATCATATAGTATTAATTAGCAGCTTATTAAGGACTGAACATCAGATGTTATACCAGGCCTTGAGGGAGGGCAGACAGGACAAAAGAGAAAAATGTAACAAAATATCATGTAGTTTATATTCTAATATTTTAGGCAATATATTCATAAATAGGCATATCCAAGAGATATACAAAGTAGATATGTGTGTAGGGGGAAAGAGGGGCTGAAAAGGTCACCATCAAAAAGTAACACTTGAGCTGAGACTTAAAGGAAACCAGGGATTTTTAGTGTTAAAATGAGAGTTAATGAAAATGAATATTCCAGGATAAGAGGATAGCTAGTACAAATTATTAGTTGTAATACTCAAACGGAAAAATAAAAGATGTTTTCAACTGCATTATACAATCCATTCTACATAGTTAAAGCCAAGAGCAAATATAGGAATTATAGGAAGTCAATTTCAATTTACAGGGAATAGTGGATAACCTATTGGGTCTGTAAGCAGAAACATATCTTCAAAAGTTCAGATCTGGCCTCAAACATTGACTGGTTGTATGACCCTGTACAAATCACTTTACCTTGCTTGCCTCAGCTTTCCCATCTGTTAAATGAATTGAGAAGGAAACAGCAAACTTCTCTAATAACTTTGCAAACAAACAAACAAAACCAAAATCATGGAGCATTTAACATGATTGAAAATGATGGGAGAAAATTAAATCTAAATCTCACTGAACCTCTGGTTCCTCATTTTTAAATAATGTGGCAGAAAAGAAGTATATACTATCTGACCTCTATAATGCATTCTATATCTAGATCAGAGCTTTCCAAACTTACTTGGCCTATCACTTTTTCTAAGAAACAGTTTTCAGTCCTCCCTCAAAGTCAACTTTCCTTAACCCTTCAACAATTTTTTTAAAAATTTGCATCATTTCAAAAAAATATAAATTTTTAAATGATGCATCTTAAATTTAATAATTTATTTAAAATTTGTGAGTGTTTTGTCCTTCATTGAAATATTGATGACACAATATTGTGTCATGGAATCATATAAGGTGGTATTGTAAACATGCACATATTCCTGCATGCTGGACATTCCAACAATGCATGACACACTCACCTGCCCGTGCTTACTTGTTAAGACCAGTCCACAAACTTGAGCTCTGATCATTTATAACTTACATTTTGTGCATTTATTTGGAAAATAATGTAATCACAATGACTTTAACTCTGATATCTAACAGATGAAATAAGCACGTGTTTGTTTTTCAAAATTTTCTTACTTTCTTTTATTTCCTTATGATGCCACCACCGCATCATTTTTATTTAATGCCCCCAATTGCACCTGAGTCTACTATTGGACTGGATCAGTCCAGCACCCCCAAGGGGCAATATTACTTACTTTGGCAACTTTCGATTGATCTTTTCATTCTACTTAATCTACTCAGGTCTAAGAGATCATTGCCCCAGCTTTTTCATCCTTCAGATGGAGCAAATTGGGGCAAAGACAGAGATGTTTTCTTCTTATCCTTAGCTATGACTTCTAAACAAAGAGCAACACATCTTCTATGATGTACTTCCCCAGAATAATAGTTATCTTTCACATAATTTTTTACGGGAAAATACATAAATTAATTAGTTAAACAGTAAGAGGTCTCACTGCAAAAAGGCAAGATTAATATTAAGTTCAAAAAGAAGTTATAGGGCAATACAACAAATTCATTGGAAAAAAATCCATTTTAATTTTGGCACTATCCTTGTAAACAACCCTTTAATAAAGATTAATATCAAATTTCTAACTTTACTGGGGGAATACATTTGAAACATGTCTTTAAAAAAGACATTGATTTGAAAAGGAATATTCAGTAAAAGATTTAATACAGTGAGATTCAACAAGCAAAGTTCACGTGCAAGTAATTCCATGCTTTCATTTATATCTTTAACAGATGCATCCGCAGGCTCAAACTGAAAGTCACAGAATGATGTTTTGACATTAAAGAGCAACAGATTCAGCTGTAATGTGTTAATTTGTTTCCACATTTGCTTCTTTGTTGTTTGTCTAAAATCACAAAGATTGACTGTGTCTAAACTTGTGAAATGGCTTAACGAGGTTTCTTCTTACATTTGTAGAGACTGACGTGTGTTATTAGAATCAATGCATGTTATTACCAACCCAGATTGGAGTGGAGTTCATTTTTGCACAGAGTAGTAAATTTTAGAAATATGATAATTAGATTTTAAAGAAAACTGTAATGTCAGTATCTGCCTGGATTATTCTAACAGCAGGAAGGGCATAATGAAATAGCAGGTGTCCCAAAATGTCTCACCCATATTGAATTCCATGATGATAGCACAATAACTTATTGTCAATTAGCAAAGCACATTCTTACAAATAATAATTCACCTTTATGTAGTACCTAAGATTTAAAAAAAGTTTGCTATATTTTTACACCATAGATCTATGTTTATTTTCCAATGTATCTCCCCTCTCAGAGAGTAATCCCTAAAATAACAGAAAGCAGTGACATATTCAAAAAAAAAAGTCGGATGTCACATGTAAGACTACCCATCCTTATTCCTGACCTCCACAAAAAACTGAGAAGTGTCTTCTCATGTCTTCTTTGTGAAGCCAATCTTCTTTATTGTAATTTTATAGTATTCAATTTCAATTGTTTAGTTACTGTTGTTCTTTGCTTTTGAATTAAATTGTTGCCATTATTGTGTACGCTGGTTCTACTGATTTTACCTTGTATCTGATCATAAATATATATATCTCCACATGTCTCTTCTACCCATCATTTGATATAGAATAATCAATCCAAAATGCTATCCAGAAATTTTAGTACTCCCATCTTTCTACAACCCTCCAACATAAACTATCACAATTTTTGTCAACTTTTTTCCATTTGCTGAATACAAAGAAGATCACTTTAAAAATGTTTTCTCTTTTAACCAATGATTTAGAGCAATCATTTTTGTAATCTGAATAGTTTTTAATCCATTTTGGAAAGCTGTTAATTAATGCTATTCATTAATACATGGAGACTGAATTTATTTTTTGAGTTCTAATTCTAGATCCCCAAATACATCTGAAGCTCCACTGGAGAGAGCAGAAGGGATATATAATTACCTGTGTTTTACTTTCACTTAGGGAATCAGGTTGTAATAACTAATACATACACATATGCATATTTGCTTTTAATCCATAATAAACACAAATTAATTTATATCCTTGGGCTTGGAAAATATATTCTCACATGGTAATAAAGGTCTACAGAGTTTATAGCTTCACCAATGTAGACTGCTACATGATTTAACAAAGATTGTGTAGCATAATTAGATTAACATTTTTAATTAATATAATAATTGTAATAAAAGATTGGCTGTGTCTAAGCATACATGTACCTGTTTCCTGTATATAGTTGGTTTTAATTTTTCAGTATCTAAACATCCAGTAAATTTAGAAAATTAATTTAGAGACAGAAAAATAGATGTGGTAGGTATAGGGAATAAAATGAGATCATAATTTTGGATATGAGAGTTTTAGATGAGGCCTGTATAACATATAGTCCATGGGCCACACAGGAGAGTGAGTAGTTACCCTACCAACTCTTATTTTGTGGCTCACCAAAGGATTTTGGGAAGCCTGTGAAAAATGTAGGGTTGTCACTGTCCATTTTCCTGTTTGTCACGTGACCAGCAATAACTATGCCTCCTCGGTCTGTCTCTAGTCTAACCTATCTGTGACCTGCAGAAGTTTGGCCCCTACCCACTGCCAGGTTGTACAGATGTGCTTTAGATGATCCTGGATTTAGATATGAATAGGATCTAATCAGTCATGTAAGCTAACTATTTGATTTAACAGATAAGAAAACTGAGGACCAAAGAAGCAAAATGAATTGAGCATGTTTGTATTAGATAGTAAACTGGCAAGCTAATATTCAAAATCAAATCCTCTGGTTCAAAATTTATCATTCTTTGCGTTGATCAGGTTTCAAAATACATGTTTGGTGTAATGACAATGCAAATTATTGATTGAATTATTAAACCATAATTGTGGATTGCAGCAACCTATGCTCAGTGTGGAGGGAAAAATCCTCGGTAAATCTTATTTTCTTGTGAAATCATTTTTACAGTAAATTTATGTTCCAGGCATTTAGGAAACAAGAAGACCTTGTTCTTCCCTGAAGCAGTTTAGTTATTCCTAAAATCTCTTGGCTTTATCTTTTTAAAAATTACCTGTCAAGATAAAGCCAAGGACTATATGAAAACAATTACCAAATGTTTTTCACACAAATAGAGTAAGATCTAAACAACTGGAAAAATGTCAGTTACTCTTGTGTAATCCACGTCAATATAATAAAAATGACCATTCTGCTTAAACTAATTTACTTATTCAGTTGCATACCATCAAATCACCAAAAAAAAAGTGATAGAGCCAGAAATTACAATAATATAATTCATCTGGAAGAGCAAAATTTCAAGAATAGCAATGGAAAATGAAAAAAAATTCACAGAAAGGTAGCCTAGAAATTGTAGATTTAAAACTATATTATAAAGTGGCAATCATTAAAACTATTTGTTATTGGCTAAGAAATAGAGAGATGATTAAGTGCAATAGGTTAGGTACCCAAGACACAGTAGTCAATGACCATAGTAATCTACTCATTGATTAACCCATATACCTCATACCAATATAAAGTCAAAATGGGTACATAAAGGGTAATATAATAAGCAAAGTAGGAGAAGACATTTAGACAAAGCTATTACCTCATACCTATTATATTGTATAATATGAAAGAAAAAGAAAAATGATAAATGTTGGAGAAAATGTGGAGAAATTGGAATACTAATGCATTGTTGGTGGAATGTTGAACTGATCCAACCATTCCGGAAGGTAATTTGGAACTATACCTAAAGGGTTATACAACTGTGCATACCCTTTGATCTAGCAATGCCACTACTAGGTCTGTATTCCAAAGAAATCATAAAAAAAAAAAAAGAAAAGGATCCACATGTACAAAAATATTTATAGCAGCTCTTTTTTTGATGACAAATAATTGGAAATTGAGGGAATACCCATCAATTGGGGAATGACTAAACAAGTTATGGTATATAAATATAATGGAGTATTATTGTTCTCTAAGAAATAATGAGCAGGTGGATTTCAGAAAATGCTTGACTTATACCAAATAACACTAAGTAAAGTGAACAGAACCAGGAGAACATTGTACACAGTAACAGCAACATTGTACAATATCAACTTTGCTAGACTTAACCCTTCTCAGCAATACAGTGATCTAAGACAATTCCAAAAGACTCATGATGGAAAATTCTTTCCACATATAGAGAAAGAATTGTAAAATCTTAATGTAAGTTAAAGCACATTATTTTCTTTTCTTTATCTTTCTTGTGGTTTTTCCTTTTGTTCTTATTCTTCTTTCACAGCATGACTTATGTGGAAATATGCTTAATATATTGTACATATATAGACTGTATCAGATTCCTTAATGTCTTAGATAATAGGATAGGGAGAAAAATTGCAATTCAAAACCTTATAAAAGTGAATGTAGAAAGCTATCTACATGTAATTGGAAGAAATGAATTATTATAAATGGGAAAAAAGTTAACAAAGAAACCGTTATCAAATTTTGTATTGTTCCTTATTTAATTAGTAAGTCTTATTTTGATTAATTGTTTTTAATGCATAAAAATCTGTTTCTTCTTATATTTAGGGTCCAGGTGTATGTTGAGAGCTTGTTTGGCAATTACAATGAATTGCTCAGCAGATGAACATGCTCAGAAGATTGAAAAAAATAAGAATACATTCTTTTCAAAAGCTTGAACATGTTTACGAAAATAAATTAGTTTTATCTTAATATCACTCAAAACAGGCAAATAATTCAAGGCAAGTCATAGAGACAAAAATGGAAAGGAAAGCCTCCCTCTGTCCCACAAACAGGACAATTTGTTTTCAAATTCCTTGCCATCAGTTTGTCATATTAAAATAGCATAAGCAGTAATTACGCTGTTAATAACTTTATAAAATCAAAGGCATCTCCTTTAATATATTCATTCACATTTTCATAAATAAAAAAACTACTTATTTGGACATCATTAAAAATTAAGAACCTTTTATTTATAAAACTTTTTTAAAAAAATGGAAAAAATGGTTCTCAATTTGTGGAGTGTAGATTTCCTAAAATACCACAAAATTATTGCAAGAGGTATTTTAATCCATAATCATAACTAAGTGGAGAAAAAGTGGAAAAAGAGGTATTTTGATCCATACATATAATTAAGTGGGAATTAGAAGCAGAGAATGTGGCAGGGAGAACACAGAAGAAAATGATAACAAAGGCTTTGAGGGCTGACAAAGAAAGAGAAAATGGAAGGAAGAAGAACAGGAGAAGGGAGAACAGATGCTGAGGATGAAACCCAAAAGGCAGAGACAAGACTTATGTCAAGAAAACTTAAGAGCCACTTAAGGTCATTTAGTTCTGAGTGAGAAGCAGAAAGATGCTAATGAGGTATTTAATGTCTTTCCTTCATCTAGTACCAGATGGAATCAGCCTGAAGCAGTGAAAATAGCCTAGGGTAACCAATAAGTGGGCAAAGGGCAGCAAGGTATATTTAGAGAACTGTCTGATCAAATTTGAGTTTGTAACAGGGATAAAAATACTTCTGTTTATACTTTCCTAAACTCTTGCTTCTCTAAATATTGACATATTTTTAACATTATATGTATGTATATATACATATATTTAAAATTCATGAATATACATATATGTGCATAATGCTTTTCCAATGCTATATTTGTTTTTCCTGTTTATTTTATAATGATATGACAAATAAAAAGTCTGAGAGACAGTTTCTGGATAATTAATAAGTAATTTATTAATTATGGCTAGTAAATAATTAAAGATTGTTGTTAGTAGTTTTCTCTTATAAACCAAAGCAGAACTTTGGTGCCCCACCCACTTCTGAACTTTAAGTACTCTTGGAGAGTGGGTGTCCCAGACTGGTGGGAAAACAACTCTGGTTAGTTAACAATTGAGAGAGTGAATATGGTAATGAAGTTGAAGTTATTCTAAAGAGGGACTGGGAAATGGATCTTGTCACTGGAACAAAGAAATAGAACTCCACACCCAGATCATTTTGCCTCCAGCAATTTATACAAAAGGATCTATCCTCCACCCAGACCACTTGTAGTTGAACAAAGGGACAAAATTCACCTAGATAAGTATAATGGTAATTTAAATGGGGAGATCTTTCCCATTCATTAATAGGCTCATGTGACCTACGTGGGTCACGTGGAAACCTGAGTCCATGAATCTGAGTCACATAGAGCCTGAAGTGGGAGGAGTTTGCTAAATGGGTAGAACAAGTAGGGTGGAACAGAAAGAGGCAGTTAGAGCAGAGCTGAAAGGTAATTAGTGAGATAGCAGCCAGAGCTAGGAAGGATGCAGGCTGCTGTCTAGTTTGAGTGAAAGGGATTATTTATGATTTTGTTTAAGAGGGCCTACTTGTTATTTGTTGAATGGAGGTGGTTTGTGGGAAGCCTGGGGAATGAGGTTTGAAGCCTTAGAGATGGTGTTGTTCTCTGCATTGTTAATTGTATATAGATTTTTGTTACTATAGTGGATTTGACTTTCTGGTATCTGAAAAATGTTTTGGTTTTGTCTTCCATGTGGAGAGTCTGTTATATTTTGTGATTCACAATTTCTCCATGATATTCATTGCTGCTGAAGGCACTATGAATATCGTATTGGTGCTACAATAACATAATCTTTACCCTTTAAACAGAGCTATGCTTTCCCAGTTTGAGACAGAGAAGAATGTTAACTCAATCTTCTTATCAGCTCTGTCCTGAAGGGGTTGCTTTGACCTTGACTCTAAATGAGCATATAGAAAAGGAAAAAAATCCTGTATCTTCTGACATATTAGTAATCGGTTATTAATTATCACTTCTCTCAAAACATAAACAAAATGAAAATATCTAATTCCTCTAATTCCTTTCTGTTTTTCTGTATCTGTTCTCTATCTATGTGTATGCATTTTTCAGCCTTTCTTTCATTTCTAATTAATTCAGAATATCTAAATTAAAAATTTGATTTAGAAATCCAAGGATGCAGCTTTCAATGGACATATTTTGTGTTGCACTGTATCACCAATGTTATACTCACAGTACCTGTGGTGGACATGAATATGCCAGTGCAATTCTGAATTGCAAACATACAACAGACTCTCCACACAGGAGAACTAAAACATTTATTCAGATACCAGAAAGCCAATTCCATTAACATAACAAAGAAATCTACATACAATAATGATACAGAATGTAACACCAGCTCCTAGCTTTCCCCATTAGGTTTCTCACAAACCTGCTCCCTTAAACAAAATCACAAGCAAGCGCTCTCACTCACTCTAGCCAGCTGCCTGCTTGCCTGAATGCTTCCTAGCTCTAACTGCTCTGACTTTTTCCTCTCAGCTCTGCTCTATCTCTGCTTCTTGCTGTTTCCACCCCTCCTGCACCACTCTTTCCTGTTCCATGTGATTTAGACTCATGTGACTCAGGATTCCATGTGACCCAGGAAGGTCACATGGGCCTATTAATGAATAATAAAGATATTCCCATATAAATTACCATTACATTCATTCAGTTTACACAGATAGAAATTGAATAGGTGTTTGTGAGAAAAAGAAGAAGTTCTGTTTCCACCATAGTGACACCTACATACTCCCAGTCTTTAAGGAAAGATGGCAGAATGTAAGTCAGAGGTAACCAGTTGTACCCCCAGCGGTGACCTGTGAGAGCCAGACTTCTGACCTGGTAAAAGGTCAGAATCTTAGACATATGCTTAATGAGTTGTTTAATATTAACCTACATACCACCAGGGTGAAGCTAGCTAATTTAAATGCACATGTGATGCATGACATGGAAGGGGGAACACATCTAGGAGAAAAAACATGTAATAGGAGATTCAGTAAGTTGCATCCTGCCAATGGGGAACAGGCAAGGGAAATGCAAATGAGGATAAGATATAAAAGATTTTGTAATTGTCGGAAAGGGCATGTCTTTTTATGGGTTACCAGTCTCTCGCAAGAGAATGTAAAATAAAATCTTTCTTTAATTCACTGACAACCCCATTTTTTTGGTAAGATGATTATTTCTCAGAGTATTCAAATATTTTTTCTAGTTGATTTAAAGAATTTTTCAGCAATATTTTATTTTCTTTATCAGAATGAATATGGCTTTGCCAAAGTTTTTATTTTCCTATTAAGAAATTTTAATGCATTAAAAAATAAGTCTTATGTTTTCCAAAGTGAGTGATTTAGTAGGTAATATCTGTCCAGCATCAGAAATTTGGTATATTTTACTATGTATTGCATGTCAAAAAGACCTAGATGTGTTCACATCAGTTTTGTTATAACACCTATAAGAAGAAAATATATTCTTACTCAACTTATGGATATGAAAAAAAGTAACTTGCTTTTCTTCTTGCAGAAGGCTAAGCTATTTGATAGATCTTTGTTTTTCTGATTATTCCATTTTTACAAGCTAGACTGTTGCAGAATTTTATTGTCTTTATATGAGGTTTTTTTTGTCTATGCTTATCTGTACTATGTAGCATAAATATAATTAATGTTTGAATAAGACTGGGGTGATATTTTCTTTTTCTTTTTTGCCCAAAACAGACTGCATTGACTTTGAGTCCCTAACTCTTTAATTAAAATGAAAGTAATGAAAAATTACCAGATGAAAACACATGCATATTTCATAAATATATATAGTCTATATATACACACTATATATGTATATAGATATACATATGTATACATATGTGTATATCTATATATCTCCTCATTTCTGTATCTATATCTACCTATCTATCTATCTGTCTATCTATCTATCTTCTTATGTATCTAAATGAAATATACATGTGTTTTCATTTGGTAATTTTTCATTATCTCACCTTAAATAAATTAAATTAATATATATGAATGTATATATATATATATATATATATGCATTTTATATATATATATATATATATATATATATATATATATATATATACACATATATATTCATCTTCTTCCTCCTCCTCCTACTTCTCCTGCTCCTTTTTCTTTTTTCTTCTTTTTTCTTCATCTTCTGGAGAATTATCCAGCTTTATTTAAATGGTCAAAGTTTTATCATTTTGGGACAATTTAAAACAAACATGCAAAAGGATTAAGCTACTCATTATATGCTTTTTCACAATAAAAATGAATTCTGATAGAAATATTTTCTAATTACCAAGGGAATTAAGGGGAGTAGAAAGCTAAATGAAAGTGGTTATTGAGTGAATCACATTGACTGCATCTTGTGACTCAATTCTGGAGCAAACTTAGTTCCCATTCAGTTTAGTTGTAGTTCTAGTCTAGTCTCATTTCTGTCTTGTGAGAAAACATTATTCAATTATAGGAATTAGGAGAAAATTTTATTGTATTGTTGAACTTTACCCTGCTTGACTGGTAAACTGAACCATCCCCACCCATTGCTTAGAAACCTTAACTTAAGGACCTAGGTTATGTTGACCAGAAATCTCATCAAATCCAAAGATTGATGTATGAAGTTTTCTTACTATTATTTATCTCTATCAATGCATACATATTATCTGAAAACTGGCCCCATGCTGTTCAATCATTTGCTATATTCCATGGATTATGACAAACCCTTGTCTGTCAACTTGAGGGGTATAGTAGATCACTTTTTGTCATTTCAGGTAAAACCATTACCTGTTTATTCTTCCCCTCCCAACTAAGAAAGTCCCTAATCTTTCCACATCTAATGTTTCCTAGTTTATTGTTTCCTTTTAATTAACTAATCTTATTTCATTAATTGTATAAAAGTCAATCTCCACCTATATTAGTCATCCAGTATCAAAGTTGAGAAAGGTAACTGGTCTCAATCTTTGGGGCAATTGACATGCATTACTTAATAAACTGATATGCTCAGAAGCTCAAGCCTTTGTTTCTTCACCATTTCAACTTTCATTATGAGAAATGAAACCCATTATATATCCTCATTTTATATTTAAAATAATCATTTTGCAATTGAGTAATTTAGCTAAATTTTAAGTTCATATTAATTGGACTGGATCGATTTGATTCCTGGAATTTGTTATTCAAATATGAACAAATGAACAGGGTGGAAGTTTTAGGGAAAAGAATAAATGCTGCACAACAATAAGTAGCACTCCCTTCCCCCTGTATAATGTATATGCATACAAAAACAGGAGGGATAACTCATTGACATAAGCTTTGCATTTATTCCAGTACTTATTATTTGCCTCACTATAGTAGTATAACAATATGATAATTGTTCCGTCTTTCCATATTTTGGTTTGGTGAAATAAATGCTTCCCCGAAATTTAGTCCTTTTGAAATCATTCAAGATATAGAGATTGGCAAGCAAGATTAAATAAGAGATAGACAGAGATTGCTGACTTAATCTAGTCACCTATTTCTTAATGAAGAATCCTTTATTTATCAGTTGAATCAGATGACTGCTAAGGTAAAATTATATGTATTAAGTTATGAAAATTGAAAATATCATCTTAAGTACAAAAATTACTAAAAAAAAATAAAGCAATAATTTAATCACAGTTTAGTAGAATTATTTTTATATAAGAAGAAAATCCTTAATTGTCTTGGTGTAATGGGTGCTTAATAAATATTTTTATCTCTAAAAATAGCATCTATCAGTACTTACAAATAATAGACACTCAATAATAGTTTGTTGAAATAATTTAATTATTAGAAGATACATAAATCTATTCCTGTGCCCCAGTCTATATGTTTCATAAAACATATCATAACAACTAAGTACTAACATCTAAAACCATAAAAAGACCAGAGATTAACTAGAAAGAATTACACAAAAACTCCTAATATTGTTACACAATTAAATTATGGAATTGGTGATTTGTGTTCTGGTAATCTAAGCCTTGTTCCTCCCAGAATGATTTATCTATTTATTTTTTCTTTTCTATTAAAGGGACCATCCACCTGTCTGCATTTAAAGAGACCTATTCTCTGAATGGGCATTAAGTCACTTTAAGTGAGTACCTGAAAAGGCCTTAGAAAGATCAAGGTCTCCCATTGCATCCTGGGCTGTCTTCAGTCGTCCTGATGAATATCTGTTCAATGGATCCAGATGACTCTGGAGGTGAAAGTGAGGTTGGTGACTTTGCCCAGTTCTCTCTCACTTAAAACAATATCAAGTGCAAGTCATATCATCGTTTCTCTGATATCATGATGATCTTCAAAAAGGAAGGATGAACACAACCTGTGAGTAGACTGAACTGGCTAAATGGGGCCTTCTCCCCTTCAAAAGAAGGAAAATTTTATTGGCCAGAAGCTGCCCAGCTAACTTGGGGCACATTAGCTGGATTTCTTCCCTTCCCTTCCCTTCCCTTCCCTTCCCTTCCCTTCCTTCTTGTCTTCCCTAAACCCTTAGACCCAGTGAAATCTGAAGCCCATGGACTGAACAACAATGGGTCCCTGCACAATCTCCACTCAGTGGTAGTTTTTGGACCCTCCTGGCTTAGAGTGAATGTCAGTAGTAACAGTTTCTCTTCTAAACAAAATCCGTAAGACTTCTTCACCTCCCAGCATGCTTTATCTATTATTTTTCTTTTCTATTAAAGAGGTCATACCCCTGACTACTTTTCAAGAGACCTATTCACTGAATGAACATTACCTCGCTTTAAGTCAGTACCTGAAAAGATCTTAGTCTGAAAGGTCAAGATCGCCCACTGCATCCTGGGCTGTCTTCAGTCATCCTGATGAATATCTAGTCAATGAATCCAGATGGCTCAGGAGGAGAAAGTGAGGCTGGTGACCTTGCACAGTCCTCCCTTACTTAAAGTCAAGTTCAAGTCATGTCATCATTTCTGATGTCAAAGTCCCCTCCGGGAACAAAGAACAAGCAAAATCAAGGACCTAATATTTCCCATGAATTATGCTATTAATGTAAACAAATTTGAATACCTGTTGGCATTGGTGTTAACTTAAAGTTTATTACATGTTGGGGTCAGAGTAGAAACAGGTTTCTACTAGAATTTTCCCCACAAACCCCTCAGAAAAACTGAAAAATGACTCTAAACATATTCTAGGGCAGCAGAAACCACAAAATGACAGACCAAAGCAAATTTCTACCCTAAGACAATCTGGAAAATTGAAAGGCGGGGTCTTTTGCACCATGCTGGGAGTGGAGTACAGTTTGATATGTTCTAAAGCAGGCTTTAGGAGGTTGAATTACCAGTAGTGGCTGCCCTTTCCAGACATTTCAACCCATATACACCAGACAGCTTCAAAATTCAGTGGGAAGGGTCTGCCGACTAATTGAGAGGGGAACATGATCCAGCCCCAGGCCTGGCTCCAGGCCTGTCTCCGGTCCAAGAACAATGGCAGCCACTGCTGAAGCTGAGTCTACTTCTGGAGCCTATCACTTAACAAAGACATCAAAAGTCAAATAATTGATTGGGCAGCTGACTCTGATATTCCACAACCAAAAGATAAAAGGAAAATGGAAAGAATCCACCACTGATCCTGAAAGAGATACCAAAAGAAATACTTCCGGGAATATTGCTACCAAATTCCAGAACTCCCAGGTCAAGGAGAAAATATTGCAAGCAACCAGAATTAAACAACTTGAATATTGTGGAAACACAATCAGGATAACATTAGATCTAGAAGTTTCTACATTAAAGGAATAAGAGGGTTTGGAATATGACATTCCAGAGGTCAAAGGAGACAATATAAAAATCAAATATCACCTACCCAGCAAAACTACACATAATACTTCAAGGGAAATAATGGCACTTCAATGAAATAGAGAACTTCCAAGCATGCTTGTTGAAAGGACAAGAGCTGAACAGAAAATTTGACTTTAATATAGAAGAGTCAAGAGAAAAATGAAAAGGTATTCAGGAAAGATAACACATTAGGAACTTAAATTTGAACTGTCTACACTGCTACATGGAAAAATGATATTTATAACTCACGAGACTGTGCTCAGTACTAGGATAGTTGGAGGGAAGATGTGTGTATATGTGTGTGTGTGTGTGTGTGTGTGTGTGTGTGTGTATGTGTGCATGGGGGGCGAGGGAGAGGCAGACACACACAGAGAGAGAATACAAGGTGCAGTGACTATGAAGGGATTATATCTAAAAAAAAATTATGTATTGAGAGGAATGTAATAGGAGAAAGAGAAAGGGAGAGGTAAAATGTAGCAAATCATCTCACACAAAAGAGGGAAGAAACAGCTTTTACAATGGATAGGAAGAAGGGGAAGATTAGAAGGAATAATTCAGTCTTCCTTTCATTGGATTTGGCTTCAAGAGGGAATAACATACACACTCAATTTGGTATGGAAGTTTATCTTACCCTACAGGAAGGCAGGGGAGAAGGGGATAATAGAAGAGACAGAAGATTGGGGGAAGGGGTAATTGGAAGCAAACTTTTTGGTAGAAGGATATGTTAAAGAAGGGAATAGAATAAATAGAGGGTGGAACAGGATAGAGAGAAGTATAGTTAGTCTTTCACAATATGACTGTTATGGAAGTGTATTTTTTTTTTATAACTACACATGTATAACCTATATCAAATTGCTAGCTTTCTCAGTAAGGATGGGTGAGGAACGGGGAAAGGAGAGAATGTAGAGTTCAAAGCTTTAAAAATGAATGCTAAAAATTGATTTTTATGTAACTAGGAAATAAGATAGACAATGGGATATAGAAATCAAACTTGCCCTACATGAAAATTGAAGAGAAGGGCATGGGGGAGGGGGAATAGAAGGGCAAGCAGATTTGAGGAAAGGGTCATCATCCATTGCGCTGGAAAAGGGGATGATTGATATAAAATTTGAAATTATAAATTCTGTGAAAATGAATGTTAAAAACTGAAAATAAACTTAAAAAGAATAAAATGATATTGCTAATATTATTTTTTAAAAATGTTAGTCACATATTCCTTTAATTGAAATTAATTAAATCCATGGTGATAAAATGGTTGAATAACTTGCTAGACCATGGGAACCTTGGAGTATAGATAGCAAAAGTTATTCCTATTTCCCTTATCTGTGTTATTATTCTAGTCCTTGGGTAATATTTAGTCATTAAAACCTATCTGCTACTTTTCCCCAAGCAATATGTCTCAAAATAATAAAGTCTTTGACTTGTGTAAGGACCAGCAGTCTCAAATAGAGGATACTAGATAGCTCATGTTCAATGACTATGAGGAAAGTTCAGATTCTCAGGATAATGACTTTTGCACTATAGAAACAGAGTAAGTGGGGAATGACAAATGAGGATCCTAGACTTTCTTATTTTGCTGTGCTTCTCAGGAGCTTTACTTCTAAAAAAATGCCTTTAATATGGAAGATATTTTACCTTAAAGGGCTATAAGAAGTCTTTTTTCCAATAAAAAAAAATTCTACCTAATATACTGCAATAATATCTTATTAAGTTATTAATTATTTTCCAGTTCTCTACTATAGTATTTCTTTTTCCAGTTGAGTTGATATATATAGTTCATATTTTTAACAGGTTGCTGAGAGTTTGACTGTGGCAATTGTTGGCAAACCTATATTGATAGTCTTGTTCTTCTCTTGCAGCTATTAAGAAATAAAGAATAAATGCCTTGGTTAAACAAAAACTGCAGAGGACTGAACTGATTCCTCAACATATATTGAACATGAATAGCTGCTACATGACAAAATCATGAACAATAATTTCCTGACAGTTGAAAGATAGACTGTGTGACTTTTGTTTAACTATTTTAAAGGAAGACTTTTCTTGCATTAAGCCTAACTTTTATTTCTTTACCATCTCTACCCCTGGATCTATGTCTTACTCTCTGGAATCAGACAGGATAAGTCTAATCACTTCCTTAAACAACCTTTAATAATCTGTAAGTATAATGAACACAGGTCTTCCAAATGTTATACTTCCCCACCTGCCACCCACCTAGTTTTCTCTTTTCTGTGCTAAAATCTCCAGTTCTTACAGTATGGAATTTAGGAATATTCATCATTCCTGTTTCTATTGAGAACTTCTCTATCATATCATTTTATATATATATATATATACTGTTTTGCTTAAAAATGTACACAATGGTCTAGGAGTATATATTGACTATTTAAAAAAATTTGCTGTGATTTTTGTAATATTTCCTTGGACAAATAAGAATAGCTGTTTCCATTTTTGTCAACCCTTTCCAATTCTTTTTCTCTCGTTTGTTTCATATTCCAAACACCAGTCTCAATATATTTAAAATCCAAAAATATTCTATTACAAAATTAATTTGGAAGTTATGTATTCGATGAAAACTTATTCCTGCTGGTACAGCTACCAAGAAAACTCAGGAAACTGTATCAACAAACTTCATT
>CM053771.1:461274431-461300308 GCA_028658325.1 Potorous gilbertii
AGGGAAAAGCCAGTAAAATGTCCAGAGAAGGAGACATTAGTAATACCTCAGGATCAAACACAGGAAGGCAGGGTCAAAAAGCAGTACAGCCAGTTTTTTGTCTACTGATTATAGGCCAGAGGCTCTATGCCCTCTGACATGCTTTTAAACTTTCTTATTCTGTGATATCAAGGGTTAGAAGAAGTCTGCTCCCCTATAAGAATGAATGTTTCTGACTGGTAATTATAGCCAGGTCCTCTAGAGAGTCTTTAGTTTTCATAACCGATATTCAATATAGAAGAATGTTTACTGCAGTCAAGATTAAATTTGGCTTCAAATCAGAGAATTACCTGGTTACCATATAGAGACACTTTCCTTACTGACTTTTTGACTTTCTAAAAGTGATATTAGTAGCAATGCCTATAAAGGATAGACAGAGGAAAAGAGGGGACAGTAAAAGGAAAAATAATAGCAGCATGAGAAACACTGACTCCGAAAAACATGCTAAAAAATGTGACCTTGACAACAATCTTCCTTTCTTCCTTCTTTCCTTCCTTCCTTCCTTCCTTCCTTCCTTCCTTCCTTCCTTCCTTCCTTCCTTCCTTCCTTCCTTCCTCCGTCCCTCCCTTCCTTCTTACTTTTATTCATAATAGAGTTGATTTGTCAATGTAGTACAATTTCAAGACTCACTCCGCCAATCCCTATTTACACAGGAAGATGGATTCTCAGAAAGTGCCTAATTACTGCCCTCAGAGTTCTAGGGCTTAGAGTATTCCTAAACTTAGAATTCCTAGAACACTTTTCTACTACACCTAAAGACCAGAATCAATTAACCAGTTGGCATCAATTCATTTTATGCAAGCTAACAGATTAAAAACTAGGAAGTATCTTGAAATTATTTGCTCCTTCCTCCTTATTTTATAATTAAGACATTGAGGCCCACAGAGTCTTAGTGACTTGTTTGATATCATGCAAAAGGATATTTATAAAAAAAAATAACAAGAACATTACTTGAAAAACAATTTCCCCAAACTAAGAAGCCCACTTTTCCAATGCATACAGGTAATGCTGGTAGAGAATGACCTCAAACTGAAAGCATAAGTCATGATGCATGCATACAGGGAATTCATGGAGTTAAAGTGTGTTGAGGGCCAAGGTGGAGTGCAGGTAAAGTCCAGGCCAGAGTTTCTCTGAAGCCTCCTCTACAATCTGTGCTCACAAACATCTGTTATGGGCCTCCAGGACCTCTTGCTTTGTTGTATCCATGGGAACCCAGAAAACTTGCAGAGTACAAGGACCTTGAGTGAAGAGACAGGAGTTCCTGAAGATAACTACCCTGGGAAACAGAGACTAGATTAGTCTAAAAAGTAAACTAAAAATGTTCTCATGGGAGTCATCTTGCTTGCTTGCTTGCCTGTAAGGGTCTATATAAACCCCTGGCCTCAGTTAATAAATGAGAATTGTCCTTTACTTTCCCTGCCTGACCTGTTCTTTTCTCTGGCACCACTTTACTGAACCACTTGGGGACGCTGGCCTTTCTCCCACAGAAGTGTGCCTCAAGACTCATCATCCTCAGAATAGTTGTCTCCATTCCTGGGAAGCTTTACAAGTTCCAGTTCAGGTAATGGTTTTCCCTCACTCAACTGGGTTGGTTACTTGCAGGATGTTGTCTTGGTCAATAGACCAGTGCACTCCTGGGCTTTGTATTTGTGCTGGCTCTTTACCAGATGTACTCCTGCGGCTACTGAAATAGTCAATACTTGAGAATATCAAATCCACTATGAGTTGGCTAACTGTTTTTTTTCACAATATTTCCATATTGGCCCATGGAAAAACAAACAGACATATCAGGCTAAATAACTTTTTATGGCAGAATTATTATGAGTCAATCAATGAACAGAAATTCATTTAGCCTCTATGATGTGCTAGGACTATAAACTAGAATCTAAGGTTTAAGGGAAACTTCATTAGGTAAAATGCATCTTCACTTCAGAGTTGTCAAATTGCTTGGGTAATATATCTTCAAAAATATCCTGCAATGATTTTTTTGGTTCATTCTCTGAGATAATTTATCCCTTTTTAAAGAGTAATTAAAGAAAATGTAGATCTCCCCACCCCAATCTTATCCCAGAGGAATTATATAACTAAAGGCTTATTCTTGCATCCTAGCGAACTGTTTTTGATGAGACTAGCTCCCTGATGAAGATTTATAGGATGCAAGTACAGTTTGATTTACTAAGGTTTTTAATTAAGACCATAATGTTTACTTAAGTACATATGTCATTAACCTTGAAACCAACATCTAAATATTAATGATCTTAAATGATTGATTAATTAGTCGTTAATTAAATTAATTAAATAATTCGATTAAATGAATAATAATTCACAATAAATATAAAATAAATAAACAGCTAAACTAATTGAATAAATAATTAGTGATATATTGATGGAGGTAATTTAATGATAAACATATTGAAAATGTATTTATCTTCTTTCCAAGTATGCAATTAACCTGAACTCCCAAGTGACTAATCTGGACAATGACAAGTAGAACCATATAAAAATTAGATATTAAAGTTTTCAGGTGCCCTAAAGATAATTTAGTCTGGACCTCTCAGTTTACAGGTGAAGAAATTAGGATGCAGAGAAATTCAGTATTTTTAAATATACAAATGAATGGTGGAATTGGGACCAGAATTTTGATTTGACTCCCTATCTAGAGTTCTTTCTATGTTGAATTTTAGCTATATTACACATAAACATATATTTAATTATTATGCAAGCAGATTTAGTGTTAGGGATCAATCTTTATCCACAAATTTCTACTTAAGTATGCTTATATGTGGAAACAGTTTTTGATTCTTAAGTGTCTTGATTTTTTTGATTGATAATTGTCCTTAAATATGAAAAATACTTTTATCTTCTTACATGATAAGAGTAACAGTTACGATGTATGTACCATAGTCAAAACATTAGTTCTAATATTATAGGATACAGTTATTTTTTTTGATATATATGATGTTCACTAAGACATTTCTATATATGCCTGACAAAACTAATATACAACATGACTCTATTTATTTTTCATCTCATAGCACTACTCTGGCAAGTAGTACAATTGTGAAATGACGCCAACTGTCTGCCTATAATTTAATATCCATAAATAGAATACAAAATACTCAAGATGACTGTTTCAGCTCATGTTTTTGCATGCCATTTTGTTAGGAAAATTAATATGTTAGTGGAGAACAACTGCTATATTCTCTTTCCCTCGTACCTAACGGGTGCTTTCTTTTCTTTTCTTCTTTTTTCCCTTCCCTTTCCTTCTTTTCTTCTTTCTGCTCCCCTTGCTTTCCTTCCTATCCCTTCCTTTCCCTTTCTTCCATTCCTCCCTCCCTCCCTTCCTCCCCAATTCCTAGTCCACACTACTTTCCCCACCCCTCTGCATTGGCCCTGGCCATTAAGGGCATAGGTATCCAGGGTTATAAAATTCAACTTAAGGGCATACTACCTCATCTTCTAAGCATTGCAACAAAGCTGAGGGTATACCATCAACAGAGCAATAAGAGCTTGCATATAGCTAATCCTTTTTGGTAGCCTGCCCAGCTAACTAAGATTTGCTGCTTCCAAATAGCCTGACTGGACAAGGCTTGTTAGCTAACTGGGTTCATTCAGGGCTGCTACTGGCCTACTTGGCTCACCTTGTACCTTACAGATACTTCTGGCAAGTTTGATCCACATTGCACCTAAGGCTTAACATTTGGCTAAGTCCACATATCCCAGACTGAAAACTGGATGTCCACCATCTCATCTGTCTATAAGAGCTATCATTTTCAGACTAGATGTCACTGACAAAATTTCAATGTTGTTTATGCTGTGGGCTACAGAGTACCATTGTTTTCCAATTATCATACAACTACTGGTCTTATTAGTGCAACTTGGTGTTGGTAGTGCTCTCGAAATATCAGTTACCTCATCTCTATCTGGGCTGCTAAGAACCAGGAAACCATCATCCTTTTGGCATGTACAACAATTTCAAAGAATGTTAGTTTCACCAGATGCAATTCCCACATCCAACTGTGAAAATATATATGTTCCACATGGCAGGATCTGGCAATACATGCATTCTTGAGATTTTTTTCCCGCTATATCTGAAGTGTCCTGACTCTACATAGGTAGTTTTTCTTATGCCTTTAAGTGATAAAGAAATTACATCAAGGCAGGCAGAGGTTACCAGGAAGGTAAATTAAAAGAGGCACAGCTTGAGATTTGTTTCTTGAGTCAATCAATTCCCAGGGACTGTTCTATCATTTTTCAGGAAAATAAAACAAAACAAAACTAACATGCCTAATCTATATTGAAGGTAGTTGGAGAAACTGTGATAGTGGCACTATCACATCTCATTCTTCCCTTTAGGCTTAAATAAAAAAAAATACATCTTTTCTATGATAATTCTTCAGTTATGTGAACAAATCTATCATGCCCTTCTAAATCTTCTTTTCTTTAGGTTAATTAAAGGTAGTTCCTCAAGCTCTAACTCATGTGGTATAATTTCCAGTCTTCCCAGAAACATGATCACTTCCTCTGGATGTGCTGCCATTTTTTCAATTATCTTTCTGTATCCTATCTCCATGTCTCTGCACTTGGTGCCCCCACACCTAGAAACTCACTTTCTTCCCCTCTATCTCTTAGTCTTCTTGGTTTTCTTTACGACTCAGTTCAAACCCTTCCTTATGAAGGAGACCTTTCATGGTCTTCCTAAGTGCTTGTGCCTTCATCTCTCAGATGATCACATATAGTCTGTATGTAACTTCTATGTTTGTCATAGTTATTTTTTCACCCCACAAAAATTTCACAAATTTCTTATTTATCTTTGACATCAGAAAACAAGATCCTTCAGGTTAAGAACTACTTTGCCTCCTTTTTTATCCCTAACCCTTAGCACATAAAGTCACTACTTAATAAATATTTCTTGTCTTGTTGCTTGACTGTTTGATATCAATGGAAACCTATGCATAAGCTAGGCAGAGATATTTTTCCACAGTTTGGGGAGGGGGGGGGGAAGAAAACCAGTAATTCAGACCCAGGATTCTCTATTTTCATAACTTCTTTTAGTTACAACAACTTCTTCATATTGCTTCATTTCTTTTCTTTTTCTGTGGAGGTACAATTTACTTCATTCTTCTCAGGAACATTTATTCAATGGCTCCCTATATATTTTCATAACTTCTTAAAATATCTTTCCTCTCTATCTCTTCCCTTTCCCTCTCATTATATAATATCAAGGACTGTCCCTGAAGTTGCCATTTTGGTTTTAGAACAAACTGTCTGGGATATTTGAGTGCAATAAACAAGACTGAATAGTAACTTCAGCACTATTTTTATGACTTCCACAACATGATATGCTTTAGCAATAATAGGGGACATCTTATTTTTCAATATTTTCTACATTTGATTCTATGATGTTTCCAGTTAGAGATTTTTTCCCATTTTTTTTTTCAGCAACCTTTGCCTCCACTGGAACTGCTTTTGTCTACGAAAACAAATACACCTTTCTATTATGTATCACCTTCTATAGTGAGAGAAATGGATTTTTTTTCATTTCTTTAAGAAAGAGCTTTTTGCAAAAATAGGGGATGTCCTTTTTTGTCTAAACAGAGATGCTTAGGTTAAAGTGGAAAGCAAGATTATTTGAATTTATACTCTTTGTGGTCCACGGTGGCTTTTACTATTTTATCTTCTAAATCTGACAGTTTGCATTTCAGTTTTTACCAGTTATGGAATTCTTATCTTTGTTTTTTCCTGCAGAACTTTGTATATCTTCCTATAGACTATTTATTTCCTTCCTTATTTAAATATTGCAGAAGTTACCATTGAATGTCTGGAGAATGACTCAGATGTACCTTATGTACTCTCCTCCCCCACTCCAATGTGTCCTACAATCCTAGCATCTCCTTGTTAATAGCATGAGGGTGACTTTTGTAAGATGAAAGCTAAATTAAACAGGGTCCTTTTTTCTGCTTTGTCCTTGGAAATCTTGTTTTTTTTAAATCTATAACAGCATATTCTTTCTCCTTTTTTTTTTTTTTACCTTTCCTGTTCTCGTAGATTTGTACACCAACTTATTCAGATATGCAACTATGGTACTTGGTCTAGCTTTGTATCCATGGTAGCAATTTCTGCCCTAGTTTCATCTGACTTTTCCTTTAATTCTTTTGAAAGGGCATTCATGCCTTTGTGGAGGAAACTAATGAGGCAACAGGACCAGAGCCTCCATTCCTATCTGCCAAAAATGGCATCTTGCCAGGCTGTAAGGCACATGACCTTGGGAAGTAAAAGTCCTGTGGAGTAAATTTTATTTTGCAGCAACCTTCAAACACTGTCCCCTAATATTGTACTTTAACAAGAATGGGAAAAAGAAGTGACTCAATACATTGCCACTGAAATACTCTCACTTTTAGAAAAATCATTCCTTGCTCTACCCACCTATATTTGTTGGGATTTATCAAGTTCTTCAGAAATAGAGGCAGTACAGATACTGCGGATTCTAACACAAAGCATTAAGAAGATAACAGCTTAATTTGAGCTGCACTGTTAGTTGCACTTAGTAAGAACTCAAAGATTTAAGTTGAATTTTAAAATTGAAATGACCACGTGAATCTCTTAGAAGTTGTAAAGAAGTTACATAACCTATAAATATTTTAATATTTCATTTAAAGAATGAAGAAAGACTGAAATGAAATCAATATCAAGAAATGATACTGCTGGGAAGAGACTTTCTTGGTATTTTGTAAGAATATAAGAACAATCCATAGAGAGATGTCATCATATTTTGAACTGACTCATTGAAGAAGATAAACCTGGAACCATCCAGGAAGGAAGAAAGGGTAAGGGCTAAATAAGCAGCAGGAAGGCACTGTTATAATTCAGTGACAGCATCAGTGAGGAGCCTAATTATCTACTCTGTAACCCCCCAGACAGGAATCAGAGAGGCCCAGGGGGTGGTTCTAGCTTTCTATTATCCACCACTGATTAGCAATAGGACATCTCCAAGTCTTAGACAAGACCTTAAGGTGCCTTAGCTTCCACACATGTTAACTATTTAACAGATTACTTTGCAGATATGTGATTTTGTTGCTATGGGTACTTCCTCTATTAATGCAGATGGTATCAATTGTTCAATCAATATGCATGTGCCAAGTGCCTATTATATGTCAGGCATTGTGTAATGTCCCAGGAATACAAGAACAAACATAAAGTAGTCTCCTCAAAGAATTTGCATTCTTTCAAGGGAAAATATAGCTGAAAAAAAAGAAATATACAGTAAATAATCATGGACAGACACTCTATTATGTACCTTCTCTTACGCAATTCTTTTCCACATTTTCATGACACCTCATAGAGGATCTACCCAATGTTATGGCAGTCATCATTCCTATTCTTTTTAAAAAATATTATTTTTATTTTTAATATTTAAAAAAAATTGAGTTTCAAATGATCCCCCTCCCTCCCACCAGTGAGAAGTAAGCAATATATCAAGTATGCACATTCTCATTCTTTTACCCACTGTATCTAGCCAGCCCCAGAAATGTTTCACATCCCATCCAGCCGTTCACCGCGGCCTGCTCACCTGTGAAAGACCAACTGCTCTGTCATTAAAGACCAACCCCACCCTACCCTCTACCTCCACTGCTTTCTACTTAGCAATAACAATCAAATAAATACTACCATTACTACCACAAGGCACTGGATGATTGAATTCGCTATGATTGCACTCATAATTTCTTTTACTTCCTAGACCTCAAACTCTCCTCTAACCACTTCTCACTTATATGTATTGAATACCTCTATCATAATATATGATTCTAAATGACAAGGAATTCTCATGCCTACATAATTAAGTAGAGGCTTAAAATACTTATTAATTGAGCTGAATTGCTAAATTACCCAGTGGATCAGTACCCGAATTACTGTATCACTCCACTGTATTTCATTCTAACTATGGGAAAGGTCCATCTTCTTTCTCATTCACACCCATACTTATCTATAATATATTTTTCAACATTACATAACAGAAAAAGTCATGCCCTCAATAACTTTTCTATTTTTTTTGTCTGCCTACTATCTTGATGTGGAAATTCACAAAAGATTTCCCATTTATTCTATTTATCTTTAATCTCTTGACGTCAGGACATAGTAAATAGATTGCTGGCCTTGAAGTCTTGAATACTTGGGTTCAAATCACACTTTGCAAATGTATTTTCTCTGTGACAATGGACAAAGTACTTTAACTTATTTGAGCCTCTGCTTACCTCATCTGCAAAACAATATTTGCAGTGCCTATCTCTGAAGAGTATTAGGAGAGCAAAGAAAATATTATTTATACAGTGCCACACAAATCTTTCATATAAGTGAAAGCATAAGTAGCAGCAATACAAATGCTCATCCTGTACTGAAAAACAGACAAAATGAATGAACTGATTATCTTATGTGAGAATTGGTACTTTTAATAGAATACTCCTTTTTTTTGGTCCAAATCATTTTTCTACCCTTCCTAATTGTTTGTCTTCAAAAAACAGTTATTTGTAAGACAATAATGAGAATGTCAATCATTAAACTTAAACAAAAATTAATAAATATAAAATTAAAAATCTTCTAAAAAGGCTATCAAATTAAATATTTTGAAGTCAATTTTAAAACACATTAATGGAATTCCAAAGAAAATTTATGATAGTTGAGTCAGGCAGGGAGTAGTGAGAATTTTTTTTTACTCTATAAAATGAGTGGAGGCACCAGATTGACCATTTTTCAATGCTGTATTTTCATATAACAGGAGTAAGTTGATGGCAGAATTATTTAAACAATTAAATTATTATTTAAAACTTTAAATTATTTTGTGCCATACCTACTTTCTACAACCAAAGTAACTAGTTGTATTCTTGACATTTATCACTCTCAGTTAGACATAACACTAAAGCTAAGTTTTCATTTTTCATAAAGTAAGCATACTGATTTCTATATTGTAAGAGCAAAAATTTGGAGGCAATCACAGAAAAGACATGGAGTCAAACCCAAATAGAAATGGAGCCCACCAATAGCAACATAAGCCTCCCTGTGGGCTGCATAATGCCTTTGTTTCAAAATGGAATAATACCTACATTTATTATATTTTTTTATTTATTACGTTAAAAATTTCCTCATTTCTTGAGAACATTATGGACTTTATGCTGTCCTCTGCAGGCCATGTGTTTTATACCTCTGACATAGAAGAAGATGATTTTGTCTCCTCCTTCCCATGTTTGCTATGTTCTTCTTGTCAATTCAAGTTCCAAAGGAGTATAGATAAATTTGGATGGAGAAAAAGCCAAGTATATGATCTCCATTCTAACTTGACTATTTGCCTCTAGAGTAACTGATTTCTGGTGATCGTGGTTAGGATGACTCCTGGGGTCTCCTTGCTGTCAGATGAAATGTTGCCTGAAACACCAGGTGTGATGAAGTACAGTCAGACATATTCACTGTGGATGATTGAATTGCAGATCACACCTAGACTTTTTGAAGAAATTATATTGAATAGCCTTCTCAATGGAACTTTGTGTAAGTAATGCAGAAGGATGCATCCTATAATACTGTCTAAAATATTCATAAATAAGCTATTATATGTTATCTGCATCTTGTATGTTAGCAATTTTGATTACTCTTGAAGAATTGCCATAGGAATATGGATAGGTAATGCATTTATTTTCTTGAAACTTCCCCAGAAAAAAGGGATTTGCGTATATAAGATATAAGTAGACTAGCTTCTATCACAAATTAAGATTTTAAAAGCAATCTCTGCTTGGAATTAATGATGATGTTTGCTCTTTACTTTAAAAATGAAAATGCTTCTAAAGTAAAGCTCTATTCTGTTGAATAAAGATCAAGGGTAATAGAAGATCAAAAAAGTCCCAAAATTAAACTCCCTAAAAACAATGAAAAAATGATGAGAATGGAAAATGTTTTGCTTCATTTAAATGATATTTTAAGAATCATAATCTCATTTTCTTTATCAGATACCATGAAGGAGACAGTGCCTGTTTGCTTAATAATGAGATTTGTCTGAAACTTAATAGGTGGATAATATCTTTAGGAGAAGAAATTTGAAGAGCACTTAAACTAATTATTTGTTGGTGCATTAATATTAACCAGGGGGAGAGAATGGAAAAGGGAGGAAGGGAGGGAGGAAGAAAGAAGAAAAGAGGGAATAAATGAGGAAAGGAAAGAAAAGGAGATAAGAGGAGAAGAGAGGAATGAAAAAGGGATCCAAAGTATATAATAATGAATTTGAATCAAAGGACTTGGCAACAGGTGAAATAATCCATATCAACCTATGACCAATATAAAATAGAGTATCAGGTGTGGGGAACCTGCAGCCTGGAGGCCACATGTAGATTCTCAAGGGCATCCCTATGACTGAATTCAGCTCAGCGTGAATTTTGATTGATGCTTGACCAAAGTTGGACTTAACTGAATTCAGTGAAAGGGTTGCACTTGAGGACTTTGACGGTCACATGTGGCCTTGAGGCTGCAGGTTCCCCACTACTAGACTGTGTGTCTAGCTTACACGATCACTATTGTCTTTAAAACTTTCCTTATGTGTTGCTGAGATCACTTCTACCTCTTCTATATTTTCCCTCATGTTAGTATTGTCTCTTCTGGCCAGAAACCCTGAGGGTCTTGCCCTGCCAGAGTGAGGGTTTTTTCCTGTTAAGAAGGTAAAAGAAGTCATTGATCATTGAATGGTTTTTGCCTCAGACAAACTGAGACCTGGGAAAGATCTTAGTTTAAAAAGGTCAAAGTCTCCCACTGTCTTCGGGGCCGTCTCTGGTTGTCCTGGTCCATATATATTTTGCCACTGGACCCAGATGACTCTGGAGGAAAAAATGAGGCTGGTGACTTTGCACAGCCTTGCCTCATTTAAATTCAATTCATTTACAAGTCAAGATGTCACTTTCCTGATGTCATTGGTCCTCTTTGAGAATGGACAAACACCAACAATCTCCAATTTACTCCTCTAATTTGTACTCAAACTCTTAGCATTTTGAGTTTTGTAGGCTGGGTTCACAGAGGAGTAGCAAGTTTTAGTTTTCAGGAAGTATCCAGTGGTGTCACCATTCTAAGATTATAGCTCACAAGTCTGCACTGGTGGTCTAAGTTTGTCAGTGGACACAATTAACTTGTAGCACAGATATTTACTAAAATCATGTAGTAAAATCAGTACCTACAAAACATCCTGTGATCCTTCCACACCCATAACCTGGGGGTTGATTCTCTCTCAGTAGTGTCCAAGAGAAGAGTGACTCAAACTTATATCTCAGTCAACCATATTGCTCCTTTCTAACTCATTCAGAAAGATATTCATATTTTCGTAAAAAACACATTTTTATAATTAGCATACTACATTGTTTCCATATTGAAACTTCATAATCTGTGTCTACAATCCTGTCACTGTATTATAATGTCACTTCATTTACAATGCTAAAATAATTTCCTCATGAATATTTAGGGAAACTTCACAAAATCATTAGATCTACATTTAGTAACTGTTAAGTTTTTCTCTTCTTAGTTATTCACTTATATTCCTATAATAAATTTCAAAATTTTGTCCATAACAAAGCAATTAAAAGAGATTTCCCAGATCCAGCATTCCATGAACTCAAAAGAAAGCAACTCAAATGTGTATTTTTACCTAAGACTGAGAGAATATTGAAAGAACAATGATTTAGGTCAAAAACTTGGATTTAGATCCTGATGTTGATTTTTCCCATGGCTTGATTTGGGGAGATTCACTTCAAGTCTATGAATCTCAATTCAAATCATTAATAAAATAAGAGTTTGCAATAGAATATCTGTAAAATCCCTTTTAGTATAATCTTCATTATCCTAACTTCTTCCAGCCAATCAGGAAAATTTCTCTGAATGAGATTTTCTCTTGATATGCCAAATTCAACAGAGAAACTTGTCTCAAGTTTCTCTAAATGTACAATCAATATTTTTAGATTCTTTTGGTATAATCCATTTCCCATACAGATGAACTGTTTAAGAGATTGGTGGTTACACATTGGTATTTTAGGTGGGAGTGTTTTGTGAGGATGATAGGTTTTTTTAAATTTAACACCCACAACTAGAGATTCTATCTTAATTAAAAGTTATAATGAAGATTGGACTATATCACTAACATAATATTGTGTGGCTTTTTCTAAATTTTTCTTCACTCCTTTAGGCTCCCATTCTCTCACCCATTGCTTTCAGATGAGAACATTATCTTATATTTTACTGAAAAAATTGAAGGCATTTGTGAGGGATGCTTCTTTGCTTCTCATCATTTCATATTATTCATCACTTCCACAACTATCTCCTCCTTTACTCCTCACATGAAGTGCCCGCATATCTTTCACAAACCCCTTTACATGCAAAAGTAATGTCCTTATATCTCATCTTCTTCAGCAGATTGCCCCATCTATTATCTACATTCTTTCATTTATCTACCTACGGGCTGCTTCCTCACCCTAAAATAACCCATACTTGATTTCCAACTATCGCCCTCTATCTCTCTTACATTTTGCGATGAAGTTCCCTGAGAAAGCTATCCACGGTGGCAGATTTTTTTATTCTTTTGTAAAGTCTCTAGTCTGGCTTTCAACCTCATGTAACCAAAACTGCTCTCTCCAAATAGTCTGTTAATTGTAAAATTTAAGGACTTTACTTAATTACTATTCTTCTTGACTTTTCTGCACTCTTTGACTCTGTCCAACACTCCCTTTTCCCATGATTCTTCTTTCTAGGTTTTGTTGACACTCTTTTAAGCTGGTTCTCCTCCCACTTATCTAACTGTTCCTTTCCACGATGCTTTGCTAGATAATGATACCACCCATATCAACAGCAACAGCAGCAACAAGAAGAATGGTAGCTAGCATTTCCATAACACTTACTGCAGACCAGACACATGCTAAGTAAGCCCTTTACACATGTCCTCTCCTTTGATCCTCACAACCATGCAAAATTGGGGCTATTATTAAACCTATTTTAAAGTTGAGGAACAGGAAGCAGTCTAGGTCGTTTTCCCAGAGTCACACAGCTAAAAGTCACTAAGGGCAGATTTAAACTAAAATTTTCTGACTGATCTAGTGCTCTATCAATTGTGCTCCCTAGCTCCTTCATTCAGGTCACATCGGCTAAGTCTGCATGTCTCACAACATCCAGTCTTGGCCCTCTTCTCTTCTTCCTCAGCACTATTTCATCTAATGATCTCAGCAGCTCCCACAGATTCAATTATCGTCTCAATCCTGAGGATTCCCAAATCTACTTATTCATTCATATCCTATCTCCTGACCTCCAATCTCATATCTCCAAGTGCCTATTGAACATTTTGTAGTGAATTTCCTATAGGCATCTTAATATCAGTCTATCGAAAGTGAATTCATTATCTTTCCTTCTAAACTCACCCCTCTCCAAACTTTCCTATTACTGTCCCAATCATCATGTCTTTCCAACTAGTATCATCCTGATTCCTCCTTTCCTTGACCCCTGATATCCAAGCTGTTCCCAAAATTCTGTCAATTTTAACTTTGTAATATCTTTTATATATGTCCATTAAAGAAGTAAATGCAAACAGAGAAGCAGATTTAGGTTTAAAGATAACCACTTTTGTTTTGGACTTGTTGAGTATGCTCTCAGTCAGAGCCACTCCATATGCTTCCTGTATTCCAACAGAAGTGCATTTATCTTGAATAGTTTATTTTTTAATTTTTCATTCATCATGAGAGGAACTTTTTATAGTATTTTCTACACAACTGCAGACCTTTATTCCCCATTATCTTTCATTTAATTTTTTCAAATTAAAATTTATTTTAATTTTAATTTAAAACTCATTCTTTATTTTACATGTGCTCAAAATATGAAAACCCCATTCTTTCAGTGCGTACTTGAAAGAGAAATACACTGGAGAATCATGCTGCAGCTGTGTTTTTTTTCTTCTTCATGACTGAGGTTCAGTAGCCTTAGTTGTGTATCCAACTGTTTCATTTTTCATTGCTATAATAAAATTTACCTATTGCCCATAATCCATTTGCAGCCGTGTTTCTGTCTTAGTAGTATTGTCATTGTTTTAGATCTCAGTGTTTTAGGGTTCCTCTCTGGCATTTTAATATGTTACATTACATACTCATACATATTAAATAATAGTGTGCATAATTACCTGTTTTAATTATATATATTTCAAATGATGTTGTTAGAAAATACACTTCTGCAGATCTGCTATACATAGGGGAGACTGTTTACAACTTCAAATATTTTTTTTTGCTCCCTACTTTACTAATATATGTGCTGAAGCTGACTTAAGAACCTCTTTGCCCGTTCTTTTAATCATTCTACATTTTATTGAATGTTAAATCTTAGAGCACTGTATTTGCTTTTCCTCCCTATTTTAAATCATCTACTTCTCAGTTCTCTTTCCAGATTGTTAATAAATATGTTAAATAGGTATGGGCCTTGAACTAATCCTGGGAGATTCTGCCAATTTTTTTAAACAGATCCAGTATGAGTCTATTAATAATGTTACCTATCCATTTTAAAAAAATTTTACTTTAAGAGATGCACAGAAGAATGCCATTTCAGGAATTTTTTTGTTGCAAAAATCCATTTAAAACAGAATTTATAAATTCTGTTTAATATTGGTGTTAAAAATTGAAGAACACACATGATGTGATGTTTAATAGCGATATTAAATAAAAAATAAAGAACACACATCATATTAAAAGATTATCTAATATTTTCTTCCAGATTTAAGTCTTGGTTTGATAAATGTATTGTTGTATCATGTCAAGCCATTGTCCCCTGGGAGTTATTAGAATTTATCATAAAGTTTGCTCTAGAGTCTTCTATTTTGAAGTTTTTTAGTGTTTTCCACAGTGCCTCTGGGAGATTGAGGAGCATGTCTGGAGATTTCCATGGGACAATGTAAAATGCTTGGGCTACTTCTTCAGTTGTTATTCTCAGTTGTGGATTTCCCTGAGCAGGAGCTTGGGATGATCCCAGAGTCACTTCCTTAATATACCTGCAGATTTCTTGAACTAACTAGGTCCAAATTCCTTTAGCTATCTCATGAAGTAACAGGGTCTGAAAAATCACAGAATAAAAAAAATTGTTAGACATCTCCCAAGTCATCTTAAAAGAAATGCTATTGTCTGGAACGTGAGTTGTCTTCATGACATTTCTGAGAAATGGTGATCCAGTCTCTGCTTGAAGATCTAAAGTGACAGGGAATTCATCACTTCTTGAGGCAGTGAAAGACTCTTTTATAAAGCACTGGCTATTAGGAAGTTCTCCACCTTTTTTGTTTTTCTTTGCAACATTTACTCATCGGATACTAATTCACTCTTCTGGGTGCAAATAGTGTTTAAGTGTTCTTCTACATGAATGTCCTCAAAAATTTTGAAAACAACAATCATGCATCCTTTTGTCTTCTTTTAACTATGAAAAACAAAACAAAACAACCTATATTTTCAAAAGGTTCTTATATAACTTAATTTTACAGTCCTCTCACCAATCTAGTCCCTCTCCTACTGACAATTCCAGTGAATAAAATAATACTTCTAGAGCATAGCACCCAAAATCCAATACAACATACCAGGTTTGACCTGTCCCAGGGTAGAGCTCCTCAACATTATCTCCCTTATTTTAGAAATTATTTAGAAATTAAGAAATTAGAAATTTTAGAAATTATGGGAACATTAGCTCTTTAGGATTCCATATCATATTGTTGACTATTATTAATTTTTTCCTATCAGAAAAACTCCCTCAAAATAACTAAATAAAAATATCTTTGCATGTGTATTTTTGTCTCATTCATCTCCATCTTCTATAATTATGTAGTGAATCCTTTTAACCCAGCTGGGAGACTTTACCTTTATTCCTGTTGTTCTTTGTACAGGGTAACATCTTATCCAATTGTCATCAGATTTATTAGCTAGCCCTCTCAGTTATGATTCTTCTACAAGTTTGAGAAGAAAATGACTGCTTTAAGGGAAGCCATTGATTAGAAAAAAGGCACTCTGAACTTTGACAAATCATTAAGGTTCCTTGACCTCAGTTTCTTTATTTGCAAAAGGAGGATGTTTGTGGATTAGAAGATCTCAAAGACCTTTTCCATTTTTAAATCCTATAATCCTGTAGAGCTGAGCTAACAGTAAAGCCTAGGGGAAAAAAGAGAATGAAAGAAGCATTTATTTACCCCCCATATGTCAGCCATTTGCCTTAGAGCTTTATAATGCTTATTTCATTCCCCTAGAGATCTTTCTACAGGATAACATGAATCTATCAATCACTGTATCTTATTGTTCAAGCTTAACTGAATCCACAAATCTATATTATATAAATGTCACATGACTAAAATTTGTCTAAAAGAAACATGCCATATGCTTTACTAAAATTCAGATATCTTGTGTCTATGATAGTTTGATCTCTTAGTTTAGCAACCCTGTTAAGAAAGGCAATGAAGTTATTCTGGAATGATTTGTTCTTAATGAATCCTTGCTGGCTAATAGTGAGCACTGCTTCCCTTGATAAGTGCTCACAAATCATCCCTTTTAAGATCCTAGAAGATCACCAGGAATTACCATCAAGTTCGTTGGTTTATAGCTTTTGTTATCATCCGTCTCTATGTATCACCTTCCTTTCATTCATCACCTAAAACTTATCCACTGCATTTTCCTCTTCCAATTCTTTTGCTCTCATGTGTCCATGAATGATGAAAAACATTTTTTTTTATTTGAGGATCAACTTAATTACAGTCTATAACATTTAGGTTCTTAAACACACCTACGTTATTATGAAGGTGTGGTCCCAGAACAAATTTTGTGTCAGAAATGCAGCTAAGGATTTCTCTGAATATATTTTTCATTACTGGCAAAACCCTTCCCAAAAACATTCTTTTGCCAAGTGAGACTGCTATCAAGTAATTTTATAAGAAGCCAAATTTTGATGAAGAGCCAGGTAGATAAGTGCATTCTTTCCTCAGCTGCTTTCTTGCCACGTAGTAAAAAGGAGAAGAAATACAGAGACATAACCATGTGAGGGAAATTTTTCCTTAGGCAAGCCAAACAATGCTCTGGCCACTTGTCCAATGTCTGGAGACTCAACCGGGTCTACTCTTTCTCTGTGAATAATCAAAAACTGCCTATATAAATGTTGACCGAACTAGTTAAATCTCCTGGAAAGTTGTAATATTGCTTCCTTTTCTTTAAATATCAATAATATCACCTATGGTTCTACAATGACTGGGAATGTGCACAAATATGATATTTAAATCTATGAAAATTGATGAAATTTCCACATGTGGAATATATAAAAGAAAAGTAGACTTAGGGCAAGTTTTGTAGTACCTTCACAGTTAGAACTTAAGATATAAAATAGATAAGGATACATCAAGGGAGACTGAGAAGGAATGGTCAGACAGATAGAAGAATCCATGGAAAGTAGTTTTCACAAAATCCCTGAGAACAGGATGTGTCCTTGAGGATGTCAATCAGTGTAAAATAGTAGAGAATTTTCAAGAAGAATGAGAATGTTTTTTCTTAAGTATATTCTACATCCAATGAAAAGATGTTCAGCTTTATTTTATATTGCCTTATTTGTTCAGATACCATTCTTTTTTTCCTCCTCTATGCTAAAACATTGCACCACTAACTCTGACACAATATAGATACCCCACTCTCTTCAGACTTTTGCCTTCTTTGTTTTACTATTTACATATTTCATTCTTTCAAAGAAAATACCATTCTCCTTTATATTCCAGATAACAGATACATTTCTATAGCCTTTTCAACCTACTCTTAATAAGTCAACCAGTCTTCACTTTGAGCACACATAATTGTTCAAACAGCTGTGGAAGAAACAGAAGTGGCACACACTTTGAAAGGTATTCGAGCATTTCCCTTTGATCTCCATGTTTACTGAAAATGAGATCCTCAGTTCTCTGAGTACTTCCTAGCAACTACTACTGCCAACTCCCCCACAATTTGTTTTCCCTTCATTCCGTCCTTTGGTCTTTGCCACCAGGGACTCTTCACACTCCTGATACATGCTGGACTTTTCTGTCTTTGATCACACTTTTCAGGACACAATCTCACACCAATTAGTAGATTCCTGCTATTGCCCTAACATAAGGAGTAACTAAATCAGTTATCTGTGATAAGGTCTTTGGAAGAAATCGAATCTTCAAGACATTTTCTGTTTTTCTTTTTCTCTTATCTTAACTCTCTCCCTTGGATAGATATTGAATGCTTGCTTCTTTACTCAGCTACTATCTTTGACCTCAGTTACTCTGATTAACAGTGATATTATTATGTCTGGTAACATGGCTGTTCTCAGTAGGTTTCTCTTAGAAATATGTATGTGTGTATATATGCATATTATATATATACATGCATGTATGATGTATATATACATATATATGCATGTTTGTGTGTGTTTATGATCTGAAACACTTCCTTTCTCTTATTTTCTACTCCCTTTATTGCTTCTTGTACCTATGGTGAACTGCTATCTTCTGTATTAAATTATAGGCCAACTATATCACCTGCAACCCAGAATTATTAAAAGTATTCATCCTAGTATTCATGAAGCACATGATGGTCTTTCATATTAGTTCGGAAAAGAAGCCATCAATGTGGGGTTACTTTGTATTAGTCACAAGATTGAATAGTTCCTCCAAAATTTTCAAATGATTCATAAAACAAAGCTTCCTATGCATCTTACGGATGAATTATTAGTTGACCTTTTTCTCAATAGGATTTTCTTTCTGAAGGACCTGCGTTGTAATGGAGATCATGTACTGATTTACCCCAGACATTCATTCTTTAAGACATTGCTTAGACTACCTACAAAAAAGTCATAGACCATTTAAAATATGATAGAAAAGGTGATTTTATCATTAATCAAAAGAAAATAATTTCTTTTAAAAAGAAGACTTATCTACTCCTCTGGCAATTCTTTTCTTAGACTCTTCCTTGATTTTAACCTAACAGTGTGTTGGTAAATCTTTAACATGGAGCTCTCTGGAAAGAAATATTTATATCAAATAAGCTTTCAGTTTAATCAAAGTTAATAACATTTTTTCACATCACTTTCAAGTGTAGAAAAATCTACAAAACAATATAGCATGGTCTGATTTGGGTTGCTGTTTTCTGACTGTAAATATTTACACTGAAAATTTAATAATCAACTCTTTCAATGAATTAATACCTTTAGGATGTAGAATCTTGCCCCTTACCATTACTTCTCTTTCCCAATTAATTTGGCCCATGTAAATTTACTATTACATTGTTATAAGTAGTTTAATTTGGCAAGCATTTGTTAAGTTTTTGCATTCTGCCTAGAACCACAGTTTTGTTTGGAATTGGTTGGTTGGTTGTTCTTCGTCTTAAAAGAAGACCAACATGACATCATCATTGTAAAGTGAAATTTCAGTGTGTCTGCCTGTGGCTGATCAGACCAATAGGAGCTCATAATGCTCTACCACAGGTTGGTAGGGCACAGATAGTCTGTATGAATGTTATGGGTGGATATCTCAAATTTGCGCATCTTGAATTTACTTTGTGCTATCTCAATTCTGCTTTGCTCAAAGAGCACAGCACCTTTTCTTATGTGGGCACACCACGCTGAGTGATCGTGTGCCAGTGTGTCCCATGTTTCACACACAGTCAAATCCAAAGTTCCTTAGAGAGACCTTAAGAGTGTCCTTGTATCGTTTCTTCTGGCCACCATATCATTGCCTGCCCCATGCAAGTTCTCCATAAAATAGTCTTTTTGGCAAGTGTACATTTTGCATTCAAATAACATGGCCAGCCCATCAGAGTTGGACTCTTATTGTCCATGTGTATATCCCTGGAAATTACACTACAAAGGTATGTGAATTTATCCACAGCCTTCAAAACTTCTCCATTTGTTATAACCAATGGTTCCACATAGGAATGGTGTGGTGGTGGCTGATGCAGCACCTGTGTTTTTATGTTAATTGTTAGGCCAAAATTAGCACAGGCAGTAGAGGATCGATCCATACATTGTTGCATCTCAGCTTCAGAGGCTACACTGAATGCACAATCATCTGCAAACAGAAAATCATGCACCAATACTCCCTCCACTTTGGTCTTAGCTTGTAACCTTTTCAAATTGAAGAACTTACCATCAGTACAGTAGTTCACCTTGATGTTGTGTTCATCCTCATTGAAAGTGTTTGTCAATATGACTGAAGACATTATGCTAAAAATCATGGGACCAAGCACACAGCCCTGCTTCACTCCATTGGAGACTGAGAAGGCACGAGAGATTTGTCCATTACCCAGAACCCAAGCAAACATGCCATCATGAAATTGACATACAATATTTATGAACTTCTCCAGGGAACCAAATTTTGACATAATTTTCCATAAGCCCTCACTACTAACAGTGTTAAAGGCCTTGGTCAGATCCACAAACGTTGTGTACACACCTCTCTTCTGCTCCTGGCATTTTTCCTGGAGTTTCTGGGCAGCAAACAACATATCAACTGTTCCTCAGCCCTTTCTGAAACCACACTAGCTCTCAGGTATATATGCCCACCTTCCAGGTGAAGGGTCAACTTATTAAGGAGGTCTCTAGCAAGAATTTCGCCAGCAATGATTAAGAGAGCAATCGCCCTGCGATTGTTGTAAGACAATCTATTTCCTTTACCCTTATAGAGATGGGCAATGGAGGCATCCTTGAACTCCTGGGGGATAACCTCCTCTTGCCATATAACCTGGAAAATTTCAGTCAGTTTTTGTATGAACAATGGTCCCCCTGAGTTGTAAATCTCAGCTGGAATAGGATCAGCACCACGTGTTTTGACACATGAAAGGAGCCTAATGGCCCTCAAAACTTCTTCTTCAGTTGAAAGTTCAACTAAGGAGGGATTGACTTCAGCCTGAGGTAAATGGTCAGTGGCTTAGGCATTGATTGATGATAGTCTGATATAAACACTATGGATATATTCAGCCCATCTCTCTAGGATGTCCTTGTCACTAATCAATGTGACTCTATCAGCACTGATATCACCATTGAGTTGCTGTGATGCACCATAGATTTTTGGTCCATAAATAGCTTTCAGGGAATCATAAAAGTGCTTTGGATTGTTACTATCAGCATAAAACTGAATTTCTTCTGCCTTCTTACTGAGCCAGGAATCCTGCATCTCTCTAAACTTTGCTTGTACTTTGCTTTTGATGGAATTAAATACTGCCTTCTTAGAGGTGAATGAACTATCCTACTGGTAAATCCTGTGGAGTTCACATTTTTCATTTACCAGCTTCTGAATTTTCCCATAATTTTCATCAAACCAGTCTTGGTCTTTGTGAGTGTTCTGACCCAGATGAGCAAATGCAGTGCTGTACACCAAATCTCTGAAAGCTCCACTCCTTTTCTGCTCCCTTGTTGCCAACAGTATGTTGGCTCAACATTCCCTCCAAGTCAGCAGCAAACTGTTCACGCTCAGAGAAGAACTCTAATTTGTTGAACTAATTCTTGTGGTAGTCATTTTTGTCTTGGGGGCAGCGCTTTTGATGAATGCAAATATTTAACTTAGAAAGGATAAGTCTGTGATCCGTCCAGCAGTCTGCACCACACATTGCCTTTGTCACTCTTACACCTTCTCTGTCTCTTCTCCTTAAAATCACATAATCTGTTAGATGCCAGTGTTTGCTGTGAGGGTGCATCCATGAAGTTTTATTGTGTTTACTTAAATGGAAGACAGTGGTGGTGATGAGAATGTCATGTGATATACAAGTCTTCAGAAGTAAATGACCATTGCTGTTGCTGGTTCCAACTTCATTCCTTCCTAGGATTCCATGCTGAGTCTGGTAGTCTGAGCCTACTCTGACATTAAAATCACCCAGTATTATAAGTTTGTCCTCTTTTGGCACATTGACGATGTGTCTCTAGGTCTTCATAAAATTTTTCTTTGACTTCATCAGGGTTTGTCATGGTGGGAGCATAGGCACTGATGATGGTGGCATGATGTTTTCCTGTGAGTGGCAATAGCATTGTCATAAGCTTGTCATTCACTCCTTTTGACAGGCATACCAACTTGCTGATTAGATTAGTTTACATTGCAAAACCCATGCCAGCTTCACAGTGCTCCCCTTCACTGTGTCCACTCCAGAAAAAGGTATATCCAGCAGTAACCTAGCCTTCATTTGCCAACCATGTTTCACTCAGGGCTGCTATTTAGATGTGATACTTCAGCAGGTATCTGTTTAGAATACAAAGCAAACAAACAAAACAAACAACCCTGCCCTTACCCTCAAAGGTGTCACATTTCCCTCAAGACAAATAATATATACAAAATTAATTTGAAAATAAAGTATGTCTAAAGCAATTTTAAAGTAAACTCATGAGGGGAAAATGCTAACAACAGATATAATCAAGAGAAGTCTTATATGATACTTGTTGATCTTTGAAAGTTACCCAGAATCTCAAGAGCAGAGACAACAAAGGGTAACATTCTAATCATGGAGGATAATTTCATTGGGTCATAGAATGCATGAAATAGATGCATTATATAGTCATTATATAGTATTATATAATATGTTTGGAAAGGTAGGTTGAATACTGTTTTGAAAGGGGATTAATTGTCAAAGAGTAAATTTTATTTTATCCTCTACAAGACATGAAAACATGCTATAAAACATTATTGAGTAGAGAAATGAAAATTAAAACAACTCTGAGACACTATTTCACACTTATCAGAATGGTTAAAATGATATAAGGCAAAACGTATGAATGTTGGAGGGGATGTGGAAAAATTGGTTGAAACGAATTTTTCCAACCATTTTCAAGAACAATTTGGAATTATGCCCAAAGACTTATAAAACAGTGTATACCTTTTGACCAGCAATATCACTATAAGAACTGATTCCCAAAATGATCAGGAAAACAGGAAAAGTACCTATATGTACAAAAATATTTATAACATCTCTTTTTTGAGTTGATAAGGAATTGGAAATTGAGAGGATGTCTATCAATTGGTGAATGGCTAAAAAATTTGGGGCTTAGCGTTATCATGGAATGCTATGTGCTATAAGATATGACAAGCAGGTTGCTTTTAAAATAACACGGAAAGACTTGATGAAATAATAGAGTGAAATGTGCAGAACCAAGAGGATGTTGTATTCCGTAATAGCAATAGTAATAGCAATATTTAGCAATAACAATATTTGAAGAATTACCCTGAATGAGGAAGATAGTCTAAGTAATCTGATTATTTATACCAACCACCAAGGACTTACCAAGAAAAAAATATTGTTTCCAAAGAAAGAATTGATATATGAAAGTATGTATTTTATGTCTCACATATATATCTATATCTATCTATCTATCTATCTATATATGTATTTTCTCTGTTGTGAGGTTGTGTGGGAAGGAGAGACATGACTTGGAGCTCAAAAATGACAAAATAAATAAAAATTTTAAAGAATGTTTTAAAACAATTAGAAAAAATATTAAACAGCTAATAAATAAAAGAAAGATAGATTTAAAGTCAAGAAGCCTGAACTCTGCTTGTTGTAACACTTCAGAGTTTTGTGATGAGGGTAAAGTTTTTACCACATTGAAGTTTAAGATTCATCATCTACAAAATGGGATAATCAGATTTCCACTGCACATTTCATAGGGTCATTGTAAGAATACACACACCCGAGGACATAGATAGATGTAGATATATAGGGGTAAATTGATACATATGTATGTGCATATGTGTATGTGTATATACACAGACAGACAGAGACATACACACATATGACATTTAGCGTTGAGTGATTTCCCCAAGGTCATACAGCTATAAAGATTCTGTGACTGGATTTGTACTTAGGTCCACCTGACTACAGGGCCAGTGCTCTATACACTACATCATCATCTAGCTGTCCCTAGTATTTAAAAAAAAAATTAATGGCCATAGCACTATACTAAAAGGAAAGATAGTATTATGAAAATAATAGCCAATAGATTTGAAATCCTAGGACTTGGATTCAAATTCTGACTCTACTACATAGCATCTGAGTGACCTTGGTCAAGTCATTTAACTAGCTGGGAATAAATTTCTTTTTCTTATAAAATGAGGAGGCTAGCCTGGGTGGACTCAGAAGTGTCTTGCAGCTTTAAGTCTTATGTTCCTAGAAAACATTACTTTTATTATTTAGGAAATATTCTGTTATATTGTAAAAGTTATTTAAAGTTGTTCTTAAATTTTCATTTATTTAAACATTTCCAAAAAATCATTATCTAAATTTATTTTAAAATCACATTTTAGAGGTCACTATTTAAAAGATCTAAGAAACAAAGAATCATATGAAGATAGACACCTTCTAAGGCTGAATCAAAATGCTTTTTTATAACTTTAAAATCTATTGGATAACATTTAAACTTGGTTTGATTCTGCATACTGGCAATGATCAGTCTCTAATTATCTAAAAATAGCATGGCTGGACTTCTCTTGTGGCTCTTTCTCATTGTATGGTGATTTATAATTATCCTTGATCATGGACCTGGTCATGCCACTCAAATACTCATAATCTTTCAATGTATATTGCTGCCAATCTAGTTGTATTTCAAAATTTTTTCTTAAGTCTTTACAATGCCCCAGAATGTGGTGCCTACTTACATATGCAGCTTTACCTCAGATCAACCCATGTTCTACTCTTAAAATAAACTGGGTCATATATTAACCCTCATGAATGTCCTACACTTTTCCAGCCACTATGCATTTGATCAAGGTATTCTCTGTCTTAATTTAGTTTTGTGATTCAAAATACAATTCTTTTTTTAAATCCCAAATTAACGATAACCACAACATCCACAAAACATTCTTATATGCCTTTTCCCAGTTGATACTTGTACCCCAGTAGGAAGAACTCTCTTATTGAACTAAATATTTTCTTTGCAACACTTACATGCATATAACTTGATGTTATGGAAAGAGCACCAGTTGTGCAATCAGAAAACTCTCCCCCCTTCCCCCATTTCCAACTCTTCAACTTAATAACTCTGTGGTCTTAAACAAATCACTTAACCTCACTAAATATTAGTTTGCCTTTTTGGAAAATAGAGATATTTCGAACAGATATCTTCTGTATCTTCCTGATCTAAAATTATCTAAAAAAAGATAAAATTATCTTTTCTACTAATCTAAATATTCACTTTAGATCATGGAAGAAATGACTATGATATAAAAATAAAGTACATCAATACAACTTAAAAAATTCACATGCATGTGCTAGCCTGAACTGACACATTATAAATGTCTTTTTCTCTCCTGGGTGTGTATCTGATATAACTATGTTTAATGGACTTGCTCATGTTCCTTCTGCTTCTTAAAGATTTTCTGGGTGGCGAGCTAATGCTGATTTCTTTTTTGAATCCCTATCACATGCAGGAAAGCTAGGTGGTGGAGAGAGTACTAGGTCTGGATATGATTGAAATGACCGAACAGTTAATCACACACAGCTCAAAAATCCATTTGGGAACAGAATTATATAGACCTGTTCCCATTGATCATAACAAGAGGCAATCATCACACCACCTCTCATTTGATATGATATAAAAATGATCATCATTCCTTTTTATGAGGAAGAAGACACTAAGCCATATATCCAAAAGCTTTACTCCATTCCTAATGAAGGCTAATTACACCAAGATGATAATGCATATTGAATAGTAAATAACCCACTTTATCCAAGCCAATAGGAAACACAAATCAGAGAAGTTATATAAATTAGAACATACCATTTTTTGTGGATATAATTATTTTGGATGTACAAAAGAAAACTTTTGTTTGTTCAACAAGAGTTTAA
>CM053771.1:461300808-461325303 GCA_028658325.1 Potorous gilbertii
AGAAATTACATTTTAGAAGCAATTCAGTATAGTAAAAATTATATAAATCTGTTGTTTTTCAGTTGTGTCCAATACTTCGTGACCCCATTTGGGACTTCCTTGATAATGATATTGGAGTAGTTTGCAATTTTCTTCTCCAGCTCATTTTACAGATGAGAACCGTAAGGGCAATAGGAGTAAGAGACTTGCCCAAGGTCACACAGCTAGTTAAGTGTCTAAGGCAAGATTTGAACTTATCAGGAGGACTCTTCCTGACTCCAAGACCAGTACTCTATTTACTGTGCCACCTAGTTGTCCCTTAAAGAAATATAAATACTAATGCATAGCATTTTCATTTTTTTCAGTTTCTAGTTAGAATTTTAGTAGGGGTACAGGTATTACAGCTGCAGAGAAAAATTAATTCTTAATGCCCCATCTTGAATCAAAGGTAGGAAAATGTAAGAAGCCACCAAAATTCACAGCTACAAATATAGGCAGAGTCCTAGTATTTCAGAATTCAAGGGAATCTTAGTGACTAAGTCACCTAGAGCAACATAAGCCAATATGTTGTATAAGTATGTTGACAGACAAAAGAAGAGAATGGTGCCAAGACCTAATGAATATTGACTATAAAATGTCAAGGTAATCCAAAGTCAAAAGTAGAAACTCTATTTTTTTGAGCAACCATGGTATACCAAGAACTTTAGACTCCATGAGGGGGGATGGATACTAAAAAAAAACAAAAAACAAAAAAAACCCCAAAAACCTGAAGGACATGATTTCTGCCCTTCATGAATGTACAGCTTATTTGTAGATTCTAAATGATTGCATTCTAATTTATGTACACAGAAATAACTTTAAAACACAAAGCAATATTTTTACAAGCACAGGTTATTATGGAACACATTTGCTGCACATGTGCTGAGGGGACATATAACAAAGGAGAGATTGGAGTCAGGTAGGGTTAATAAGGAAAACACACTGGAAGAGGCAAATTTTGAGCATGCATTTTCAGTAATGAGTGTCTGCTTTTCTGCGTTACTCAGAATTGCTCAATAATTGTTCAATAACTGACCCATTTTAAAAGTTCTCTTCTAGTTTTCTAATAAAAATTTTTTTAAAGCCTTAACTGATTTGAGGTTGTTTGCTGCTAGGATTTTCACAAAAGAATTATATGAGCCAATACTACTGGAGGCAATAATCATTTTATTTAGAATATCTAAGTCACAAGGGGAGGTACTATGGAAATGTTCAATGGTATGGAGAGTAGAGAGAGTTTTGAATACACCTGTACTACAGAGAAGTCACTCAAAATCAACAATGTTACAAGGGCAAAATACAATGTTAGACCAAGAATTCACATAGAAAGGACCTTTGGTGCCATGATAAGAGGAAGGTATGAGTTGTTTCTAGATTTTGATATGATGCTATAGCAACCTCTTGTCATTCATCTAGTCATGTGATATATCAGAATAAATCAGGAATGTTGGAGAGGTTCTGATGTTTTAAGGAGGAGGTGTGGATCTTATTCAGTTACAACTGAGGTAAATATCAATATGATCCTATTGTACCATTTGCTGAGTTTCTATGAAAAATGAAAGTTCACTGTAGGTTCCAAAAGAGTGTTGTTGGGTGAAGGAGGAGTACGTATGTGGGACAGAGACCAATTCTGAAGAAACAGATAAGGTCTGAACTTGCAGTTTCATTGGTTTAGGGTCCCAGCTCAGAATTCATGTCAGCATTTTCTTTACAGTATATCATCTTTGAGAATTTCTTAGAGTATTGAGAAATGTAGTGACTGGAACAAGGTGACACAAGCAGTATTTGTTAAAGGCAGGACTTGAACCAGGTCTTCCTGGCTTTCTAACACTGGCTCTCATGCTGAAATCCAGACCTGAAAAACAGGAATATTTGGGGGTACAATTTGCACCTTGGTTTTTTCCTTCATTCTAGAGCATCTCTAAGGTCAAGTGAAGAGATATGGCTCTGAATTTTCCCCTGCACTCCATATTTATTCTCAGGGAAAGTAAAAATCGAATCCTATACAAAGAGTATAATGAATTGTAACATCAACCTTACATGCCATACCTGCTTATTTGGACATCCTGTAAAACAATCTTGGAAAGCAAAGTAGCATGGGCAATATCCAGAAGATTCTAACTTTCAGGGGCTGCAGTGACACAAGGCTTTACCTTTCTTAGATTGCAAGGAGAAATAAAACTATTCTTCACCCATCCAGAACCACACACCATACTGACATTTAAAATAGGTAACTGCTAGGCATTTGAGAATCACTTAGAACAGAGAAGAAAAGGAAATAGACATCCCAGGAAACAGAAAAAGACCTATGGCTTCCCCCATATTAAACATATCATCATCTTGAGATGACAGGTTTTGATTTATATCATCAGTATCATGACCTTTGCCAAAGCTCTGTCTCTGTATAGGCATATTTTACAGAGCTTATTATATGTTCCACTCATCTCTGTGAGTTAGGTACCTTTAGCTCAGCTACTGCATTTCCTTGGATCTCTAAGGTATAACTCTGAGAGGTTACAGGGTTGTCTTTCTAATATTACAGGTCATGAGCAACCAACCAATATGCTTCCCATGATGATTGTCATTTGAGAATTATTTTGTCATCCAGATTTAAGTTGATTGAAGAATTGATCATTTAAAAATATGGCTCAGTAAGAATAGTTGGTATAAAACATCTATATGTTCTCTCCCAAAGATAAAACACTGTCCTGTGATTACATACAGAATCCACAGAAGAATAGGTTTATATTTTTAAAATATAAATGGCAAAGGGTTCCACAGCTCCTGACTGCCAGAAGTTCTTTTCCTCCATACAAAGGAACTTTTCAAGCACCCATTAAAGAAAAGACTTCCAGATACCCAGAACTGTGAGTTACCTTATTGCCACAGTTTACTCTCTAAGCACAAGAAACAAACTAGAAGCAATTTTTTGCTGGACTCTTCATGGAATTCTTTGTGTCTCCTTAGCTCCAAATGCAGAGAGTGCCACCAGCTTCAGCAGTCCCAGAGCGACCTATGTTAGCATTGCCAATGGGAAGATGGAAAGATTCAAAATCTTTCAGACCCTTCAAAGTTCTCAAGGTCTTCCTCTGGTCCAAGGGAGAAAGGGGAGGCTACAAAGACTGAGTCCAAAGTATTTTTCTCCTTTACCAAGCAAAAGTTTCAGCAGCAGTGCTCTTTCCTCATCTGCTACTTGCTGGAATAGCCTAATTTCTTAGTTTGATACTAGTCTGCTATTTTATAAAAGATTCACAGGGCATGCTTCCTCAGTCAAGCTAATCACTCTTTCTGTTGAACTTCACTCTAGTTCCATCAGTGTTTTAACAGAGATATCAAATTCATTAAGGCCTTTGCACACTTATTCCAATTGTTTTTGATTGGTTTGATTCAATTAATACACATTCTCATCTGGTAAAGATGCATTTTATCACTTAATAATTTAGATGAAGTTGAATAATTTGACTTCACTCAACCAACCTCATCCTAATATTTACATATCCATTAGTTTTCTTATATTGAATAAATAACTCAAGTGGCAAAATTAAGTCAGACACTTTGCTTCCTTTCTCCCCCACCTATGACTAAATATATGCGACATCATAGATTATTTCTACCTTCCGAAAAGGAGATCCTCTTTCTCTGCCATGACAAAATATAGAACAGCCTTAGGGCAGGAAGAGTGGGAAGGTGTGTGTAGTTCTTTGAATTTATGAGGGGTGTAGTGATCATATCACTACAGAAATGCTTCTACACAAGGTAACACTTTATTCTCTCCTTTCCCTCACTTCTTAGGATGCCAGGCTTCCTTAAAATCTCATTTCCAATCTCAGCTTCTGTAAACAGTCTTTCCCGGTCCCATCAGCTGCTAGTGCTTTCTCCTTAGAGCTTGTTTACAACCTATTCTGTATATATGTTGGATGAACCCAGGAATCTCTCTGTCTTCCCATTTGGAGTTCTTTGAGGACATAGACAACTTTTACTTTTCTTTATTTCATCAGCACTTAGCACTGTGACTGGAATATAAGTGTTCAATAAATGTGCTTTAATTGAATGGTTTCAATAACATTTATTATCTATTTTACAAGCAGACACTTAATGAGTATCTGTACGAAGATCACTAGGTTAAACACTAAGCGAGAGTCAAGATGGATTTATGGCTTGTGTTAATTTGCTTCTTCACTTCCCTCTGTAATGTAATAGGACAAGAATAGAGCCCAAAGCAAGAAAGAGTCCATATGGTAGAGATTGTCCACTTTGGAATTATACAATCACCTGAAGAATGTAATTCCAATATATTCCACAACTTAAATATGACAATGATGGGTATACGTTTCTCTACAAGCTGAGAGGCCCTCAGCTTCCCTTTTCAACTTTGCAAATTCCCTCTCTTCAGAAGCTAATTGGGCATTAAATATATATATAACTTATTTCTCAACTTGTTCAGCTCAGATGTTTCTTTCTTTCATTGTCTGACATGAAATTCTGCAGTAAGTTCAAAACAATTCACAAGATGGTCTCTAATTAAAACCTAGTAAAACTAAAGTGGGGACGATTTAGACTGAAGTGTCTACTCATTAGGTGGTTATTGAGTCATCTCCACCCACAAACTTCAGCAGAGAAGAAGCCAAAGTTAGCATCCAAGAAACTGTAGAGAATAAGTCTATTCTGAAGTTAATAAAGAAAAACACAGCTCACACTCATAAGCAACTTAACTACTTATAAGTTACAAATATTGAAACAAAGAATACATAAAAAGATATGTAACAGTAAGAGACACAACTATCAAGGCTCTTTTTATTCTGTTTTGGGACACATATGAGGTATAATTACAAGCTGACCTCCTCTGCCAGGACTACAGAATGAGCTAAATGGATCCTGAACACTGGTGCTTAAAACAGTTTATTTAGGAATAATAAGGGAGAAGGTCACCTTCACAAATATTTTCTAGGATGAGCTGACTGGAACTCATTTTAAATACATCAAACATAATTAAATTAGATGAGGACATAAGTTAATAAAATCTCTTTAGGTAGTCAATGGTTATACCTATTGATATAGGCATAATTGGAGTTGCTCTACTTATATCTTTATCAATAGTTCTAGCTGTTTCTTTTTTCTGATTTCCTCCTTTTCATTCTGGAGAAAAAGGAATAATCTGAACAGAAATAGAGAGAAAATATAATCAAATGAGGGCAGTAGCAAAATTAATGGCCTCAGATACTAGTACACAAGATATGTACAGTATGGGTAATAAGTAAATTGAACTTGATCCCTGAATACAATAGGTTGTCACTAATACATCTGCTTACATACTATACATACTGGTAGAATAAACACTTTCCAAGGGTAGAGACAGTGATTTGTCACTGCCATTGTATCTACAATGCTTAGTAGAATGTTTTGCACATCGCTGTCACAAGAAATGTTTGTTTGATGTGACTCATGAAATATGACCCTTTATGGGTTGTACCCCCTTCACATTCACACACACACACACACACACACACACACACACACACACACAAACACACACTCCAAAGGAAAGTCGTAGATTAAAAGTTGAGCTTTATTGCATAGATAGAGGAGAAACCCATAGAAGGAAATCTAACAATGAGGATTTTTTGGTGAGAATCAATGGAGAGAGAAATAAAAGTGATTATGCAGATGAAGTATATGCTATAGGCCATTCAGGTCATAGAAAGAAATAGATGATGAACCAGAGTCTTTTCCTGAAGCGACAAGCCTTTGTTTTGGAACAATGTCTACACACACACACACACACACACACACACACACCCCTAGAAATTTTCTTCCCATTCTGGTCCATCAGCTTCCCAGGACTTCCCTTGTACCACAAACAGACGAGGTCACTTTCCTGACTTGCATATGTCTGGGATCCTTGCCTAGGATATTCTCCATTATGGGGAATCTGGCAGACCAGGCATTGTAGGGCTTCCACTCCCTCAATCACTGGCTAGGGTCTTCTGCCCTTTCCCTGATAGGACCTCCACCACCATGCTTTGCAGTACATTCTATATTTTCTCTTATAAACTCTGACTCACTTGGTTTGGTGGGAGAGTCAGTATACAACCTTTTCCCCATTGCCAGTTAGAGATCCCACCTCCCATCCTTTACCACTTACACTTAGTGATTTTTATTTCTCTGAGGTTCATACCATCCAAATTTATCTCCCAATCCAGATGCTGGTAGATGGTTTCAACAGTCCCGCAAGGGATTCTCCTTCCTTCCTCAATTATTTCAGCATCTGGCTCAAAATCTTCTCTCCTCCCCTGACCTTATACAGGGATGTCCCAAAGTTTCTAGTGCTGTTTTAAATTTTAATAACCTTAGACATATAATGCTACAAACTTACAAAGAAACAACACTTGAAAGATTAATAATTTAAATTTTAAAATATTGATGTATATCTTATTAAGATTCAACATCACTGTATTGATGTATATCTTATTAAGATTCAACATCACTGTATTTTGCTTAAACTGATTTTTAAACTTTGTAAAAACTTTTCATCAGTTGCTGTTCAATTACAGAAAGGATTGTATTCAAAATTTTAGGCTTGATAATATCCAGAGAATGAGATTTTAATGCATACAGGATAGTTTTCACAAGAAAAAAGCCTACATCAGGTGATCAAGATGACCAAGCAAGAAGACTTCCTCTTTTTATCCTCTGGTCTGTGAAAGTCAACCAGAAATTGTCAAAGGTGGGTCTTTCTAGGAACATAGGTCTGCAGCATCAATGTCATCCTCAGGTCCTAACTTTTATTCTACATATCCAATTCATTGCCAAATTTTATTATTTCTCTCTTTATATCATTTCTCATGTATGGAGGAATAGATAGAGTGCTGGACCTGGAATCAGAAAAACTCATATCCCAGAATTCAAATCTGGCATCAGATGTTCACTAATGTGTGACCCTGGGCAAGGTACTGAACCCTGTTTGCCTCACTTTCCTCATCTGTAAATTGAACTGGACAAGGAAATGGTAAACTGCATATCTTTGCCAAGAAATCCCATATGGGGTCATAAAGAGGTTGACATGCCTGAAAAATGATTGAAAAACAAGAACAACATTTATGTTCCCTTCTCTCTCCTTAAACAGACAATTCTTTTATCAGTTATAATGAAGCCATAACCTTTGAATTTTAATACTTTATTCCATGTATCATATGAAAAATGTAAATGGCACTTAAGATCAATTCAGAAGCTACTGGATCAGATGTAATACAGATAGAAGTCCATGTAAGGATGAAATATTTTTAAAAATAATATTCAGATACAATTTTTAGAGTACCTGAAAAATGGCTAAGAAATCATTAAGAAAAAAATATGCATATGTAATCACATATAATTATTGATTTTACTCAAGTTGGGGAGTAGGAAAATTGTGAGAATGTCCATAACTACTGACCTATATACCTACTTGATTATTTCTCTCAATTATTTATTAAATGTTCTAAAAGCTTATCTAGGATATCCTTGATGAAAATAGAAGATAACAAATGATTTTCTGTAGCATTATGTTGCGTTCCCCAACTTGCAAACTGTCTAGTCTTGGGGAACCACAAAGTGATTACAAGGGGCACACAGGTACATGTACTGTTCAGTCATTGTCATTTAAACTTTAGCTTTAATAAAATATATGGCCTGAATAATTACTTATGTGTCTGTGGTTTTATGTTGATGCTTTATTTGTACCTAACAGAAATTCCTTTCTTTTGACTTTTCAGAATAACATCTGACCTTTGTTTTACCCAGAATTCCCTTTACTCCTATGTCCTTCTTAAGTAAAATTTCTTGCTTGTTTTTTTCTTTCAGATTACGTAACACAACAAATTTGCTTTCTCTTTGATATCATTGCTTTCAAATATATGTAGTTGATGTTAAAATAAATACAAATTAATTTCAAAGTACTACTTACCTTTTCCCCCCATCCAATATGCAATAATAGTGTGTACGTGTTTGAGTGGGCAAAGGGAATATTTATTAATCATTTATTGTATCATATTTAAAATGTTTGGGAATGACTGAGCTGTAGACAGTAACATATTCTCCTTATCTATGTGAAGGTGACTGAAAAGTTCGATGAATGGTAACTTTCTATTTAGAGAATGGACTTTTGACTTTCATTTGCTGATGTGAACACTGTCACTTTTATCAGGCATTTGATGGTGAATAAAAACATATTGGAGTTTCTTCTTCTCTTGCCAATATATGGCCTATTTCTCAGCCCTTTTCCATCTCTCTGCAAACAGGATTTGAGAGGTTGTAAGCTCCTGCCCAATTTTAGCTTTCTATTTTATAGATCTGTCCTCTAGGCTGCCTGACAGTTTTCCTGAAATTGAGCCAATGTATCTTGGATTATCGCATGCTGGGCCAGTCTGCCGGCTACCTTCACTTCCTGAGGATCAGTGACGATGTTAGATTGCTTTGTGTTATGCTGGAAGCATCTTATACCCACTGTGCTTATGTTAGTCTATTTCACCTTCTCATATAGCCACTGCTTAGGTACCCTGTTGCCATCTGCATTGATATGGCAGGCTCCCACTATCGGCAGATGTTTTCTTTAAAACTTACTTGCGAAGTCCAGTCTGTTTAATTCTTCAGCCTGGTGAATGCTACTGTACAGCAAGGTGAGAGACAACTGTTCTCCCATATTCCTTCCTGTTCCTCTGGTGGAGAAAGGGGAAACATAGTCATTTCTTGGGATTTATACTAGTCACATTAGAGGAAAGTTAACAAAATCTTTTTCTACTATAAATTTTCCAATAAGTATTTCAGACAAATTTGATTTTTGTCTATGTATACACAGCACCTGTACAGAGTCTGATACATGATAATCGGTGCATCATAAACATTTGGTGATTGATTGAATTGTAATGGAGCCCTGAAAGGGAATATGGCATAATGGATAAGGGTAAGCCTTAATTTCAGAAAGACCTGGATTCAAGTGTTGCCTTTGAAACATCCAGCCCATATCAATTAGTGGGAGTTAGATGGCATAATAGATAGAATCCTGGGCTTTGAGACAGGAAAATTCATTTTGATGAACTCAGATCTTGCCTCAAACACAGCAATGTGACCCTGAGCAAGTTACTTCATCCTGTTTGTCTCAGTTTCCTATTCTGTAAAACAAGTTAGAGAAGGAAATGGCAAACCATTCCAGTATCTTTTCCAAGAAAACCCCACATGGGGTCACTGTTCACTATTCATGGCTAAACAAAAATGTTAATTAGAAGAAATTTCTCAGTAATCCTAAATAAATTTCTAGGATTCTAAGAAACAGATGAATTACCAGCCTGCATCTATAAAAGAAGTTTCTACTCTGAGAGTTCCCTACACTGAAGAAAATACAGATCTGGACCCACTAGGTTTGGGGGAGGGGGAGAAGAGAGAGTTAGGCAAGCATTAAAATGATTGATAAGCATTAGATAAACAAAAGAGTATATATGTCCTTATTTTTAAGGGTAGCATGATACATTTTTAAAAGTCTTGCTTTAGGATTCAGAAGAACTCTTCACAATTTAATACCTGGCTCTGTACCTAAATCACCAATTGTCCTGAAATGTAGAAATCTGGAAAAGTTTTCATGTGAATTCTAGTTTTAAAATGAGAAGATAATCAATCATCTCTTACTTTTGATTCTTACATATGGAAGCAGATATTTCTCCAAGTGAATAATTATGTGTTACTTGAAAGTTCATAATAGGGAAGGTGTAGCACCAATGCTATATTCATAGCACCAACAGTGGCCATGAATATCCCGGTGCAAATCTGAATCATGAAATACAACTGACTCTCCACATAGAGAACAGAACTAAAACATTTATTCAGATACCAGAAACCTCAATCCATCATAAAAACCAAAAACTATTCTTAGTAACAACGCAGAGGACAGCACCATCCCCAAGCTTTCCCCCTGCAAGGCAAACCAGCTCCCTTAAACGAATTCCAAGCAGGCCCCCTTAAACAAAATCACAGATATGCCCTCTCGTGCCAGTCAGCTACCTGCTTGCCTGCATCCTTCAATTCTGACTGCTCTGACCAAATTTTCTCTCCAATCTGCTCTACCTCTGCCTCTTCCTACTCCACTTACTCAGTAAATCTCTCCCTCCAAAGACTCAAGTGATTCAGGCTACATGTGATCTGTGCAGATCATATGAACTATTAATGAATGGGAAAGATCTTCTCACTTAAATTACCATTACAGAAACCAATGCCCAAGGCTTATTTACAAAGGAAATTCACTTAAGGGTATTTTTATAGCAAGCTACATACAACCATGGTGCTAGGTCAGGTCTAATTGAGATGGTAAGGAAGTATTCCTCAATGATGGCTACTAAGATACTTCTGTTTCTGTAGAGGAATGGTCCTCTCTCTGAAATGTATTAGAGATGTTCCATCCAGTTTTCAAGGGTGGTGATGGATGGAGAAGCAAAGTATCATCTGTTAACTTTCCTTCAGTCATTATGCTTTGAGAACTTGACACGTTGTGCTGGGATGACTGGTTGGAGAAAGGAGAGAGAAAAAGAGCCTGACTTATTTCAATGGCTGACTTTGGACGTATTATCATAGATATACAATCCTGTTATTTCTAACTTTGTTTGGATTCTGAGAAATTTTCTACCATGCAAATGGCCATGAACTTATAAAAAAGACAGATTTTGTTCAATCTTAAATTTCTAATTTAATTGATAGGTTCAAGGTTCATAGATTTAGACCTTCAAAGGGTCTTAGAGTGAATAAAGTCTGACATCTTCATTATTTATTTATTTTATTATGGTTTTCATTTCCCACTTAACAAGCATTTATTTTTCTCTCCCTCTTCTTTTTTTACTCATCCCCAATTTAAAAATAAAAACAAAAGCATTGTAATTGTGTGCATGAACAAGGAAAAAATGTCCACATTATCAATGTCTGAAAATATATTTCTCATTCTTTATCTTGCATTTATATACCTCTAATTGGAAGTAAGTAGAACAGATATTGGTAAAGTGGATAGAGTCCTAGGCCTGGAGTCAGCAAGACTCATCTTTGTGAATTCAAATCTGGTCTCAGACACATTAGCTGTGTGACCCTGGGTCACTTAAGTCACTTTAGTCTATCTACCCCAGTTTTCTCATCTATAAGATGAGCTGAAGAAGGACATAGCAAATCACTCCAGTATCTTTGCCATGAAGACCCCAAATGGGGTCACAAAGTGTTGGACACAACTGAGATGATAGAACAAGAACAACCACAAAGTATAGATTCCATCAGTTTTCTAGAATTATGATAGGTCACTGCTTTGATCAGAGATCCTTAATGTTTCAAAATTGCTTATCTTTGCAATGATTTTGCTATTGTATAAATTAAAATGGTCCTGCTTATTTCATTTGGCATCAGTTAATAGGAGACTTATCTTTTCTTTCCGAATCCATACCTTTTGCATATCTCATAGCACAATAGTTTTCCATTATATTAATAGATCATAATTTGTTTAACTATTAATCCCAATGGCTAGATGATACTTAAATGATTAGTATCTCATTAGGTCTAGGTCTTTGTTAGTACAAAAAGAATTGGCATGGATATTTTTGTCCACATGCAATGCAACATCTTTTTTTCACAGATGGAGAAACTGAGTCCTAGAAATGATAAGTGATCAACTCATGGCCATACAGGTAAAATATATGTGAGATAGAAATTGAACCCAGGCATTTTTGACTCCTATTTGGCAATTCACCACTATCCTATAATGCCTTAAATCCATTTAATCGGGGGTTGGGGAACCTGCAGCCTGGAGGGCACATGTGACCCTCTTTATCCTCAAGTATGGCCCTTTGGCTGAATGCAGACTTCAGAGAACAAATTCCCTTAATAAAAGGATTGGTTCTGCAAAATGGGATTCAGTCAAAAGACCACACCCGAGGACCTAGAAGGCCACATGTGGTCTCACAGTTGCGGGTTCTCCACCCCTGAATCTATCTCTGAATTCAAAAGCATTATATGGCTACTGTGAACAGTTCATCATTTACTCAGTGTCGTTTGTTAAATATTTTATATATTGAGATATATCTTTTATATGGGCAAGTAAACAAATGTTTATGGCTAGAACACTTCTCAACATAGCTCTTAAATGAGCTATGCAAGCTTACAGGTCACCTTATTTTTCTGCTTTTCTGGATTCTGTTAGACAAAATAAGTGAGTTGAACTTAATGCCATCTAGGGTTCTTTATACCCGTAGCATTATGTTTTGTTTTGTTCTTTTTCTCTCACCACATTCCCTTTGTTGTCTGTACTCTGGGGACTACTCATACCCAAGGCAATCAAGTTCTGTTCCGAAAGTCCTTTGTGATAGAAATAAGACTTCTCCCCTCTCGTCTATAAGGAAGCCTGAAAAGTGCCAGGATACGTCAAATCTGAACCTGTCCTCTACTATTATTTTCATTACTGTTCTCTATGTGCTGCAAGGTATAATAACCTGTCCTAAATCATCCAACAAATGTGTCACATATATTTTTCAGTTTTAGAAATCAAATTCCATGTCCCTCCCAAGGAAAAAAATAGCCCTGGATCATGCTTTTTTTTAACAGTCCTAAAGTTAAATTAATTTCAAATATCTAAAACATAATTACTTAATCTTCCATGTTTCACCTCTCCAAAAATGGGAAAAAGTATTGGTTGAATGCGTCAAAAAGGAAATATTTTTTATATTTGTTTGACTGAAATATGTATATTTCTGTAAATGTATACATCAGAAAAGTTACAATCATAGCTTTAGTTTTTCAAGAAACCTGAGAGTTTATCAAGTCCAACTTTCTATTACTATAGAATCACATGAGAAATTCATGTTTGTTAACTATGTTTGGAACTTTTTAGTAATTGGTGGTTCTCTACTTAAAAAGGAAGTCTATTCACTTTGGGGATAGCATACATTTTTAGAAAGTCCATTCTTCAGATGACTTCCTATAATTTCAACTCTAGTTGTGCCTATTGGAGCAACATAAAATATACCTAATCCTATTTCCATATGGCATCGCTTGAAATACTGGGAGATAACTCCCAACATTGTCTCTTTTCAGAATTAAACACCCTTTTTTATATTTCCTTTTATTACATAATTTATAAACTTTTCAGATCCAAAAATCCCAGATACCCTTAGGACATGATTTCAGGATTTCCAATTTGTCAATTTCCCTCTTAAAATGTGGCCTCCAAAACTGAGAAAAATCCAAATACCTAAATAGCAGTAAGATTATTGTCTATTATTATATGGACATTTCTTCCCTAGCATCACTCCTTGGGATTTCTCAGATATGGGACAGAAACCTCTTCATCCTTCAAGGTCACGTTATTCCTGATACACCTTATGGGTACCCTTGGTCCCTGAGCCCCTCTGATTAGAAGACAAAGCAGAGAACTCCTCTGATCACCTCCCTTTTAGGAGAATACCTAGGCTAGCCATCTCCTCATTTCCCGCAGTTTTGGTAATGTCAGTACTATTAATATAGATGTTGGGGAGAAATTCCCTTTTGTTGGGATGTGTGGTTCAGACCCTGGCCCTGATAGCAACAGCTGGAGGCCCTAGTTACAGCTCTGGTCAGGACTTACAGGCCTAAAGGAAGAAAGGAGCTCTCAATTTCTAAGGCACAAGCTGGAGACCCACATCTACTTCCTCATTGCTTTGGAGTCCTGATTCATAGAACCATGCATATCAGGAGACTAGGTGGCCACCAAAACCCTAGTCCTAGACTTGGTAGGAAATTTGTAAGTTTAATGCCCCTCCTCATTGGACCTCAAAGTTCTCCAGGTGGTTCATTGCTTTTGAGTCCTGAATCACAGCATCACAGGCATTACTACAGTGGGGCTATCATCAGGCTCAGGGGCTCCCTATTCGGAACAACGGTTCATGAGCTATAAGGATGGGATACAGAGAGCCCTAGCACTTAAACACACAGTCCAGTGGTCTGAATATTGACTATTTCAAGATGAATGAGAAGTAGCAACAGGGCATCTCATCTTTCCCTTTCCATAGAAGCACAATGTTCAGGGAATTTAGTTACAGTTCTGCTAAGTGACTCATCAACTAAAGGAAGGTCCCGGTGTGGCCCTGGCTAGACCTGTTGCCTATCCAGCTGGTTCATTTGAATTGTGGAAAGAAAGGATAACTCCAGGAATCACCATAGGAGATTTTATTAAATAGTGTCTTAATATTTTCCAGCACTAGAAGTGGGTAGGCAGCAGCAGCTCCAGAAACAGACACTGAAGCAGCTGAGAGAGAACCAGAAAGGCAGAATCTAGGGCAGTCCCATTCAGGAGTTTAAGAGATCCCTGAGGGTCAAGAAGGGATATCTCTGAGCATCCTCTGAGAAGGTAGAAGACCTTCACAGAATGTCAGTGATGGCCCCACTGACTGAAGATTTCAGTGTGGTTAGTATAGAGTTTTTCTGGGTCACCCTTGCTTTAGCTATTAGAATGTGAGTGGGGCCTTCCACCTTACCTCAAAGAAGAAGTCAGAGGCAGGGGCTGGGGGCGGTGCCTTGATATTGAAGTGAAGATGGTGCTCTGAGCCATTGTATACATGGCCTTATCTTCCCAGGGTATTGAAGGGCCACCCAATATTCCAGCCCTGTGTCAACCTCGGCAGTGCTGACTCTATTCTAGCACATCAGAGTACATTCTCAGGAAAAGCCAGATAGTGGAAATTTTAGCAAAATAGCTAGTAAGTGTCTACTTAAGTAAATTAAAAAAGCATCTTAAGACAAAGATACAGGTTAGGCCATAAATAATTAGGTAAACTTTAGGAAACACTTGAAAATTATTCAATTTACATCTTGAATCAATCACCTTTCTGTCAAGAAGTGGGTGAGATCTTTCATCATTAGTCTGCTGGAAATATGCTTTCCATTACAGTGATCACAGAATTTAAGTCTTTCAAAGTTAATTATCTTTACAATGTTGTCATTTTATAAATTGTTCTCCTGTTCTTGCTTTCTTCATACTGCATCAGGCCAAACAACTCTAAGATTTCTCTTAACATCTCTTTTGTCATTCCAACAATTGTCTTCCATCATATCCATTTAACACAATTTGTTCAGTAAGTCCTCATGTTGATGTAACTTCTAGTTCCCAGGTACCATAAAAGGAGTAGGTATGATTTTGTACATATAGGTGTCTTTTCTCTTTTCTTTCATCTGTTTGGGGTTTAGACATATTAGAGGTATTATATGGAGTCAAAAGGTATGCTTAGTTCAGTGAAGTTTTGAAAAGTTCCAAACTGCTTTCCAGAGTGGCTGTGCAATTGACAATTCAAAAATCGTGCATTAATGTGCCTATTATCCCATGCCCTGTTGAATATTTGCCATTGTCATTTTTTGTGATCTCTCTAAATCTGATGTATGTGAGGTGAAGCTTTACATTTCCTTCATTTCCATTTGTCTAAGTATTAGTGATTTGGAGCATTTTGCATCTTCCATTGACATCTACTTATTTATGTCCCTTGACCCTTTGTCAGTTGGATTGATATTTCCGATGATGCTTCTCAAAGATTCGTGACAATATTTCTGTTGCCAAATCAACATACATTTTGTTGTCTGGACTGTAGCTTACTTGGGTTTGGAGAGATTAATTTGTTTATAACAGGCACTACTTTACTATGCCCTCACCCATCTCGGATTTCAATTCTCTCTTAATAATTGTTTTACTGCCTTTTTGGATTATAATTCTTCATGATGGAGGATACTGGCAGAAAATACAATCTGAGGAGCTTTGCTTTTTCTCTGTCACTCACTAGCACTAGATAGGAATTTATCTTTTCCTTCTCTGTAAATAGAGGATAAGTAAGTCTTTCTTTTTGTATTGTATTTTGAATTTTCCAGCTGCCACAATTCATTCTAATTTTGACCTTCCTGACAATATTCTTGAAGTCCTGCACAGTGACAAACAATGTGTTTTGTTTGTGGTTATTTGACTTCTTCTGTCCTTTCGTATAAATTTTAGTCTGAGATATTTTCACTGTTTATTTCTGTACTCATGTCACTCACCTACTAAAAATTCTTTAATTGTTCTTCATTGCACATTCAATACAATCTCAAGCCTTCTACCATTTTGCACTCTCTGTCCAGTCTTATATAATATTCTCCACGTATGCTATACTTCAACTAAAATGGGTTACATTTTTTTCTCTGTCTCATTCTCTTCTCTCATCTCATGCTATTTTCAATTCCTTGGATGAAATCTTTCCACCTACTGCTTTTTACTGCTATTCTTCCACTCCTTAAACTCCATGATGCCTCCTTTAATATTGTCCTCCAGAGGTGGACTCTTTCCCTTTACATTTCTCAGAATTGTGACCAGTTTTCTCTTTTGAATGTAGCACACCACCATGCAAAGTAAGCTAGATATGGAGTGAGAGGTCCAAGGTTCAAATTCTTGGCGTGTATGCATGCATGCAAGTATGTATATGTGTGTATATATGTACATATATTATATAATTATATAATGTACTATATCACATTTTATTAAACATATATTTCATATCAATGGTAATAAGCTAAGAACTGCCTGTATATAAGCTACTCCTTCAGTTCACTCTGTCATCTTGTTGGATTAGCACCTCATGGAGAACAATGGTAAAATGCTTATACAAGTACCCAATCTTCTAACAACAGTCTACTTAAATCCAGGGAGAGAGAAAATTACTCAGAAGACCCAACAACTTCAAAACTTGACTGCCTGATGATTCCAAAAAAAAAAAAGTTTATAGATCAATTTCAAACACCTTGGGGGTTAACTGCAGTCAAAGAGTAGCAAAAGCAAGAGAGATGAATCTATTTTATACAGTCAAGTCCCAGCCCCTTAAAATCATAATATTATTTTCACCTTAGAGTTTAATTCAGATTAACAGTTAAATTCTAAAGTTTTCTCATGCTTATTGACTAAACTTTCACATTATAAAAATTTTAGTTTTAAATCTAAGTAGGAGTTGGTGGTGCGAAGGAGGTGATTCAGCCTCTGGTTTAGATTCATTCCATTAGGTCAAAGATTCAGAAAAACCCTGATGTTTTACGTTTTTACCTTTTCTTCTTTGAATATCAATCATTTCACAGTTAATCTTCAATTACTCTTTTTTTCCCTATTATTTTTGATATATAACCTCTTATCAGCTTCTTATATATTTAGATAAAATTGTCCTTCTTTGATACTTGCTACCTTTCCTAAATATATGAAAATATATAGGTCTGTATTTGTTTCTACCAATGCAGTGTGAATATTTTTATTCTTTTGTAGTTAGCAAATTATGTTACATTTATTTTATAAAGTCCACAAAACATACAAATAAGGGAAACATACACTTGAGAATTTTTAGAATAACTTCCAAGTTATGGGTATGAAATCACTATGATGCACCTAGATATTGATTCTTTTAAAGTGCATTTTCTTGTTTTAGCATTCCAAGCATAATCCTGTGGCTCACGTACAACCAGACTATTTCGGAAGACGACCTCATTTTCTGGCTCCTCAAGTCTAAAAGTTCCTCTATAAAAATGTTATTGTCTGTCCATAATAACATCAAATGAGTCCTGAGATGATAATATTCATAATATAATTCCACTAAAATTATATTTTCTGTAACATGTAAATTGTTTCAAATTTTCTCTGGTTTCTGTTTTGCAGACACAATGGTTCTATTGTCTTTACTTTTTATTTATTTATTTTTACATTATTCCGATTCAGGTTCTTATTTCAAAGCCATAAAATCAAAATATCAAAGTTAATGTTAGTTGCTTGTATTATACTGATAACTACCTTCAACTTCCAGTTCAGGTTTAAAAGCGGATTTGTTTATAGCAGAGGGTAATTAAGTACACGGTTCACTTTTCGTGAGGAATCCAGAGTTCTCCTCCTTTACAATGCAGGAGCAAATCATGTGCAGAATTTTTCAATCAAATATACTCATATACCATTAAAAAAAAAAAGGAAAAATTTGAAATGGCGTGGTTTGATAGATAGGGTGAATTCTGTCCTCAGAGAATTCATATAGAGGTTATTAAACCTTATACACACACACGCACACACACACACACACACACAGTGCTTATCATTTAAGATAATTTACAGCCTGCAGAGGCAAAAAAAAAAAAGGACATGTTATAACCATCATGGTGTTGAATAAGTATGACAAGTAATTTCCTAAGCTTAAAATAATATTTTGAATTTCTGAGGCCACCCACTGCCTTTTCAAGTTAAAGCTTACTGCTTAATTAAGAAATAAAGTCATTGATGTTTGTTTTCTTTTTTGGAGGGGCATGAGGGTAGTTGGTTCTTATAAATTTTTCATAGTGGAAATAGCATTCGAGATGTCAAGTGGATAAGCGACACCTAGTTTCTAATCCTGATTCTACCAGTGATTTTTTTCCAGGGTCTCATTCCCTTTCCCATAAAATCAATAAGTAATTATTAAATGCCTATTGCATGTCAGGCAATGAGCTAGATATAGCAGTTGCAAAAACAATTAATTTAAATGTGGTTCTATCTTGTTATATCAGTCATTTCAAAAGCTGGAAATTAATTTTCAAACCAAGTATCATGACCTACTTTTTAAAAGCAATATTTGTATTTTGGGACACTCTGGACACAGTCGTAGAGATCAAGGCTAATTAGATTTTCCCTTTAGTATCCCAGTGTTCCCCCTAAGATTTGCAGATACTATTAGAAAGAAGTTATCAGTGGGGAAGGCACACCAGAATGTGCCTTCCCCACTGTTAATCACGAGATTAGAGCAAAACTTCCATGTAATCAATTAATGTCAACTAGGTTTTACAAAGTGATATTTACTTTGAAGTTATAAAAAACAAAAATGTAAACATTTCTCCCAATACCTCGGGTTGTATTTATACCTAATTTCACTGAAACTTTTTGCACTTTTTATGTAGTGTGTACCCAGTGATGGTTAATGAATGAAGAAAGCCAACTTTATTTTTCATCTTCTGACTTCAAGTAAATTATCATATGTTCTGTCAGTCTTAGACTTTTGGGGGCTTGCTCTGCTAACTTTTCAAATCTGGCATAGTGGTACTGTATAGATAAGCACCCCAACATGCACAAGGGGTCCTGCTACCATAAGTTCTTTGATCTGCTTCTCTAAAAGGAAAGGAAACTTCTGAGGGGTTAAGAATCACATTAATCAAACACAAGTATCAGAAATAATCAAAATCACAATTTCTGGGAAATCTAAATTCAACAGATAGTGCTTCCAAACTGCCTGATCATTAGCATACATACAACTTTACCAGAGGGGGGAAGCACTAACACATGGCTTTTCAAAACTGGGGGCTACTTAAATACTTCCCAGACTTTCATCTGGTACACAAATCTTCTTCCAAAAACTAAACCCCAAGGTAAAAATGCATCCTCAGCATATTTATACACTTTTCAGAGTCAGAGGGCATTACCCTCTGACCCAGTACCTCAATAGAAAAAACAAAAAGTACTTGGAACCCTTCTACAAAACAACTCTCCCAATCAAGTTTCCATCAATGGGTGGGGAAAATCTTTAATCACATTCAAACAGAGGCATTATGCCTCTTGATTATACTAAAACAAAAACAGCAAAAGATTCTACTTTCCTTGGCCTCACAGTTAGCCACCCTTTTCCTTGCCTTCCCTGAAGAAGAGACAGAGCAAACACAATGAAGGAAAGAACAGAGACCCATGCATACTGGTCACATAATTCTTGCTATGGAATGGTCTCTTTCCCTCTCTAGTCTCATTGATGCTGAGGCCTGTAAATTTGAGTTCAAGATTTCCTGAACTGTAATAGACTAAATAATTGAGTACCTGCACTAACTTCTGAATTATTTTAGTGAGCCTTGAAGTGGGGCCAAAGTTGGGTGAGAGGAACCAGGTTGTCCAAGGAGGAATGAACCAATCCAAGCTATAAACAGATCAGGTCATAGGTCTAATACAGATGAGAATGGGCTTGAACCTAAGAATAGTATTTATACTACCAGTGCAAGGGAGGTAATGAGATAGTATCTTAAGAAAGAAAAGAAAAGGCATTTATCATTAGTTACCTGAAAAAAAAAACATTTACAAAATGTCTGTGCAAGCCCAAAATAGGGAACAGGACACTTCCAGTAGGCTCCCAAGTCACCTATATGTAAGGATTTTCCCTTGTCACAGGTAGAATTAGGTTTCAGAGGAAAAGGTGAATCTAGACAACCTGAGAACTAAATTTAATGCGATGGAGACTATTTTATTATAAAAAAGAGACTTCAATTACTGACAGTTTTTTCAGTTAGGTTTTTTTCTAGAAATTTAGCCAATTGTGTGCTTATATTTTTTCTACTCATACCTTTTCTTCATATATATGTGTATGTGTATAGACATACATATATAAAACACATATCCATATATATATGCATGTGTGTACATGTATATTTTTAAGAAAGAAGAAATGTCACAGAACTAGATTAGAAAGTAGTAAATTCAAAGCACAGAAAGGAAAGCTGTGTGATGATAGATACAGACAGAAAGATAGATAAAGCTAGACAGACACATGTATACAAACACTAATTTTCATGGACATAGTAAAAAAAGCAGCAGGTATTTCCTATCAAATATATATATATATATATATATATATATATATATATATATATATATATATATATATATATATACATATATATGTATGTATATGACGTATATTTGATATTTCTCTTCTGAAAGTAGTTATTATATTTGCACAGTTCTGATCTGAAGTTCCTGGAGTTCTCCTTGAAGAAAATAAATGTACTCAGCTTGACCAAGCTGCAAATAAGCAGGAATATGGTAACTATCTATATGTATTGAAGGATGCAAAACCAGAGATTGAGAGGAAATTTAGAAATTTAAGAAATTTAAATTATTATTTGGATATTGAAAAAACATTTGAAGACTTTAACCAGGTTTGGAAAGAAGTACTATGAACCTGACCTTGTAATGGAGAACTTTCTCACTGGACGTGGGATAGAACAGTGTTGGGATTCCCCCTTCTTGTATCCTATCTTAACTAGGCTTAGACTTCTTAATAACACAACCTAAGAAAGTTGTAGCTATACAGATAATCTTTATTTTTTGAAAGCTTGAATACTCTTATTATTTTTTTGTGAAATTGCCTACTGTCTAGCTAAAACTTTTTACTGAATTCTTCCTGAAGTCCTAAAATAGCTACCTTCTTTTGTTTATTCAAAGCCTCCATCTTGTGCCTCCTAATCCTCCAAAGAAGACGCTCTTTCAAGACAAGCTCTTCCCTCTATCCTAACTTGCTAGGTTGACAATAATACTTTACATTATCTGACCAAGTATCCTCAAGAAGTATAATTAACTTCTGGTGCCAAGATGGCAGAGTGAAGAAAGAACCCACTGAAGCCCTCCCAAATTCCCCTCCATACAACTAGAAAAACACATCAGAATTGATCTGAGAGCAGAGATGCAGCTTACCAGACTGGCAGGAAAGGTCTTTTTCACTCAGATGAGAAGGGAGCAAGATCCAAAAGCTGCATCACCACCAGCAGCAGCAGCAGCAGCCTGCCTCCCAAGGGGCATGCAGCAGGGCTCTAAACCTGGGGCAATCCACCAAGTGCCCTGCTCAACCCTCTAAGCAGCTAAGCAATCTGTGCTCAACACCAAAGCTCCAGCCCAACCACCCCACCCCAGCACATACTACCAGAAAGACCTTGATCCACTGCTAACCAGTAATGAAACCCAACCTTGAGGCAGGCTAGCAACAAGACCCTGACCCTGAGGCCAATTAACAGAAAGACCCTACTTCCATAACAACATAGCAGCAGGGCCACCCGCCTGGTGCAAACCATCAACTAAATCCTTCCTCCAGGGTCAGCCACCAGAAAGACTGTTATTATATCAACCCAGCAGCAAGGCCTCACTTCTGGAGCAGGCCAGCAGCTAAGCCCTTAACCAAGGAGTCCAACAGAGAGGCCCATACAATAGTGCAGGCCAGGAGGGGAGCCTACTCTCCAGAGAAAGCAAATGAGTTAAGCCCTGAAGCCCAGTGAAAGCCAAGAATAAGACCCAGAGACCCAACAGAAAAAAGCTTGGGTTAACCAGAGCCCAACTGTTACATGCATACACCAAGTCACAAAAAAAGGCAGAAAAAAAATGAGCAAAAACAACAAAAATAAAAGAGCTTGACTATGATGATAGGGAAGATCAAGGAATAAACTTAGAAGAGGACAAGTGTTCAAATGGCTACATGTACAACCTCAAAGAAAAAATATAGTTTGGTCTCGTGCCCAAAAAGGAATTCCTGGGAGATCTTAAAAGGATTAGAAAAATAAAATTAGAGAAATTGAAGAAATGAGAGTAGTGAAAGAGAATCATGAAAAGGATTCAATAGCATGGGAAAAGATATAGAAAAATGTACTGAATGAAATAGCTCCCTTAAAAGTAGAATTGGCTAAATGGAAAAGAAAGTACAAAACCTCACTGAAGAAAACAATCCCTTCAAAATAGACTTGAATGAGTGGAAACTAATGGCTATGAGACATTAAGATGATAAACAAAGATGACAAAATAGAAAAAAATAGAAGAAATGTGAAATTTCTCAATAAAAACATAACTGACCTAGAAAATAGATCCAGAAGAGATAATGCAATTTGGACTATCTGAAAGCCATGATTTTAAAGAAAAAGCTTGTACGACATCTTTCAATTATCCAAGAAAACTTGCCCGAGATATTAAGCCCAAGAGGACAAAATAGGAATTAAAAGAATTCACTGACCACCTCCTGAAATAGATCCCAAATAAAAATTCCCAGGATTATCATAGCTAAATTTCAAAGCTCCCAGATAAAGGAGAAAATATTGCAAACAACCTGAAAGAAAAAATTCAAATTTCATGCAGTTGCAGTTAAGATTACATAAGGTTTGGTAGATTCCATATTAAAGAATCAGAGGTCTTGGAATATTATATACCAGAAGGCAAAGGAGTTACAATTACAACCAAGAAGGAACTACCAAGTAAAATTGAATATAATCTTTCAATGGGTATTTAATGAAAGAGGACTTTTAAGCATTTCTAGTTAAAAGACCAGAGCTGAATAAAAAATTCTACCTCCCAATACCTGACTTAAGGGAAACATAGAAAGGTAAAAAAGAGACAAGAAGGAGAAATCATAAGAAATTCACTAAGGTTAAAGGGTTTATATTTCTATATGGCAAGATAATTTGTAACTCAATTTTATTACTTATAAGAGCAATTAAAGTGGTATGTACTGGTGACTGATGAAAACATCACCCTACACATACACACACACACACAGCAAAATAAAGGGGAGAAAAAGAAAATTACCTGGGAATAAAAAGGAGAGGATTGTATGGGGTAAATAATCCCACAAATAACTGGCATGAAAGATCTATTATAATGGAAGGGGACATGGGGGTGGAGGGATGAAAGTGGTGAGCAAAGCTTAAACCTTACTCTCATCAAAATCAGCTCAAAGAGGGAATGACATACACACTCACTTTGATACAGAAATCTAACTTACCCCATAAGGAATTAAAAAGGGACAGGGATAAGAGAAAAGGGAGAGGGGACTGATGAAAGGCAGGGAATATTATGGAAAGTGGTGATCTAAGTAAGACATTTCTGAGAAGGGAAAATGTAGAGGGGAGGGGGACATGAAGAAGGGAAAGGAGGGAAATACACAGTTACTTGTCATAACTATAACTGTGAATGGGATAAAATGCAAGCGGATAGCAGAATGGATTAAAAACCAGAATCCTACAATGTTTTGTTTATGGGAAACACATTTGAAGGAGAAAGATGCATACAGGTAAAGGGGTGGAGCAAAATCTGTTGTGCTTCAGCTGAAGCAAAGAAAGAAGGGGTAGCAATCAAGATCTGAGACAAAGCAAAAACAAAAACAGGCCTAATTAAAAGAAATAAAGAAGGAAACTCTATCCTGCTCAAGGATATGACAGATAATGAAGTCACATCAATACTAAACATACATGTGCCTTAATGATATCTAAATTTTTTAAGAAGTTTAAGGGAAAAAAATTCATGTGGAAGGACAAAAGCTCAAGGTTATCAAGGCAATCAATGAAAAACTGCAAATGACATCTATAGCAGATCTCAAACTGCATTATAAAGCAGTAATTAGTAATCTATTTCTGTCTAAGAAATAGAGTGTTGACTTCAAGTTGCTCCCTCCTTTCATTGCCCTCCCTTCCATCATCCTCCCCCTACCCTGCTTATCTCCTTCTCCCCCAATTTCCCGTGTTGTAAGATAGGTTTTCATACCAAAATGATTGTGGCTTTTATTCCTTCCTTTAGTCAAATATGACGAGAGTAAACTTCATGGATTTTTTTTTCCTCTCCCAGCTCTCTTTTTCCCTCCATTAAGGAGACTCCTGCCTACCTCTTCTATGAGAGACAATTTATCCCATTCCATTTCACCCTCTCTC
>CM053771.1:461325803-461424373 GCA_028658325.1 Potorous gilbertii
CAGATCTCTTCGTCATCGTCAGAGAGGAATGGCGGAATCATCTTCTCAAGAAAATAACCTTCTATGGTCTTAGTTTTTTTCCCTTTTCTGGGCATTTTCCCAGCCATTTACTTGACTTCTGAGAGTCCTCTCCACTCCCTGGCCTAGATCCGCCCAGTTAGTGCTTGGGGTCTGAGATTCAAATGCTCCCAGCCAGTTACTTGACTTCTGAGAGTCCTCTCCACCCCAGCCTAGATCTGCCCAGCTAGTGCTTGGGGTCTGAGATTCAAATGCTGCTCCTCAGCCTCAGGGCTTTTGGCAGCAGGCCTGACTGCTCTTCCATGGGAGCTTATCTGCTGGTGCTCAGGTGGGGGCAGGGCCGCCTCCCAGGCCCAGTTCCCTCAGGGGTTTTATGCAGAGACCTTCAGTAATGGAGCTGCTGTGGAGCTCCTGCCTGCTCTGGAAGTCTCTGGCCGAGCTGCCTCTGCCTCTGCCGAGGCCACCACCTCCCGAGGTGGTCCGAGTCCCGAAGATACCCTGCTCCCCTCTCAGCCTGTCTGTCTCACTGACCTGTGCGTCTGTGGGTGGAGGGACCTTCGTGGCCGCCCAGAGATTCAGGTCCCTGATGCCTGCTTGGGTCTGCTGGCTCCTCTCAGAGCCACACGGCCAGGGCAGGGGCGGGGAGGGCTCCACAGGGCAGGGCTCCACTCTTGTCCAGGGTACCTTTGCGGTCAGTTTTTCAGGGCTCTCTGCAACGGAAATCTCCTTTACTGTGTGGCTGCTCGGCTTCAACTGTTCCAGAATTTGTCAGGAGTTCTTTTTACAGGAAATCTATGGGCTGTGAGTTCAGAGCTAGCAAATGTGAGTCTTTCTACTCCGCCATCTTGACTCCGCCCCTCCTCCCCATCCCATAATTTTTAAATTGTCTCTCCTGGATCTATTTTCCAGTTCACTTATATTTCCAATTAGATATTTCATTTTATCTTCCATTTTTTCATTCTTTTTGTTTTGTTTTGTGATTTCTGGGTTTCTCAGAATGTCATTAGCCTCCATCTGTTCCATTCTAGTTTTGAGAGAACTCTTTTCTTCTGTGAGGTTTTGAACCTCCTTTACCATTTGACTAATTCTGCTTTTGAAAGCATTCTTCTCCTCATTGGCTTTTTGAACCTCTTTTGCGAATTGAGTTAGCCTATTTTTCAAGGTGTTATTTTCTTCAGCATTTTTTTGGGTCTCCTTTAGCAAAGTATTGACCCATTTTTCATGCTTTTCTTGCATCTCTCTCATTTCTCTTCCCAGTTTTTCCTCCACCTGTCTGACTTGATTTTCAAAATCCTTTTTGAGCTCTTCAATGGCCTGAGCCCATTGGATATCTGTTTCAGGTGTTTGGGATACAGAGGCCTTGATTCCTATGTCTTTCCCTTATGCTAAGCATCTTTCTTCCTCATCAGAAAGGAAAAGAGGAAACATCTATTCCCCAAGAAAGTAACTTTCTATGGTCTTATTTTTTTTTCCCTTTTCTGGGCATTGTCAGCCAGTTACTTGACTTCTGAGATTCCTCTCCCCCTCCAGCCTAGATCTGTCCAGCTAGTGCTTGGGGTCTGAGATTTAAATGCTGCTCCTCAGTCTCAGGGCTTTCAACAGTGGGCCTGGCTGCTATTCAATGTGCGCTTAAGTTCTGGTGCTCAGGTGAGGGCAGGGCCGCCTCCCAGGCTCAGTTCCCTCAGGGGGTTTATGCAGAGACCTTCAGTAATGGACCTGAGCTCCTGCCTTCTCCGGGAGCCTCTGGCTGCCCGCTGCCTCTGCTGCTGCCTCCCAAGGGGGCCTGAGTTATGGAGATACCCTGCTCCCCTCTCAGCCAGCCCAGAAGTCTCTCTCACTGACTTGTGCACTTGTGGGTGGAGGGACCCCTGCAGCCACTGGAGATTCCATCCCTGAATACTGCTGGGATCTGTTCCTCTTGGTGCTGTGTGGCCAGTGAAGGGCTGGGTTCTGCTCCCATCCAGTGTGCAACAGACCCTTAGGGTCAGTTTTTCAGGGCTCTCTGGAACAGAAATGTCCTTCACTCCATTGCTGCGCAGCTTCTACTGCTCCAGAAGTTGTTGGGTGTTCTTTTTACAGGAAATTCATGGGCTGTGGGTTTGGAGCTAGCATACGCGAATCTTTCTACTCCGCCATCTTGGCCCCTCCCACTTGGTCATCTTTTTTCAATCATGCAATCGAGTATGGCTTTTCTTTAGGGCCTTTGGTGTTATTCCCTCTTTTAAATACATTGTAAATTGATCTGAGTGTCTTAACTGTTATGATATCTGCAATACATATGTCCTATATGTATACTAGGTAAAAATATGGCTGCTTTTTCTCATCTTTGTTTTCTTTTAAATATTACTTACACTTTACACATTGTGTACATGCATGTGTGCGTGTGTGCATTTGATAACCATCATGTAGTAGATATATTGGAAATTCATTACAAATTGGCTTAAATGATGTCTATTATCTTTTACTTCTTAACTCTAGCCTACTGAATTTTTCTTTCAAGTATTACAATTGACAGAACACCAGTCCAGGAGTCAGGAAGAATGCATTTCAAATATGGCCTCAGATACTTGCTATCTGTATGACCCTGGGTAAAGTAATTCAACCTCTTTTTTTCCATAGTTCCGTGATTTTTAAATTGAAGATAATGCTAGCACCTACTTCTTGTTATGAAAATCAACTGAGATAATAGTTATGAAGTATTTATCACATTTATTGGCATGTTACAAAACTTATATATTAGCTATTATTATTTTTGTTGATGATTGACTTCTATTTAACCATTTTTCAGTCATATCTAACACTTTGTGAACTCAGGGTCACATAGACGGTAAGGGTCTGAGGTTGAATTACAGCTCAGGGAAAAAAAATCATTGTCCTTTTAAATACAATTTTTCCCCAACATGTGTGTATGTGTGTGAGTGTGTGTGTGTTTATGTTAGTATGCATGTTTTACTTGAAATATTCTGGATCCTTCTTCTAGGGCCATAGATCTAGGACTGGAGTTAGGAGAAGGAGACTCTAGTAGAATGCCCTCATTTTACACATTAGGAAACTTTGATGTAGTGATTCAGTAAGCTGTCCAAAGTCACACAGATAGTGAACTATGGATTGAACATTGCTCCTTTGTCTCCAAATCAACCTCTATATTCATTTTATCATGATGCTTTGTGCCTGACTGGTTAGGGAAAAAAAGAGTATCATTGATCATGCAATGCTGGGAGCAGAGTGCTGACCAGGATGGGCTATGCCTGCACAGACAGCACCTAAGCAGTCCTTGGGGAGACTGAATCTCTCACATCTGTGGCAGTTTCCAGACTTCAGGACCCCAAAACACTCAGGACAAATTAGAAGGTCAGCAAAAAAAGGCTATGGGACCCTTGTGGGAGAGTGGAGTTGTCTGGCCCCAGCCCCTGGGCCTCAGAGGGAAGAGGGAGCAGAGGAACTTGCAGCAGCCACAGCAGCAGAAGGGGCAGAGAAAGCCACTGTTTCTGGAACCCAAGGCCCACAGATTGTGAGAGGATCCCACAACTAACTATACACTCTCACTCCCACTGGAACCAGAGAACTACCCTGACAAAGACATCTAAAGTCAATTAAATGACTGGGAAAATGAGCAAAAACCAGAAAAAAAATCAGACTATAAAATCATACTTTGGTGACAAGGAGTACCAAAGCATTCAAACAGAAGAAAATAAAGTTAAAGGATCTCCATTAAAAGCCTCGAAGAAAAATACGATTTGGTCTCAGGTCAAGAGAGTGATCAAAAAGGATTTTGAAAATCAAGCAAGAGTAGTACAGCAAAAATTGGGAAGAGAAATGAGAGTGATGCAAGAAAATCTGGTAGGCAAGTCAACAGCTTGTTAAAGGAAATCTAAAAAATGCTGAAGAAAATAACACTTTAAAAAATAGACTAGGAGTGGGGAGGAGCCAAGATGGTGGAGTAGAAAGATTCACATATGCTAGCTCCAAACCCACAGCCCATAAAATACCTGTAAAAAAGAAATCCCAACAAATTCTGGAGCAGCGGAATCCACACAGCAACGGAGTGGAGGAAATTTCTGTTCCAGAGAAACCTGAAAAACCAACACCAAAGGACCTGAAGTAGAGCCCAGCCCTTCCTTGGCCACAGCACCGAGAGGAGCAGTTGTGAGCAGGCTTTAGGGACAGAATATCCAGCAGCCACACAGGTACCTGAACCCACAGATTCCAAAGGTCAGTGAGAGAGCCTATTTGGCTGGCCAAGAGGGGATCAGGGTGTCTCCATAACTCAGGCCCTCTTGGGAGGCAGCAGCAGAGGCAGCAGAGGACAGGGGCTTTCAAAGCAGTCAGGAACTCAGATCCATTGTTGAAGGTCTCCACATAAACCCCCTGAGGGAACTGAGCCTTGTGTGGCTGCCCAGCCCCTACCTGAGCAGCTGAACTTAATCTCAAGATGAATAGCAGGCTTGCCCCCACCTGAGGAACTGAATTTAATCTTACACTAAATAGCAGCCCTGCCCCCACTGAAAGCCCTGAGACTGGGAAGCAGCATTTGAATCTCAGACCCCAAGCACTAGCTGGGCAGATCTGGAGGCCAGGTGGGTGTGGAAAGGAATCTCAGAAGTCAAGTAACTGACTGGAAAAATGCCCAGAAATGAGAAAAAAATGAGACCATTGATGGTTACTTTCTTGGTGAATAGATATCTCCTCCCATCCTTTCAGATGAGGAAGAACAATGCTTACCATCAGGGAAAGACATAGAAGTCAAAGCTTCGGTATCCCAAACATCCAAAATAAATATTCAATGGATACAGGCCATGGAAGAGCTCAAAAAGGATTTTGAAAATCAAGTTAGAAGGTGGTGGAAAAACTGGGCAGAAAAATGAGAGAGATGCAAGAAAAGCATGAAAAACAGGTCAATACCTTGATAAAGGAGACCCAAAAAAATGTTGAAGAAAATAATACCTTGAAAAATAGGCTAAGTCAATTGGCAAAAGAGGTTCAAAAAGCCAATGAGGAGAAGAATGCTTTCAAAAGCAGAATTAGCCAAATGGAAGAGGACGTTCAAAAGCTCACTGAAGAGAATAGTTCTCTCAAAATTAGAATGGAACAGATGGAGGCTAATGACTTTCTGAGAAACCAAGAAATCACAAAAGAAAACCAAAAGAATGAAAACATGGAAGAGAATGTGAAATATCTCATTGGAAAAACAACTGACCTGGAAAATAGATCCAGGAGAGACAACTTAAAAATTATGGGATTACCTGAAAGTCATGAACTAAAAAAGAGCCTAGACATCCTCTCTCATGAAATTTTCAAGGAAAACTGCCCCATATTCTAGAATCAGAGAGTAATATAAATTCACTGATCATGTCCTGAAAGAGATCCAAAAAAAAAACTCCTAGGAATATTGTAGCCAAATTCCAAAGTTCCTAAGTCAAGAAGGACATATTGCAAGTCACAAAAAAGAAATAATTTTGAGTAGTGTGGAAGTGCAATCAAGATAACATAGGATCTAGCAGTTTCTACATTAAGGGATCACAAGGTTTATAATATGATATTCCAGAAGTCAAAGGAACTGGGATTAAAACCAAGAATCACCTGCCCAGCAAAACTGAGTATAATACTTCGGAGGAAAAAATGGTCATTCAATGAAATAGAAGACTTTCAAGCATTTTTGATGAAAACCCAGAGCTCAATAGAAAATTGTACTTTCAAAGACAAGAATCAAAGGAAGCATGAAAAAGGTAAACAGGAAAGAGAAATCATAAGGGACTTACTAATGTTGAACTGTTTACATTCCTGCATGGAAAGATAATATTTGAAACTCTGGAGACTTTTCTAAGTATTTGGGTAGTTCGAGGGATTATATACATATTGACAGAGGGCACAGGGTGAGTTGCATATCAAGATATGATAGCTTAAAAAATGAAATTAAGGGTGAGAGAGGAATATATTGGGAGGAGAAAGGGAGAAATGGAATGAGGCAAATTATCTCTCATAAAAGAGACAAGAAAAAGCTTTTTTAGTGGAGGAGAAAGAGGGGAGGTGAGAGTGAAAAAGTGAAGTTTACTCTCATCATATTTGGCTTAAGAGAATATCATGCCTACTCAATTTGGTATGAAAATCTATCTTACACTACAGGAGAGTAGGGGAGAAAGGTATAAGTGGGATGTGAGGGTGATAGAAGGGAGGAAAAATGGGAAGAGGGGATAATTAGAAGTAAATAGTTTTGGGGAGGGACAAGTTCAAAAGAAAGAGTAGAATAAATGGGGGCAGGATAGGATAGAGGGAAATAAATTTAGTCTTTCACAACATGGTTTTTCGGAAGTCTTCTTTTGCATAACTGCATATGTATAATCCATATCAAATTGCTTGCCTTCTCAGTGGGAATGGGTAGGGAGGGAGAAAGGGAGAGAAGTTGTAACTCAGTTTTAAAAACGAAAGTTAAAATTGTTTTTACATGCTACTAGGAAATAATAAATGCGGGTAATGGAGTATAGAAATCGATCTTGCTTTACAAGAACATAGAGGAGATGGGGATAAGGGAAGGGAGGGATGTGGTAGAAAGGAGGGTAGATTGGGGGAAGGGGTAATCAAAATGCATGATAATTCTTAGGGTGGGAGGAGGGGAGAGATGGGGAGAAAAATTTGGAACTCAAAATCTTGTGAAAACTAAAAATAAATTAATTAACTTTAAAAAATGGTATCCAGCATCACCTTTACAAAATAAAAAAAAAATAAGAAAAGAAAAAATAGTATCATCACTGTGCCAAAGCAATAGAATATAATCAGAATTGTCTTGCTGGTTAGTTGGTTTTCAGTTGTGTCTAACTTTGTGGGCCTATTTGGGGTTTTCTTGGCAAAGATATTGGAGTGGTTTGACATTTCCTTCTCCAGTTCATCTCACATATGAGGAAACTGAGGCCAACAAGGTTAAGTTACTTGCTCAAGGTCATACAGTTAGTAAACATCTTGAGCCAGATTTGTTGAAAATGAGTCTTAATGACTACAAGCCTGGCACTCTATCCAGTGCTCTATCTAGCTGTCCGTAATTATGATTTTTATGAATAGAAAATTAGGATTTTGTTTAAATATTTTGCTCAACGTTTATTAAAATCCCTGGGGATATCTACATCATCTTTTCAGGTAATTGAGAATCATGACCTTCAACAAATCACAAAATATATATTTAAGCACTTTTCTAATTTGATTAAGTGCAGCTAGGTGAGGTATATATCATCAATGACACGGAATCAGTGGATTCATTAGACTAATGAAGCCAGGAGCAAGGGGGTGAGAAAGTGAAAGGAAAGTAAGTGGAGGCAATGTGAAAGTATATGCCTTTCTACTGGGAGGTTGGTATGAAGTAGGTGAGGTGGGGGAGATAACAAGTGAGGAATTTTTTTCTTTTATAGATAGAGAGATGTGGGTTTAGGGAAAGAGTATATGAACAGAGAGAAATTAAAAATTAGAGAGAAAGATCATTACAGGACAAAAAAGAGGGTTATATCCCGATCACAGAAAGGGATGATTTCACAGATACAAAACGTATTGGTTTCAAAAGTTTCTACTACAACCTGCCTCCTGCTCAAGTGCCTGATATATGACTTTCAAGAGATGAGCGCATCAAAAATCATCAATATTTTTCTATCCATCACTCATTAGGGAAGAAAAAAATAGCTCTCTCTGTAATCTGCGGGCTAGCTTCTTAGTAGGACAATATTTTGCCTGTTGCCATAACCTTTCACTTTTCAGGCTTACAGCACACTTCAGGGTCCAAAATGTTGTGACTTGGGGTAGCTTTGATGAATAATGTTACTGCTTCTGAACTCGCAGAAATGGACTGCTAGGTTGCTGATTTCTACTTGTTCCTATATGTTCCTCAGTAAACATTTCTCACCTTGTAAGTATCTGCTATAAGTCATTCGCAGCACCTTATAATTTGAAACTGAGTACTGATTTGATGCTTAGACTAACACACAAACATTACCCCTAGTCTGTCACTGATTCAACCTCTTTTCTCCTTCACAATATGCACCAAGTATATTCAATCAATCAATCACTCAACACCCATGCTTAAGCATGTGTTAATGTTAGTGTGTTAATGTTAGTGTGTTAATTTCTAGGGAGGGAAATTATAGAGTATCAAAGAATCACTACTCTTAAGGGACTCAAATACTGAGGAGAGAAAATGATTATCAAATCTTTTGCTCTAGGTAAACTAGTAAAAGAAGTGGAAGGAGAGACTGAGGGAATATAGAAGTATTTATGCATAGTTAATGAAAACCAAATTCCATTTTATAGAAGAAAATCAAAAGAAAGAACTTACAAAGAGAGCTTGTTAAATTGTGTTATTATTTTTATTAATCTCAGAACATTCAGGATGAACAAATTTTAAAAATGTTTTATAAATTCAATCCAAAAAAAAAACAAAACTTCTAGCAATACTGAGAAAGGATATGCTCCATAAGAGATTGGTGAGTAGAAAATGTCTTTTTATAACTATTTCACATTAAAGAAATAACTGGATTGAGGCAAAAATAATAAAAAGCTCATTGAGAAATAGATGTCAAGATTTTATAGCTAAGGGTGCAACATAAATCTTGGAAGTTCCATTGAGATCCAAAGCAGTTACTCCAGGACAGCATTATAAGTGTTAGTTTTAAAAATAAAACTGAGCTGGGGAAAAGCACTTGAAAATGACTTTGAAATAAGACTGTTTCCCATTACAGGTTGAAGTAAAAATTCTAACATTAACAGGAACTAAATATTTGTGTCATTATATAATAACCACATGCCTTGAATAAATTCATAAATAGTAAATAATCACTTTTTAAACGGTAGTATTAAAATGATAGGACAATTAAGGACTCAAATACTCTCTGTCCTATCTTTCAGAACTAGCATTTAAGGAGAGCACCCAGGTTAGTCATATTTAATTCCATTCCAAGCGGTCGGTCATATGACTGCTTTCTCTACTACACCCCAGAAATCTCTTCATCTTGGAACTTTCCTCAAATTCACTTGTTGTAAATACCCTCTGAACCCAAGACTCTCCTTGTGATTGGATGGTTCCTACCAGAAGTTCTATTTAAAATGGATGGTAAGACTAACTATATCTCATTCCTTTTGAAACTATGTTCAGGCCTTTCTCTATCATTCCTAAGAGCCTGGTGCCTTCTGCTTCTCCACTCCCAAATTTCAGTTTTTTTTTTTTTTTTGCGTTATCTTCTTTTATTAGTAGGTAAACTTTTCTTTTTGCATTGTCAATGCTTAACACAATACCTGGCACATATTAAGCTCTTTAATAAATGCTTATTGACTGACTGAATGAATGATTGCCATTACAGCTTCCACCTGCTAAGACACTATGGTTTCAGTTCTTCCAACTCTGTTATTTCTACTTGCCCTCTCCAACTATAAAAGCAAGCACCCTTACACATCTAGGAAGGCCTGCTACCACAGATTCTTTGATCTTTTTTTCTAAAAAGAAAGCAACTGGCGAGGGGGTCAACAATCAGTTTAATCAAGCACATATATATCATTTATTTAGTTCAGGGGGGAAAGTCAGCACCCTGAGCTTTAGAGAAAACATAAACAGAAATAAAAGTCAACAGAATGGGCTTCCGGCTGCATGACCATAAATAATACATGCATCACAGATCGACAGACAGATCCAACTGTTCAACAATATATACATAGTTCCCAGAGAGAGAAGCACCAACATATGGGTTTTCAAAGTAGGGGAGCATCTTAGCAGATGCCTAGAGTCTCACCTGGCCAAACAAAAACTTCAATGAGTAAGCTCCAAAGCAAAATCTCACCTCAGACTATTTATTTCAGTGTCATAGGGCATCACAACACTTGAAAATTAGTGCTTTTTTAACAAAAGGTGTGGCCTTCCTACAAATCTCCTAATCAAACTTCCATTGATGGGCAAGCCCATTAAGGGGTGGGGCAGATCTTTAATCGCATGAGCATTACGTTGGACCCCAAGATCTTTCACATCCATTACTGGGGCAATTTGTACCTGAATAGGCATTAACATTTCTTAAGTAAATAAGACATAATTCCCACAAAATAAATACATCATGAACTTTATATTTACAGAATACATAACCTAACACCATAACACAACTATGAGGGTCAGTCTTTGGGGAGTGAGCAACTAGCTCTTATTCCACAATCCAAAACAAAATGACCAAATAAAATTCTCTTTGGGGCGTGCCCATCTCCTCACACTGCTCTTGCAAATACCTTCAGGTACAGGCTCTAGCGAGTCAAGTCCCAGTCTAAACAATGCTCCAACTCCCACTTCCAAGTCCTTGAGGGGCAACTGGGCAACAAAGCTATCAGGATTGGGTCCTTAGCACACTTCCCCCCATCTACCATAGGCAACTCCACCCCCTGAGTCCAAAGCTATCCCAGGAGAGGGCTACAAAATAAACACAATCAGTGCCTTGCTGCACAGTCCCCCTCTTACTTTGGTTCCTCCTTTTCCAGCAGGAGACAGCTGCTCCCAATTCCTGCCTGGTCTGTTCATGGGCAGCTCTCCACTCTAACTTCTACTCCCATTCCACCACTCACCTCTACAAAGTTGACACACTGGCAGTTTTCCACTCCTGCTCCAGGGCTCCATTCCAATCTCTCACTGCTTTGGTCTGGATTCTGAATACAATACGCTTTCAGGGCATTCACTCCTCCATCACAGTCAGGAACTGAGCTAATCTATTTGAACCCTGACTCTGGCCATCCCCACTTCCCAGACTCCTCAGAACCATAGTGACCACAACTGGGAAACAACAGACAAATATCCCAGTCCGACAAAACCTCATACTTTCCTTTTAATTTTTGCAGATCATGCAGATTATGCCATTACATAAAAGAAAGTACCCTGACACATCCAGGAGACCTATTCATAGGTTCTTACATCTGCTTTTCTAAAAGGAAAGCAACTTGAGGGGTCAACAATCACTTTAATCAAACAATTATATCATTCACTTAGTTCAAGGGGAAAAGTTAATACTCTGAACTTCAGAGAAAATACAGAGAAACAAAGATCAACCAACAGGCAGGTCTTCCAACCATCTAAAAGACAAACAAACAGATAACTGTCTGACCATACACACATACTTACCAGAGAGAGAAGCACCAAAATCTGGGTTTTCAAAACTGGAGTGCTCCTTAGCAGCTGCCCAGAGTCTCATCCCTCGAAACAAACACTTCCAATGAGTAAGCCCCAAAGCAAAACCTCACCTCAGAGTATTTATAAATTTTTCAGAACCAAAGGGCATCACAACCCTTGAGAATCAGTAGCTCATTAACAAAAGGTGTGGGTCTTCCTACAAATCTCCCCTAATCAAACTGTCCTTAATGGGCAGATCCATTAACAGGTAGGGAAGATCTTTTATCTCATTAGCATGACTGATTGGAGAGTAGAAGGCAAACATGAAGCTCTTCCCTTAGCCTCCCTTTACAGAGGGCTTATAATACCTACCATCTCTTCCTTTGCCATTAGTTTCTCTGCTTGGTTTTGACTCCATCATTTTCTTCAACATTCAGCTTCCTTTTTTGTGTTGCCTTCCTCCGTTAGATTATGCATTCCTTGAGAGCAAAGGTTGTTTTCCTTTTTCTTATTTTTATCCCTTGTACTTATTAGCAATATCTCTGAGGAGAGCATGTAGTGAAATGAAACATTGCTAGAGTTTTCCTAAATTATTGGTTTTTGTCCTAGTCACATAATTGTTAAACAAATGCTTTTTCATTCATTCGTTCGTCTAAGATTATATTGGTTTAGATCTTTTTCACAATAAAGTAGATGTCAAACCACTCATGCATTATCACTGTCATTTTTTTTTAAATATCTTTCCATAAGTTTATCACAGAAAATTCATGGAACAGGGTAAGAAGGCCATAGACAAAGGCATCCTTACTTTCTCCTGATTTCAAAAGGTTATTACGAAAGCATTCAGCCTATAATGAACACTAAAAAGTTAGGTTTCCACAAGATGTTGCACTTTCAAGGTGGTATGAGATAATGAGCACTACCAACCAATCAGCTCTCAGGAGAAGAAAGTAGCCTAATGGAAAAGTTCTTGACAAAGGGAGCCAGGTTCAAAAGCTAGGCTAAACGGAGTGGAGTCAATGACCAGGAAAAAACTTTTCTTCATTGTGCTTGTTTAATGAATTCCTTGCATATTATTTGACATGCCCCAGGGGCAGAGATGGCCTCTATTTTTGAACATGTGATACATGACAAGGGAGGAGGGCATATAAAGGAGCAATACGTGATGGGTGGTTGGGGAAAACTATACCCAGAAGGGGTTTGGACCAATCTAGGCTCTGGAAGGAGGGGCTCCAGCAGACTGCTAGTATAAAGCTTCCTCTTCTATCTGTATTGGGGCATTTCTCTCATTGTAGGGAATGGGCCCACTTGTTGCAAGAACCATAATAAACAATTCCTCTTTCACTCCAGACTTTAGTTTCATTACTGGGCTTGGGTGTGTGAGCCTTGCTCTAGGTGGGGAGGGGCCTTATTTATAGCACTGACTATCCAAGTCTTATTCTATGCTCTATTTAACAACCAATCTCCTTTTCCACTGACAATATTCTTTGCTCTAGTTCTGCTTAGAATTCCTTTAGTTGTTACATTTCCAAGTCTTTTCACATGCATTTCACACATCTCCATTGCCCTCTGTGTAACATTCATTTTTAATTCTTCATACCATCGTATGCTATGAGTCACAACCATAGTATTATGGTTAGTATTAAAAACATGGACTTTATTCTTAGGAAGAATTTGGTATTATTAAAGGAATTTTGTAATTTCCAAAAGTCAGTACAGGTTATTTATGATTCAGAGGGTTCAGCATATCTTAACTTAAAGATTAGTTAGCAATAAAATACATTGTACATGACCATCAGAGATTGAAGTCTAGTGCCTCCATAGCATTCATAAATAAAATTCACATTCATGACAATAGACAATAAACTAGTAGGAATTGGTAGTACTGCCTCCAAATTGAAGACATACCTAAATTAATACATTATTATTTTAATGTTGTGAATACTTAGCAGACCAGAACAAGCACATACATTAAATTTAGTTAATTACTTTTAAGTCATTCTCATTGAGAAAAATCATTCTCACTGTTTTTTTATACCTAGCTGAGTTGGAAAGTTCCTCTTAAAAAAACTGTGGAAAGACAGGCACAGTAATGTACTGCTCATGTTTAAAAAATAAAAATAAAAAATAACGTTTGACCTAGAGATCTCAGAACTAGGCATATCCTTAAGGAGGTCAAAGATAATTTAAAAAGAAACAAACAAAAAAAGCCTGAAAAGATTCCATATTCACTAAAATATTAGTGGTGTCACAGAGAAAGGAAGAATTGGAAACAAAGTAGGTGTACATTGATTTGGGTATTTGCTAAACAGATTCTGCTATATGGATATGGTGGAATATCACTATACCTTAAGAAATGATAAATATGAAGGATTCAGAGAAATGTAGAAAAACATTTATTATTGAGTTACAACCAGAAAAGGAAATATTTAATGACTACAATATTTTAAAGTAGGTCTGCATAACATATGACTGGCAACTGCTTACAGCCCATCATTGTATACTCTCTTGTGTTCTTTACATTACCCTGTAATGGTAATTTAAATGGGGAGATCTTTCCCATTCATTAAGAGGCCCATTTGACCTACCTGGGTCACATGGAAACCTGAGTCACATGAGTCTGAGACACATGGAGCCTGCGGTGGTAGGAATTTGCTGAATGGGTAGAGCAGGAAGCGGGGAAAAGTAAGAGGCATAGACAGAGTAAAGCTGAGAGAAATTTGGTCAGAGAATCTAGTCAGAACTAGGAAGGAGGCAGGAAAACAGACACCTGTCTACCATGAGTGAAAGAGCTTGTTTGTGATATTGTTTAAGGGAATATGCCTGTGATTTGTTTAATGGAGATAGTTTGTGGGAAGCCTAGCAGGGGGAAGGTTTGGGGATGGTAGCGTTCTCTGCATTGTTATTGTGTATAGATTTTTGTTACTACGATGAACTTTCTGATGTCTGAATAAATATTTTGGTTCTACCTTCCATGTGGAGAGTCTGTTGTATTTTGTGATTCAGAATTGTGCCGGGATATTCACAGCCATCATAGGTGTTGTGAATATGCTATAGACTCTCAGCAACCAACCATTGTCAGTCTGTGTCTAGCTACCTTTACTTGGAAAGTGAACCACTAAAAACCTATCTGCCCCACAAGAAGTTTAGTCTGTTTTAATTTTGACCCCTACCTATTGCCAAGTTGGGCAGGTCTGCTTTAAACAAAAGAACAATGACAGTAATATGAAACTGGAGACTACAGGTTCATATTATAATGGCCATGCTTGGCCCCATCGAAGAATTGAGAACAAATCTATTCCTCCTTTCTTTGAAGAGGTATGAGACGATAGATGTAGAGTATCAAACAACTAATGCACAATTGGGTTTGATATTTTGTTACTGATATTTTCTCTTTCAAAAAGTCTTTGTTGTAAGAGATAGCTTGCTGAGATTGACAGGTGGCAGTGATATATGAGGAAAAATATGATGCAAAAATGAAATATATAAACTTGAGATTAAAATAAATCATCTTCAGTGACAAATGAATGGAAAATGAAGCAAAATGTTTACATAGGAAGAGAGGAAGCAATGATTATGTGAGAAATGTTGAGAATTATCTCATTTCATGGAATAGAGTAGTAAATTTAAATAGTAATATAGAAAGTATTTTAATAAGTTAAATCACTTAATATTAATAAAATCGTTGTTATTGATAAGTATTTGTGAATGAATATTTTGGTATAGAAGACTTTTGTCCAGATCTGTAATTATATTAGTGTAGGCATCCAACATAAGGGAATCAACAACTATTTTGTGACTTACAGTTTCAAAGAGAGACCTGGTGCATTTAGATTATTAAGACTTGCACAGGTTAATACAGTTATGCAATGACAGAGGTAGGTCTTGAGCTCTCATCTTCTTGACTTGGAGTCTAGCTTCCTCCACATCACACCACACTGCCTAAGTTTAAAAAAAATAGTCATTTAATGAGATTGATATTTACTCCCAAAGTTATCTGCTTTGTAAGGTTAAATTTTAATATATTATGCTTCCCCAAAATGGGTTATACCCACTACACTTTGGTTATATACTAATAATAGCCAGTGCTTACATAGTATTTAAAGATTTTCAAAATAAATTAAATATATTATCTCATTTAATATCCACAACAACTTAGGGAGAAAATGGTTACTATAATTCTAATTTTACATATCAGAAAACTGGAGCAGACATAGGTTAAGTGACTATAGCACCAAAGCAATATTCACAGCACCTACAGCCAGCACAATTCTGAATCATAAAATACAACAGATTCTCCACATGGAAAACAGAATCAGAACATTTGTTCAGACACCAGAAAGGCAAATCCCAACACCAGAAAACCAAATCCATCAGAGTAACAAACGAACCTATAAACAATAATCATGCAGAGGAAATTATCTCCAAGCCTTCCCCCTGCTAGGGCCTTTTCACAAATCAACTCCCTTAAACAAAATCTCAAGCAAGCTCTCCCACTCATGTTAGTTGCTGCATTGCCCAGCTCTGATTGCTCTCTAAGCTCTCAGCTCAGCTCCTTCCAGTTCTGCCTCTTCCTATCCCACCCTTCTTGCAAGCTTCTCCCACCACAGACACATGTGACTCAGGCTTCCATATGACTCAATATTGGCTTATTAATGAATGGAAAAAAATCTTCAAATTAAGCAAAAAACATAAGCTAACAATACAATGACTTGGCCCAGTATATTGATAATGCATTTTTCCTTATTGTTAACGTAATTTTGTTTCTTAATGGGAAGATCTTTCCCATCCATTAATAGGCCCATGTGGCCTGCTTTATGTGCCATATAAGTCTGAGTCACATGGAGCCTGTGGTGGGAGGAGTTTGCTAAATAGGTAGAATAGGAAGAAGAAGTACTAGAGCAGAGCTGAGAGGAAATTGGTCAGTCTAGTCAGAGCTAGGAAGGATGCAGGCTGCTGGCTAGTGTGAATGAAAGAACTTGGTTGTTGTTTTGTTTAAGAAAATCTGTTTGTGATTTGTCCAGTGGAGTTGGTTTGTGGGAAGCCTAGAAAGGGAGAAGGCTTAGAGGTGGTATTTTTGTCTGCATCGTTATTGTGTATAGATTTTGGTTGCTATGATGGATTTGGCTTTCTGGGGTCTGAATAGAAGTTTTGGTTCTGTCTTTCATGTGGAGAGTCTGTGGCATTTCACAAGTCAGAATTGTGCCAGGATATTCATCACTGCCATAGGCGCTGTGAATATCACATTGGTGCTACGCCAGGGTAATACAACTAGTAAGCATCTACATGTGAATTAGTACTCAGATCTTCCTGACTCCAGGTCCACTGCTTTATCTGCCCTGCCATGTAACTGCTTCAAAATTATCTCATATTTAAGTGAATGAAGGTGAATAGTATCATCCTTGTATTCACTCAAGGTAGGAGTCATTCAAAAATTAATAATCTATTTCTTTGTGCCATAGGATTCATGTGGAATGCTGTCAAGGTGAATAAGAAGCATTTCTATATCTTTACTGTATAAATCAGTTTTTCAAATGTGTAGGTACAATATGCAGTAAACAGTTTAGAATATTTGAATTCAGATCTAGGTAATAGCGGAGTAAGAATTTGTTGCAGCAGATGGAATGGTTTGATTTGTCAAAAAAATCATTCCTATAGCTTTGTCTTTAAAATGAAAACATCTCATGTCCCAGAAAAGTAAAATAAAATTTCAAGGTGAAATATGGATTGGTAAATCCTATCCTTTCCCCAACCATTTTCTCCCATTTCCCTTATGATTTGAGAAGGGAAACACTAGTTCTAAGATTCTGTCTCACAAACTATTAGCCACAGGATCACAAATTTTAGTTAAAGAATGATAGATGCACTCATCCTTTCTTCCTATGTTCTTAGCCAAATGCTTTTTGTATTTACAGAGCCATCAAAATTGAATTTCTTCTAATCAAAAAAATAAAATCATAAGTGTGAGAGGTTTCAGAGGATGGGCAGAACTAGAGGTAGCTAAGTGTTACACTGGATATGAGTGATAGAGTCTTAGAAAAGACCTGGGTCCAAATACAACTTAAGCCACATTAATTGTGTGACTTTGGACAAATTATTTAGCCTGTACTTACTTCAGTTTCCTCAACTATAAAACGGGAATCATAATAGCTCCTGCCTCTCAGGGTTGTGAAAATCAAATTGGACATTTGTGAAATGCTTAGCATAGCACTTGGTATATAGTAGGCTTTTAATGAATGCTTATTCCACTTTCTCTAATCCCTCTCAAAAGTGTCCTTTTCTCTGTATTTTAAATCACCCAATAGAATATTCAAGGCTTTTGAAGATTTTTAATAACACTTTGCATATAACTAAACAATTTGCCTTTATTTCTCCTTCCTTCAAGGGATATCATTCCAAGTCTACAGTATATTTCTTCTGTCAACTTGCCTATCCCTTTCACTTATGGGCCAATTATGTTATTATGTGCTCTGTAGTAGACTGCAAGCACTCAGTGAGCCACATTCTCTGAGTTACATAAGCTATTTCATGAGAATAGATTAGGTATTGCTAACAAAACGCACTAATGTTTTCATCACCCTTTAACATGCATTTTATTAATGGTATTTTCTAATTTCAAGACCCTATTGACATCGTGACTTCTCAGATCATTTGAATTGAGGTGCTTTTTTCTCTGAAATGACCTTGGTTCCTTCTTTCTGTTGTAGCTCAGTAATTAAAAATGGCTGGCAAGGGATAGTATACAGATTATGATTGTTAAGAGAAGCCATTCCATGTGCATACTGAAGCAAAGAAGTAGTCTTGGCTACATTTAGAGTAGAACAATTATCCAGATGATTACACTAGTCAGGAAATGCCAAATTTAACTGCTTAGAAAGGTTTTTTTCATTGTTCTACGGTGTAGAGCAACAGAAGGACAAGAGAAAAGGAGAGAAATAAAAGGAAAGTACTATCATCTCTGTATTTTAGATAGGAAATGAGACTAAGAAAATTCAATATACAGCTAATTAAATTTCTGAGCCCAAAGTGCTTGAAGTCAGAAGTTCTGATTTCAAATCCTGCCTCAGATACTTACTACCTACTTAACTCTGGAAAAGTAACTTAGAATAATTTACTTATCTATAAAATGAAGGGGTCAGACTTAATTACCTCTAAGTTCTCTTTCAGGTCTAAATCTATGATCTGAGTGTAATCTGGCTTTGTATAAGCTATAATCACTTAAGATGGAAGCACCTATGTGGGAGACCGCAAGGACCTGCTTCTTAAAGAAAATAGTCCCTGTTCTTCTATCAAGTGGGTGGGATCAGATTGTTTTTCTGTTGACTGATTATCGCAAACAAGGTATATTTTTAAAACTTTCAGACTGGGACAGTATCTCTCCTTCTGGTAGCTTCTAGCAGTGATGGTCTTGTTCATTCAGACATCATGCCTGAGCTGGGTGTGGGGGAAAGGCTATAAGCTCCCTGTTCCTTTTAAACCCTGTGATCCCATCCCCAAGAATTAGGTTTGGGGTTTTATTCTTCTTTGTTTGTCCATTCAAGTTTTGGGTGCAGGGAGCTTGATCCACGGCAGCCTTAAAGGCAGGATTCCAAATCAGATGTTGCTGCCAGGTCAAGAGGGAAGCCCTGAGAAGTCAGGGTACTGAGGCTAGAGGCCAAATGGACATCGCATTTACAACTTATTGAACATATTAAATAGGAATTCAGTTAAACTGTGAACCTAATCCCTGTTTCCACTCCAGATGACATAAGGGGAAAGATTGCAGATGTTTATATGTTTCATTTTGTTATACTTTTGAAGTAAATATTTCTTTGTACAAGTTAATCTGTATTAATAGAATTATAGTGCAGGGAAATTCTTAGTTAGAAAAGCACCATCACTGGAACTTGAGTTAATGTCAGAGAGACTGAATACCCCTAAAACCTCAAAAGTGTAAAATTCTCAAAAGAGAACCATGAGGACAGATGAAATGTAACATACCTGGCCTCCACGCAGTGAGAGCCTGATTAGTTAAGGTTACATTGTCATCACATGACTCCAAGTTAATATGCTTTCCTCTGTGTCTTGGCATCAATTTCTTGATCATGTAAATATCTATATCTATATATCTTCATAAAGTTTCTTCTATATGTACAATGCTATGATTCATTGGAGAAAATTATAATGATAAATATATCTTCCGTGGCCTCAGGGAATTTGTAGACTAGTGGATTATTCCTCCCAATCTCTTAAAATTAATGAATTAAGGATTCTTTTTTTCACTTTTGGTCCTAGTCTCTCACTTTAGCCCTGAGGATGGGGATATTCACATAATGGTTTAAAGACCAGGCAATCATCTCTTATTTGGTCTTTTTCCTTCCATTATAGAAAGACAACACTGAAATTCTTTGATATCCGTAGGACATAGCATGCTGCTGTGATCCATAAAAGGATGATGATCTTTGTTAGCTATCCACAACATGATTCTTTGTAAGTGTTACTCTTCTTAACACACCTTACCACTCAGGGAAACTTTTGAGTGTCATTTAATCCACTTGAAAATGATTGTGGAGACTATCAGATTCATTCGACTGATACATGGGACCTAATGCTGTTTTTGTGCTGTCATCACACACTCCTCAGGATATGTGTTGAATTACAAAATTAGAACCATGGATCTCTAATTACAGTGTATTTACTTGGTTGTTAAAATTAACATTTTGTGATGAAATGAATTAGTACCCATTATTAAACTGTGTAATCTAAATATTTGCTAAGAAATTGTGAGGTAATTATGTTCTATAAAATGAAGTGTGGCTAAGAAGTTGTTGCATGGAAATAATATTTCACAATTTATAATGCAAAGAAAAGGTTGTGAAAAGACAATTTGAAGCTTTGAATCAAGAGTTACACTCCCTTTGCACCTGACACGCATGGATTCCAGCAGTGACTTTAGCTCAGTAATGGAACCATCAAATTTGGAGTCACTTATCTAATTTTGAGTAAACTAAAAGGCTTTTCAGCCTTCATCCATGGACAATCAGACAACCCATCTTTTTGAAAGACTGACTGTTGTCCATCCAAATTGTGCCGATTACACATCGTAACCGTGAACCTCAGCAACATTAGTGCATTCTTTGGTACCTATGTTTTCTGAGGCATGATGAATGTTTTGTGGTGTCCAGGGTCCCCTAGAGCTAAGCAGCAAAGCCTGCTGGCTGGAGGACAAGGTCTGAAGTCTGAAGTTTGTGGTTATACCTCTAACACATTGTATCTGTTAGACTCTGGGTGAGTCACTGAACTTTTCACTTCCCAAACCACCTGTTTAAGACCATAGGTTGAAGAAATGTTACCAATCTGTATTGCTAAGGAGATTTTCTTATGGGATATTCCCTAGACCAGGGTGGGTAATCTGTGGCCTTCTAGGTCCTCAAATGCAACTCAAACTTCACAGAACAAAGGATTTGTTTGTTCTGTAAAATTTGGACTCAGTCAAAAGGCTGCACCTGAGAACCTAGAAGGTTACATGTGGACTGCGATCCCAGGTTCCCTACCCCTGCCTTAGACCAGCACTTCTTACACTGTGGGTCATGACCCTATATAGGGTTGAGAAGAATTTGGCAATAGTAAAAGGTTTCTGAACACAATCAAAAATTAATTAAAAATCAAAAGCACAGCAAATCCGAGATGTTTCTGGCAGTGCTTGTCCATATTGCACAGCACAGCTTCACTGCAGCCTTGATTCTGAATTCAAAGCATGCACACTTTGCTCCAATAAATGCTGCCAAAAGATATAAAGGAGTCCTTAGTGGAAAAAGGTTAAGGAGCCCTGCCCTAGACCTATCCCTATATCCCCACCTACCCTAAAAATGAATTAATAAATAACCAAATTAATAATTTTCCTTTCCTCAAAGAAGGAATAGGTTATATAAGGGTAAGTAATTACACCTAATTCATCTTTACATGTACAGATGGTGATTTTGGAAGAAGGGTGACACTCTCCCAATGTGCTAAGTGTCTAGTGCTAAGAAAATCTAACAAGGCCTCAGCTCAGGGATATCAGTCTGATATTTTAAACAGTCATCTTCAAATTGATAAAATATCTTTAAAATTTTTCATGGGCAGCACAGTTTTTAACAGGAAACCACAGTTCAATGGAAACATAGTTTAGTTTATTTAATGTACCAAAGTAGTCATGACTTAATTTCCCCGTCGATAAAATGAAAGGACCAAAAAAAAGATGTTGCCCAAATTTCCCATTATCTCTACATTTATAATCTAAAATTAACCAGTTAACAAGCATTTTTAAGGCATGCATTATATCCTAGGCTTTGTGCAATGTTAGGAATACAAAGAAAGACAAAAGTCATCCTAGTTTCTAGTTGTTTCTACATCATTCTCTCTCTCTCTCTCTCTCTCTGTTTCTCTCTCTCTTTCTTTCTCTGTCTCTCTCTCTAGCAACTCATGTAGAAGGAAAAGAGAAATGTCAGAGTATTGTCAATTAAAATGATTTGTCCTACCTTTTGAGGAATATTGTATAATTTAAACACATGTATGGAATTTAAACATATTTTGGTGATGGAGGACAGCCATTAAAGTAATATTTTATTCTATTCAATCCAATTTTATAATCAATAATAAAAATAAATAGAATTTTGTATTCTTTCTTACTTTCCTTCCTTTTTTGCACTGTGAAGATCTGATTCACTGTAAAATATCATTTGTGAAAGCATGATGAGAAAACATCCTGCAGCTGACTTTCTCATAACAATCAACATGGTTCAATAGAAAAAGAGTATACTGGGAATTAGAAGACCCAGATTCTAATCTCTCTTTTGCTAATTACTTATTATGTGACTTTGAGAAAGTTGCTTAATCTATGTGGGCCTCAATTTTTAAATTTATAAAATGAGGAAGTTAGACTTCATTATCTTGCCTTTCAAAAAAAGGATCCAGGAGGGATTTTGACTGATAGAATAAAAAGGAAAGCAAAGACACTTTAAATAATAAGTAGCCTGACTTTTTAATAAGGATTATGCTTTGGTTCTGTCTATGTATTTGACTCACATTTTGGCAAATCACTAAGGTTGCTTTGCTCCTCTGAGTGGCATTTAAAGACCTTTGCAATTTGGCCCTTTCCTACATTTAAATCTTCTTAAACTTTACATTACTTTGCATTTATACATTTTAAAACCAGAGACACTAAACTTTCCATTCCTTACCTACAACACTCCATCTTCCAACTCCTTATCTTGCACAGGTCATCTCCTGTGTCTGGAATACTCTCCCTCCTAATTTGTTATTTCCTACTTCTCCTGCCTTCCTCAGCACACAGTTCAAATTCCACCTTTGTTAGGAGGTCATTCCTGTCCTTCCTCTCTTCTCACCTAGTGCCTTTCATTTTAAATTACTACCCATGTACACTGTATATATTTTGTGTGTACATCATCATTTGCACGTTGATTTGTCTGTTAGAAGTTAAGCTCCTTGAGGGTAACACAATGTCCTTGCCTTTTTTTTGTCCCAATTAAACAATTACTGATGAGCTTGATAAATGCCAGTTGACTGACCAATTGAGAATGGAGAATGGAATGGACAGAGAAATGCCTTTCTAATTACTTATCCCAATTGGATATTCTTGTCTTATTTTGTTATTTATTTTTATCTTGTTTTTTTGTCCTATTACTACAATTTTTTCTTATAATTTACAATTGTTTTCTTATAAAAATTTATTCTTTCTCTAAATATTTGTTTATCTTCTTTTAATGTTGTGGAAAGAAAGTAGAGTGCATGTAATAATACTAATATCATTTACTCTGATATTAGGGTACTGTTATGACCTACTACATGTCAGGCACTGTGCTGAGAGCTTTACCCTATTTTATCCTCAAGGAAGCCTTGAGATGTCAGCACCGTTATTATTCCGTTTTAATGATAGATGAGAAAACTAAGGTTCAGTGACTTCCTCAGGGTTGCACAACTAGTAAGTATCTGAGGCCAGATTTGAAATCCTCCTGACTCCAGACCTATCTACTCCTCCACCTAGCTGCCCAATTTAGTAGCACAGCCCCTCGGTAGCACTTGGTGCTGCAAATGTTTTGTGATTTCAAGAACCCTAGATTTGAATTCAGAAAACTTAGGTTCAGCATTGGAACTTAATTATGTAACCACGGTTTAAGCACGTCCATTCCTTTTACCTCAGTTTCCTCATATCTTAAATCAAGAGTTTGACCACAGCTGTTCTTATATTCCCCTTCTAGCTTGAAACCCAGAAACCTACTTGGTCAAAACAAACAATTCCCTTTGGTCATTACCAGGTTTCACATTTTCTGCCTTCCATAGTCTTGACTGTACTTGTCAATCATCCATACTTGTCCTGATAACAGAGGGGTGCAGAAAAAATTAGCTCTTAGAGGTCTCAGCAATCCTTCCTAAGCCATTGCTGGTGCCACTCAGAGTCAGGAGTTCAGGACTTAATGCTCTAATAAAGCTGTACGTCCCAAAGTGAGTCATTTACAATGATACTGCATCATCAGTAAAGTGAATCCAGATCTCCTATACATTACAGTGAACAATTTCAAAACTCATCTCCCTACAGCGCTCCAAGTGAAATGGAGCTGAAGAGATCAAATCCTGATTTTTCACATTTACTGTTATTAAAGAAAGGAAGAAAGTAGCGCCAAGGGGAATGAGAGAATAAAGCTATGGCTATTCAGTTGTGAAGAAAGTAAATTAATAAAACTAACCTCATTTCTTTTGTACATGCTCTCAGTAGATGCCCCTGGAGAACAATTCCCTTTATAGGAAAGACTAAGGGTGGGGAACAGAGTGTGTAGTCTATAACTAGGGCTTTTTCACAGTAATATCAGCACTTGGTATATTATCAGGAACAAATATGTTATCCTGTTTGTCAGCCACTGCAGTTTCAGCCATCCCTTGCTCAATTTCTTTTCCTATAGATTATACCTTTTTTTATCCCTTTACCAGAAACTTTGACTAATATTATCCTTATATGAAACACACAGAATATAAATCCCCAAGGGAATGGAGGTTATTAGGGGAAGGGAATGCAAAGACCAAACACAGTCATGTGAGACCAGTTCAAGAGAGATCTTTTTGTTTGTTTAATCTGTAGAACACATTATACTCTGGCTTCCTATGAAATATTAAATCCATCTTTAACTCTTACTATCTGTAAACTAACGCAGCTGTGTTAGGAGAGTCTTTATATGTTGTGACAAAATGAACAACCTCCAGGGTTCTCGTCTTCCATGAGATGGGTTTTTCATTTCAATGACTATCTGAGTGATGACTGTACAGATTTTGCTTGGCTGCCTCACTTGCTGTCTCTTTGCCTTTATTTGACAGGAATTAAACAATTAGCACAATATCATTTAATAAAGTGATGTGAGATAGGAATGGCTTTACCCACTTCTAATTTGGTGACTTTTAATTTGTGAAGGAAAATGGATTCCATGGCCTTACATCCCATATATTTGAGGGTTTTCCCCCCTTGCATTCCTATGCTACCCATTATTTTAGTATACTTGGGTGACAGCATTTATTCTGATTTCTTCTTCCTGTTTAAAGCATCCTTCCTGAATTGGGAGAGTCAGAAGACTATAAGTGAAATAATTCTCATTCCAGAAAAAAGTTAGTTGTGTTTAATGTAATAAAGAGATTGTAAGTTTCAGTAACCTTATCACTAAAAACTTCTGTCTAGGAGTAAAATCTGTTGTCTTGATAAACAAGTCCAGGTAGAATTCTTGTCACCAGATGCTTAGTGTAGTTCAAGAAATTTTTAAAATTTATTTTCTTTTCTCTAATGGCTAGTGACTTAAGTCATTTAGAAAAAAAAAACATTGTTTTTAACAAGTTTTCAAAACGATTTTATGTGAAAAAAAATCACATTAAGAAAAATATAGATTTAGAAAATGTTGCCTATTTTCTGAGGGCTGCAGATGTGGATTTTGTTTAGGGGGAGAAAAAGTCAACTCCACCATCTGAGCTGTGGATTGGATAAAATCCTACACTTCTGAAGAAAGATAAAGCTCTCTTCCAGGTCATTAGGTTATGACATAATAGTGCATTAATTCTTAAATCCTGGCAAGAAACACAAAGAAGCTGCTTAGAAATATACTCATTGCTACAAATAATAACAAAAATGATTGAAGGCAATTACAGAGCCCTTTACGACTTGCAAAATACTTTGTATACCTTATTTTATTTGAGCTTATATTGCCTGATGGCCACAGCAAGGAAAAATCCATTTCTGGGCAGATGAACAGCCTGGAAATTCTTCAGACCACGAACAAATTAAAATATTACTGCCTCTATTCTGCTTGAGCATTCTCTGGGTCATTGTCTAATTGATTAATTCACAGTGGGGTGGTACTATATAATAATATTGTGTATAATACAACACTTTGGCAGTCTAGTGAATCCCGTGAACCCAAAAGAATGGTATTAAACATATAACAAAACATGGAATCACAAAGTAAAATAACTGTTTGGAAATACAGTTATAAAATATTTATTAAAATTATCATAGTCAACATTCCAAAATTTATGGGTTGCAGCTAAGCAATATTTAGTGGAAATTTTGTTTCTCCAAATGCTTACCTCAGTAAAAGAGAGAAAGAGTAGATCAATGAATTGTACATGCAACTAAAAAAAAGTCACCAAAAAAAAAGAACAAATTAAATATCCCCAATTAAAAGCTAGCTGGAAAACCTGAAAATCAAAGGAGACATTAATAAAATTGAAAACAAGAAAATCATTGAATTAATAAATAAACCTAGGAGGTAATTTTTGGGAAGAAAAACAATAAAATGGATAAATCATTGGTTACTTTGATTTTAAAAGTAAAAGAAAACTTGCCAGTATCAAAACTGAGAAGGATGAATTCACCACCAATGAAGATGAAATTAAAGCAATTATTAGGAACTATTTCCCCCAATTATATGCCCACGAACTTACAAGTCTAAGTGAAATGGATATATATTTACAGACATATGAATTGCCTGGATTAATAGAAGATGAGATAGATAAACAAATAAACCTATCTTAAAAAATAAATTGAATAAGCAATCAATGAGCTCCCTAAGAAAAAAAATCACCAGGACTAGATGGATTTACAAATGAATTTTGCCAAACATTTAATGAAAAATTAATTTCAAAAACCATATAAATTATTTGAAAAAATAGACGGAGTCCTACCAAATTCTTTTGATGACACAAATATGATGCTGATATTTAAATTAGAAAGAGCAAAACCTGAAAGAAAACTGTAGAAATATAGCAAATAATTTCTATAATTAATATTAATGAAAATTTTTAAATAAAATACTAACAAGGAGATTACAGCAATAAATCACAAAGATCATATGCTATGACCAGGTGAGATTTGAACCAGGAATGCAAGACTGGCTCAGTATTTGTAAAATTATCAGGCTAACTGACTATGTCAATAAAAAAAATTTTTAAAAGTTCATTTGATTATTTCAATAGATGCAGAAAAACTTTTTAACAAAACATCACACTCATTCCTATTGAAAATACTGGAGAATATACAAATAAATGGATCCTTCCTTAAAATGAGAAGTAATATCTTTCTAAAACAATTGCCAAGTATTATCAGTAATGGAGATAAATAAAAGCCTGCCCAATAAGATCAAAGGTGAAACAAGGATGCCTTTTGTTACCACTCATTCAATATTATGCTAGAAATGCTAGCTATAAAAATTACATAAAAAAGAAATTGAACAAATTGAATAAGCAATGAGGAAATAAAATTATCACTCTTTGCAGATGACACAATGGTATATTTGAATCCTAGAGAATCAACCAAAAAAAATTATTGAAATAATTTACAACTTCAGCAAAGTTTCAGAATACAAAACATACCCACACAAATCATCAGCATTTCTATATATTAACAATAAAATACAGCATCACAAGATAAAAAATATGAATTTCCATTTAAAATAACACACAGTAGAAAATATTTGAGAGTCTACCTGCCAATACAAATTCAGGAACTATATGAACATAATTATAGAACTCTTTGCACACAAATAAAATAAAATCTAAACAATTGGGAAAATTGTAGGAAAGGTAGGCCAAGTAAATAATATAAAAATGACACTTCTGCCTAAGTTAATTTACTTATTCAGTGTCATTCCATTCAAACTACCACTTTTATAGAGTTAGAAAAAATAATAAAAAAATTTATATGGAAGAAGAAAAAATCAAGAATATCAAAGGAATTAATGAGGAAAAATGTGTAAGGATGTGACTTAGCCAAACCAGATTTCAAACTATTTTAAAAAGTTGTGATCATCAAAACAATCTGTAACTGACTATGAAATACAATGGCATGTCAGTGGAATAGATTAAGGACACAAGACACAGTAGTGAATAGCCAAAGTAATCTGGTGTTTGAAAAATCCAAAAATTCAGTATTTTGGGGAAAGAATTCACTACTTGAAAAAAATGCCAGGAGAAATGGAGATCAGTTTGACAAAAACTAGACATAGACCAGCCTCTAATAATATATGCCAAAATAAGATTTAAACAGGTACCTAATTTAGATATGAAGGATACCATAAGCAAATTAGGGGAACATGAAATAGCTTACCTGTCAAATCTACAGATAAAGGAAAAATTATGACTAAAAAAGAGATGTAAAATGGATATAAGATATCAAATATAAAATAATTCATATAAAATATAAAATAAGTGAGATGTAAAATAGATAATTTTGATTTAATTACACAAACAAAATCAATTGAACCAAGATTAGAAGGAAAGCAGAAAACTGGGGGAAATTTTTTTTTACAGCAAGTTTATCTGATAAAGGTTTTATTTCTCAAATATATAGAGAACTAAGTAAAATTTATAAAAATACAAGTCATTCCCCAATTTATAATTGGTCAAAGAATATGAATAGGCAGCTATCAGATGAAGAAATCAAAGCTATCTGTAGTTACATGAAAAAAAGATCTAAAATCACTATTGATTGTAGAAATACACATTAAAATAACTCTGAGGCACCACCTCATGTTTATCACTATTGGCTAATATGACAAAAGAGGAAATTGATAAATGTTAGAGAAGAAAATTGGGCCATTAATGCATCAATGGTGGAGTTGTGAATTGATCTTACCATTCTAGAGAGATATTTGGAGGTATGTCCAAAGAGCAATTAAATTGTGTTTACCTTTTGATGTAGCAATACCATCACTGCTAGATCTGTATCCCAAAGAGATCATAAAAAAGGGAAAAGGACCTGCATATACAAAAATATTCATAGCAGCTCTTTTTGTGGTAGCAAAAAGGAAATTGAGGGGATGCCCATCATTTGGGGAATGGCTGAACAAGTTGTGATATAGGAAATGATGGAATACTGTTGTGCTATCAGAAATGATGAGCAAGCAAGATTTCAGAAAAACCTGAAAAGGTGTAGTCTAAAGTCAGCAGAACCAAGAGAACATCATACGTAGTAACAGTAACATTACATGGTTATCAACTGTGATAGACAGCTTTTTCTCAGCAAGATAATGATCCCCAACAATTCCAACAGATTCACAGTGCAACATTTTATCCATATCCAGAGAGAAAACTACTGGAATCTGAACGCCGATTGAAGCGTACTATTTTCAATTTGTTAGTTTGTTTGTTGTGTGTGTGTGTATGTGTGTGTTTCCCTTTTGTTCTGTCTCTTTCACAACATGACTAACATGGAAAAATGTTTAACATGAATGCACATGTATAACCTATATCAAATTGCTTGCTGTCTTGGGGAGGGGGTAAGGGAGAGAAAGAGAAAAAATTGGAACTCAAAACCCTATAAAAATGAATGTTGAAAACTATCTTTAGCTCTAATTGGAAAAAAAAATACTCTTTACATTTGAAAAAACATAACTCTGAGGTTTCTCCTCATATCTATCAGATTTGCTAATAGGAAATAAAAGGAAAATGACAAATATTGAAGAGGATGTGAAAGACTGGAAAACTAATGTACTGTTGGTGGAGTTATGAACTGATCTAGCCCTTCCAGAAAGGAATTTGGAACTATTTCGAGAAGGCTACAAAATTATGCATACCCTTTGACCCAGCAATAGCATTACTAGGTTTGTATCTCAAAAAGTTAAAAAGGGGGGAGTATGACTATACCTACTAAAATATTTATAGTAGCTCTTTTTGTGGTGGCAAAGAATTAGAAATTGAGGGGAAGTACATCAATTGGGGAATGATTGAACAAGTTGTGGAATATGATTGCTATGGAATACTATGAGGCTATAACAAATGATGAGCAGGATGGTTTGGGAGAAATCTAGGAAAACTTACATGTACTGATAGCAAAATGAAGTGAACAAAACAAGGAGAACATTGTATGCAGTAACAGCAATATGGCAATGATGATCAACTGTTAATGATTTAGTTATTCTTAGCAACACAAGGATCTATGACAGTTCTGAAGGTCTCATGAAGAAAAAAACTGTCCATCTCTAGAAAAAGAAATGATAGATCCTGAAAGATCGAAACATTTTTTTTTAACTTTATGTATTCTGGCTTTTTTGTTTGTGTTTTCTTTTACAAAATGACTAATATGGAAATATGTTTGGCATGATTGCACATGTACACCTGGGCAGTTAGGTGGTGCAGTGGATAGTGCAGGAGTCAGGAGGACTTGAGTTCAAATGTCACCTCAGACACTTGACACTCACTGTGTGACCTTCAGCAAGTCACTTAACCCCAATGGCCTCATCCTGATGACTATCTGGTCACTGGATTCAAATGGCTCTGGAGGAGAAGTGAGGCTGCACAGCCCTCTCTCACTCAAAAAAATGTCAAGTGCAAGTCATGCCATGATTTCTCTGATGGAATGGTCTTCTTTGGCAAAGAAGGAAGAACACACACACACACACACACACACACACACACACACACGTACACCTTGCTGTCTTAGTGAATGGGGGATGCAGAGTGGGAGAAGAATTTGGAGCACAATTTTTAAACAACAAATGTTAAAAAAATTACATGTAGTTGGAAAAAATTAATTATCTTGACTGGGCATTGTTGAACAGTGTCTTAAGTCTTACAAAGTTATTTCTCATAGGGTTATTGTTGTATAAATTATTCTCAGGCAATTTGTTTATCTATAAGCAAGAATTCCTTGACTCAGTTGTACATAGCAGAAATTTTCCTCATTGCATACAAGCAGCCTAAGAATACCCATTTCAAAACCGGTGTGTGTTTGTGTGTATGTGTGTGTATGCGTGTTCTTTGAAACAGGACACAGGAAATCAGTAGAGTTATAGTCTTCAAAGACTGAATTACTATTTCCAAGACTAAATAATGTGGAATAAAATGTGGGTAACCAGGAAGACAATTTATGTAATAACAACATTTTAAAGACAAACAGTTTTGAAGTACTTAAGAGCTCAATGCAATGTCTAACCATGATTTCACAAAACTAGTCAGTGATAAATCTTGTTACCCACCCTTGATAGATAGGTGATGGACTAAAGATGCAGAAAGAACACTTTTTTCTACCATGCCAACAGAAGAATTTGTTTGGCTTAACTACGCACATTTACGACAAGGATTTTCTTCTCCATTGTGGAAGAAGTGGGTGAAAGGAAGAAAAAATGAAAAAAATGTAATAAAAAGTTAATTTGTTATTCTTATATCTGTGAAATTTAGTTCCAGAGGAGTCAGGATATTCCCCAAGTGAGTCATGCATGACTCAAATTGCATCATGACCAGAAAAATTTCATTTATATTTATATATAAATATTGATGAGGAAAAGAATGTTAATGATGATTACTCACATTTGTCCAAGTCTTTAGAATTTATAAAATTATTTCTTCTTAATAATTTGATGAGGTCCATAGTGGAAGCACTTTGCTTTGTGTACAGATAGGCAAATTGAGGCCTCAAAAAGTAAAAGGACTTATCTAAGGTCATCACCTAATAAGGGTTGGGTACATGATACAAAAATTAATTCATTTAAGAAGCTTTAGGTATTATACTGACCACTGGAGATGAAAAGAATTAAAAAAGAAACAGATTCTGCCCTGAAGGAACTTGTCTTTGAGGGGAAGAAAGGATATAGACAAATATCAATGTAAGGAAGTTAAGGAAGTTAAATAAACAAATAGTTGATCCTAAGGAATTAGCAGCTGGAAGACTGGAAGAGGCATTTTACAGGATGTGAAATTCAGGGGGTCTTGAAGGGAGCTATGGATTCTATTAGAGGGAAGAAGAAACCCATTCTAGAAATAGAGGCAGTGAATCTAAAGTCATGAAGTTAGGGACGGAATGGAGGTTAATTCAGGGCTCTTGTCCAGTACCTCATATATCAGGCTTTCTTGCATTTCTAAGACAGATCAGGGCAAAAAGGGGGTGGTATAGTGGAAGGGAACAAGTATTTCTTATGTACCTGCTATGTGCTGTGTATTATGCTAAGTATTTTAAAAGTATTGTCTCATTTGATCCTAACAACCCTGGGAGGTAGTGGATATTATGATTCTTATTTTGCAATTCAGAAACCTGAGGCTGATAGAGGTTAAATGACTTGTCCAGGGGCACAAAAGGAAAAAACATTTTAGGTCAAATTTTCTTGACTCAATACCCACTGCTCCTTCTACTGAACCACTTAGCTGCATAGAATATGTTTGATAGAACAAGACAGTTTATCTGAAAAGTAGAGAGTATAAAGAAAAAATTGTATCAGTCTCAAAGGATAAGTTAGAGTTATATTTTGAAGGTCTTTAAAATGTCAGTGAAGCTTGCCTATTTTGGAACAGAGGTAATTTGAACCACTGAAGTTCCTTGGGCATGAGTGAGATATATTTGGAATAAAATGGTAAACCTATTTTCCTTTCATGTGATGACAACATTTTATTTCACTGCACAATGTGCTAACAAATGAAATTTTATGTTAATTTTTACATACTCTGAGATTCCAGTGACTATGTCCTCTTAGATCCACAGTACCTACCTCATACTTCATAGACTCAGAGCACCTAATAGAATCTTGTTCTATTAGCTGTTCTTTTAATATCTGTCCAATGATTAAAGGGAGAAAAAAATCAATTAATAGTTCAAAACTCTCATATATGTTATGAATAAGCTGAGGATCAGGAAGGTAAAAGAAAAAAGTTATTTGAGAAGATTCTTCCTATTTAGTGGATTATTATTCAGTCACTTCATTTGTGTCTAACTTTGTGTAGGGTATTTTTGGCAAAGATATTGGAGCATTTTGCCATTTCCTTCTCCACTTCATTTTATATATGAAGAAACTGAAGCAAACATGGTTAAGTGACATGCCCAGGGTCACATAGTCAGTGTCTAAGACGGGATATGAACTCAGGCCTTCCTGGCTGCAAACCAAGTGGTCTATCCACTGGGCCACCATTTAGAGGATAGAAAGAAGAATAAATTGGACACACAGTCAAAGAAAAGAAAAACAGAGGACGATGTCTTCTTTCCAAAGAGAAATAGATTTTACTGGGATAGTCTTTATACCAAATGTGAGAAATACAACAGTAATTTCCAAAATAAATTTTGTATTATGGTATTTTATTGTACAGCCATGGATATTTCTACACTAATGAAAAATATTTTTCCTATTGTTGGAAAGTAAAAAAATTATAGCATATTCAGAAGCAAAAGCAATATCACTCTACTAATTCTTAAAAATATTACAACAATGAGTTTAATTTTGCATCTATGTATGTTCAAACAAAGATTTATTTTGTGGAGAAAAATTAAAATAATATGCAATGCTCTTGAAAACTTTTTTGATTATTACAAGAAAGCACTTTGTTATGATTTTTTTCTACATACATTCACCACTGTGGTAAAATGTCACAGCACAGAGAAGTGAATAAATGCCAGACACACAATAGGTCACACCAGTCAAAAAATACATCTTATTCCAAAGTGGATTACCAAATTGAAGGTAATCAATGAATTGACCTGCAAATTTCCATCTCATTCTTATATTCATACCCTCTTTTCCTGTTTGGGTTCCAGGTTGAATACTGTCTTTAGTCACACTTCTTGTATTCCTTCCCAGGCTCACTGAACATTACTCCTCCTGAAAAATGATATATTACAGCCAAATTGGAATAGCAGCTGTTATCTCACTTTGGATCCCCTGCAACTCTGCAAAACAAGACATTTCTCAAGACAGGAAAGTGTTCCCTCATGACTTCCTATCCATATCTTCTTTCAATTCTCAATTTAGGTGTTGAATCTTCTGTGAAGCATTCTCTGTCCCTCCCATTGTTTTGCATCTTTTCTAGTGACTTTATATCGTATGCATTTTTTTTATATTTTATGTAGTCACAGAAAGTTTCTTAGCCCATGATTTGATTCAGGCCTCTTGAACTTGCATAGAAATCATCATTGTTGGAGAAGATGAAGACCAGACACTACGAACTTGAGTCAGGAGTTGATTTGGTGCAAGAGCTTGGGAGAAACGCAATCTTCTTTCTCCCTGCTTTGAGAGAGGATTCATGTTGTGCTAAACTCTTCTGGGAAAAGAGAAAGAGTCAGACACAGAGAGAGAGACACAGAGACGAAGACAGAGACAAAGAATGAAGAGGGGCACAGAAAAGAGAGTCAGAAAGAGATAGAGACACAGACAGAAGACTGGAAAAAGTAGACATGAAGAGGGGCCAGTATCTCAACATTTCCTAGTTTCGTTTCCTTTCCTAGAACATGAACAATTTTCCTTGGGGAAAATTGTAGATTCTCTCTCCCTTTGTTGAACAGATCTTGCTCCCAGTTGGAGAGCTTGTTCATTCTGTTCATCGTAGAATGGATCCTTGTTTACTTTTCAACTAGAATAGATGACTCTTGAGGTCCCTTCTAGCTCTGAGGTTCAATTTCATTCTATTTATTGCATCTTGAAGTGATATTCACAACCTCTGAACTCTAATGACATTTTGAACCTTTTATATGACTTATCAAAATCTCCATATTATTTTATTTCATACATACAATCTTGCATCACAGTCATCAATAAATGGTGATTTTCTTATTTAGGAGGGCCGCATCTTTCTCATTTTTCAATCTGCCTCAACTAATATAGTACCTTCTGTAGTGAGTGACTTACAGCATTGAAAAAAAAAGTTATGATGAATGAATGATGGGCAATTTCTGTGACTTTGAGTTTATATTTTCTTCTACAAAAGGACAGACTCTGAATTTCTTAGGTTGGATTGTCTGGACAAGAAGTAAGATGTACTACATCCCATGGGACCAGACTACTGGACTTAATGTTCAGGGGTGAAAGACTATCACTGTTCCTTTGGCTAATCTGTAAAAGTTCAGGTTACTTTTCAAGTCACAGGGCAAATGCTTTCTCCCTTTGGACCAAGATGTCTAAGCTTCAAATCTGAAAGGAAAGGAAATTTTAAATAAGAACACTAGTATTTTTTTTCTTTTCAAAATCATCTCTAGGTTCCTTCTGAACACAAAGGCTTGTTTAAAGCAGTTTTTTACTGAAGTGACAGTTTTCAGGAAAGAAAATTATTGAATATGTATGTATTATTAACATATTTTTGCTTAATTTGAAGATCTTTCTCACTCATTAATAGACCTCCTTAAATTACATGGAAGCCTAAGTCACATGCGGTGGAAGGATCTTACAGAACAATGCAATAGGAGAGGTGGAGCAGAAGTGAGAGGAAATTGGTGATAGCAATTAGGGTGGAGGAGAAAGGACAAAGGCAGGCACGGATACTCTTGTGAATGTTTGTTTGTAGGAAGACCCCAGAGGTAAAGAGGGGTAAAAATTGGGAATGTGCATTGACTTCTTGGTTACTATGAATAATTTGGCTTTCTGGTGTTGGGATTTGGCTTTCTAGTATTTGAATAAATGTTTTTCTTCTTCCTTCTACATGGAGAGTCTTTGTGAGTCAGAATTATGCCAGCATATTCATATTTCCCCTTGCTGCTATGAATATTGCTTTGGCATTACAGTATGTTACTCTGCTATTCATGTTACTTTATTCAAAGTCTAATTAATTTTGCTTCTAATTCCTGAGTTGTACTGAGTCATTGTTCTCTAGTAAACAATCACCAAAATCTCAAAGATAAATACAACTCTACAGCAGTGGCTGGTCTGAGATATGTCAGAACATTTTCAGCATTTCAGATGGGAATATGCTGGGAAACCATGGATTGATTTCTAATAAAACATTAAGAATATAATAAAGTTCCTGAGGTTGGATTTGTATCCATTTCAAGATCCTCAGGGACTATACTGTTTGTTCTACTTACCTGATTTGACCTAACCTTAATCTTGACCTCTGGGGTTCCTGTGGCAGAGGGCAGTTGCTTTCCTGGTTTGAACAGTTTATTCCTGACTTCAAACTTTCATAGTTTTACTAGGTTCATATCTTGGTCTAATCTTAGTCTTTATCTTAATTAATTTTCAGCCCTTGCTTTTGCTTTCCTGTTCCCTTCTTTCTTTATTTTCTATAAATTATATGTATATATATGTAAGTGTATACATACATATATACATACACATACATATATGTATATTATATGCGTATATATCCATATATGTATATACTCTCATGTATACATGTGTGTGAGTATGTGTATGTATGTATATGTGTATATGTATGTTACTATGGAGAGAGATAGAAAGAAAGAGAGAGAAAGAGGGAAAGAAGTAAAGAAAGAAAGAGAGAGAAAGGATGAAAGAAAGAAAGGAAGGAAGGAAGAAAGAAAGGGAGAGAGAAAAGAAAGAAAGGAGAGGGAGAGAGAAAAAAAGAAAGAAAGAAAGAAAGAAAGAAAGAAAGAAAGAAAGAAAGAAAGAAAGAAAGAAAGAAAGAAATCAACTTGACATTTGTAATGACAAAATATGGAAATGGACCCTGTCTTTAATGAGCTTTTAGTTCAGTTGGGAAGATGGCTATATATGAAAAAACATAGGCAGCACTACTGGGTTGAATTTGCTGACTATCAAGATTTTCCTTGTGATTACCTTTGTGACAATGATAGTGAATGATATTACATATGATCACACAATTTTATACTTTCCCTATTTTGCAAAGAAAAACTACAGAAGGGAAAAAAAAGGAAAGTGGACAAATGAAAATAAATATCAAATATAACTCTTTTGTGGCCTTGTAACTCTAGAAGCTGGACAATTTTAATTTATTTGGGATTTTTATGTGGTGTCATTTGTTTCAGAACATGATACAAATTCAACATAACACATATCTTTTATGTTATTTCATCCCATTGTAGTGATGAATCCATCTATATGGTTTTGCCTCTTTCTCCCCTCTCTTCTTGTTATGATTTGCTCACATTTTTAGCACAGTTGGCCAGGGTGAGAGATTTAGGCTGTGGATCTGAAATGGTCATTTCTCATAAGGAATCCCTTACATTGTTCAAATTTGGAATGACTAGCAGTCATAACTAGCAGTTAAATTACATTTAATCAATGAAATGTATATAAGTAACATGAAATGTTTGTTTTATGGTTTCATATTGAGAAATACTATAAAATGTTTAGGTATTTTAAAATGTCCAAATGTTTGGCTTAGGGCAGATAAAACTTTGGAATGTTTGACAGTGTTTCCCCCTTTCTCATCAAGATGTTTGGCATGTTATAGGAATAGCCTCAAGCTACAATTGCTAGAGATTTCAAATTTCTTCAATGATTCAACCTACATATGTGGTATAATTTACTTTCCCCTCAGAAAAAAATACAAAAACAAAAACTTCTTTTCAAATTGAATTTTATACTTCACGAAAAAATCCAAACTGCTTTGAAGGAAAGATGGTTGTTGGGAGTGCATATCAATATACTGATGCATATATTTCATTTCTCACCCAATACAGCCCCAAAATAATAGCATGCTGTTACATTTGCAACACTTGTCATCAATGACATTTTCATTAAACATCTACATTTTTAGCAAGAAAGCAAAAATATAAGGATAAGCACTTTAAAAAGTAGGGTGATTTGTAGAATGTTGAAAACTGGATAAATGCTATCTTCTTTATCAGCTACCTGCTAATCCCTGAATGATGGATAAGTGGATGGAAGAATGAAATATTGGAAAAGATTAGAGTCTAAGGAAAAAGTACTATCCCACTGACATGACTTTAGCATATCTAAAATTGTCACTTAATTTTAAAATGAATGAATAAATATTTCATGACAATTTTTACATTTCATAAAAGGTGTGAATTTAATTTTTGAATTTGAATCTGTGGTATTACTACTTTCTCTCATAATATATTATTTAATCATTTATACTTTTCTGGGGGGAAAAAGCTTAGAAGAGTATATTCTCCTTGAAAATTCAATCCAAGTGTAATTGCACCAATTTCATAGATTTGTGGTTAGGATCAAATGAAATAATGTAAGTAGATCTTTTTTTGTAAAACCTTAATGTAATATATAAAGGTCAGGTACTCTTACTTTCCTTAAGGCTATATAAGGTTAGTTTTGTAAATTTTTAGGATTTTGTAATTGATACACTAATTATATATTTGATATGTTTGAGGATCCAGAATTATATTCAAAGTCCTGACTTACAGGGTCTAGATTTAAAGTGATCAGAAGTGACTAGCGGCACAGTGATTATTAGAGGACTGAGCCTCGAATTAAGAAGACCTGAGTTAAAATCCGCTTTAGACACTGACAAACTGTGTGACTCTTGTTAAGTCATTTTTAACCTCAGTTTCCTCTACTGTAAATGATAATGAGTGTCTACCTCACAGTGATAGAAAGAAATCTATTTTTCAATGAATAATTTTAAGTCAAAATAATATCCTTATTAAACTAATAATGCAGTAAAATATTTTGAAAAAATATTATCATGAAGTTTTAGCCCTATGGGACTGTATTACTTAAGTTAATTTGTCCTATGTTGGAGTTCTACAGGCTGCATGTTATAAGCATTCTTTTTGGTTCCTTAGACATATTTTTTTCTTTTCAGATAGAACACATAGTGCTTATATCTCAAACACAAAGAACCCAGAACAAAACTGAAAATATTCTCAAATTTGGTGATTCTTTTAATTTATATTTTGGAAATCTATTTGGTATATTTTGTGAAAAAAAGTTTGTCCTGGATTTTAAACCCAAATGATTTGACAGTCAAGTACCCTTTGTGTAATTATGTGTATGTATATGTATGTACATATGTGTGTATGTATGTGTATATATTCATATATATTATATATACACAAATACCCACATTTGGCATTTATTGTACCCCAAAATTATTATTTAATATGATTATCTTAAGATTAATTATCAATGTATATTGAATCGTAATAGTATGTTAATATCATTGTTGTCAATATTATGAACTAAGAAGACAGTGTTCTGCACTATGTCATACACACAGTTGCCATGTTGGAGTGAAGTACAATCACATATACTCTGAAGAGAAAAAAAGTATCTCAGAAGCAATAGGAATATTTTCCCCTCCAAGGCAATGCTAAATATGCTCATTTCACTCTTCATTTTGCAATTTCAAGATAAATTGCAATGCCTAACTGGATAAGAACCAAGAAGCCCGCAAAGTTTGACATAAAATGGTCACAATGACATTAGTGGCTTGTAAACAATATTCACAGACAGGATTTTATAAACAAAAGTTCTTCATTTCATTAAGAAAAGACCATTATTAAGTATACTCAGATTTCTTTTTTTTAAACAATTGGAATTCTAAGCAAAATTTCTGTACTATTTCTTCAGCGTGGAAATTGCAAGAACTGTTCTTCTTGCTCAAGAAGGAAGAGCCTGTTTCCTAAGATAGTAAGAGATTCACTGCTCTTTTCCTCCCAGACACCAAACCTTGTGCTGTCCACCAAAACTTAAAAAAAATAAAATTTGTAAAATATTTGATCCTAAACTGGAAATTGGTAGGGAATTCCAAATTAAGTAATACTTATTTGCCTGTGATTTTCTTAGCTATTGCACAGTCATTCAATCAGTCAGTAAGCAAGCATTTATTACATGATTACTATGGACCGGTCATGATTGGGGAATATCACTTTGCCTGTCCGTGCCCTATGGTAGTGATCAAGAAATCCGATAGCTGGAGAGAATTTAACAACTTAGAACTCTAAACTGTGGCTTCTGGGATGAGACCAGATTTTTCCTCCTAACAGAACAGAGGCCAATATTACCCAAGCTTATACTCAGCCTCTGATCTGCAAACAATACCCTTGGCTACTAGATTTGTTCCACCCTTAATTGTTTGTGTAATCTCTATCAAACAACCTACAAAGATTCCTGTACATGCATATTTTATTTTCATCTCTTATTTACCATTAACATTGCAAAAGGCTTGTGAATTAATGATTTGGGGCATTTTCTAGTGGAAGTGGGACACCTGACTTTTACCTAAAGGACTCAGAGACTTGTGGATATATCAAACTCCTTGCTTGTCTGCCTTGACCATGTAATGCATTGAATCATAGCGGCACAAACAGGGAACTAGAAGCAAACCTCAGGAACCATCTATTCCAATCTCTTAATTTTGCAAATGACAACATGGAAGCCCCAGGGGGTTAAATGATTTGCTTGTAATCACGAAGGTGTAAAGTGGCTGAGGAAGGATTTGAATTCAAGTGCTGTGATTCCAGCATCTCCAGTATTTGGAATGCCTTCTTAAAATACAGTAGAATGAACAATTCAGTGTCTACATTAAAGTTCCCATGTAGAAATCAGTTCACTTAAAAACAGCAGATGAGATCTACACACATGCAGAATGAAAATAGGAAAGAACTGAAGAATAAATACTTTTCTAAAAGTGATTTATTGATCTTAACAATTAGTTCAATAAAAATATTTTAATAAAGATGTCCACATTATTTGACACCATTGTAATTTTTTTAATTGAACTTTTTAAAAGTCACTAATCATTCAATAGGCATCTGTTAAATTCCTTTTATTTGCCAGTCCACATGCTTCACAGCTCAAAATACTTTTAAACCAAAGTAAACAGACTTCTGGGTAGTGACACTGAGTAAAGGTCTGAGTCAAGTTTATACTTGTACTTGAACATTTTCTATAAAATCCTTGCTAATAAGCAAGCTTCTTCTTAAAACAATTAATTTCCATACTGGAATGTTAGCAACTATAGGTAATATCTCCAGGAGCTGGGATGCACACAAATATCATTTCTGTCAGAATAAGAATTGCTTTGTTTTCACCGATAAAGATTATAAATGTCCTATAATTTAGACTTGCAGAAATTGGGGGGACACTAGTTGGTTAACTGGTTGGGGTTATAAAGTATATATCAGAGACTGAACATTAGATTTTATCCCAGCTTCTCTATCTACCATACCAAACTGCCTCTTAAAACCGCTTTACTTTAAAAAAGAAAAATTAAAATAAAAAAAATAATTTGAGGAACTTTGGGAAAAAAAATCCCAACCAAGTTTTAAATTTGGCCACTGTCATTTTTATATTAGAAAATCTAATATTTATTACATGGAGTTATTTTCTCTTAGTAACATGCTTGGCGGTCTCTGAAGGAATTATTATTCAGAACGTGCTGGGTCTCAGGGTGTTTTTCCCCCTAGATTATAATTTCCCATTTATGGTTAACTGTTCCCTAAACTGCATAAAAATGAATGTCTTTCATGTAATGCTTAAGCAACAGAGGCCTATGGACAGAGAGATATTATAGAAAAATCTACTCGTGAATAGAGCTCACTCATTCAGCAGTTCTGCCTCCGTTCCTTCCATTTAATCATTTCCCTAAAAGACTGCTTCTTGATTCTAGCCCCATCATGTGAGAGTCAAAGGTCAAGCAACTGCTCTTCTACCTTCCCTGTTCTTCATTAAACTAATGGTTTCAATGGAATTCATGGAAGATAAAAAGACTGAAAACTATCGCCCTCAAATTTCCTCTCCTATTATCCCAGGAGAAACACTTGGGGGTGCTCTTGGAAGATGTCTCAAAATGGAGAGTGGAAATACCCTGACTCAGGAATTCATATTAAATATAGTGGCCAAAAAAAATATAAAAGTCATATTATTCAAGGAAAAGAAAAAAGATATTGGAGCTGGAGAGAGAACAGTGGATTAAAATACCTCCTTATGAAATTACCATGAAATTGAATTGAAGCACAGGCAGAACTAAACAGACTGTTTGGAAAGCATTCAACTACAAATCTGTTCATTTTTCAGGCCTGCTGAAATCTAAGCTGATTTCAAGGGAGCCCATTTCAATTATCTGCTCTGCTCTTTAAACCAAACTATGTTGAAAGCTATAGAAAGTGCGGCAGGCATTGATGATAGGTACTTGTTTATCAGCATGACAGTGTATTAAAATTTTCCTGTTAAATGAAGTAGGAAAAGAAAGTAAACCTATTCAGGTACCAGGCATCTTATAAAAAAAAAAACAACAAAAAATTAAACACCAACAAGGTTTACACAGGATCCTGAAATGTTGAGACTTTAGCCATTGCTTTGAAGTGAGCCAAATATATGTGTGTGCGTGTGTACATATACAGATACATGTGTATATATGTGTATGTGAATCTACATGAAATATTAATACTAGATGATCTTGAAAGTCATATTATTTTGGTGCCTTATGGCTAAGAGGGGAAGGAAATGTTGCAGGGAGATTAAAGGGAAGGCAGAAAAGGGGAAATAGACAATACTAAAGTTATGATATCTCTGGATATTTCCTGAGAAATAGTCATTCATAATCCAAAATGTGTTTTACTTGTATTGCATTTGACATAAATCCTGTAGTTTTAACTTTATTTGAAACTCAATTTACTACCTCATGAATAGGAAAAATGCTACTGTAACGTCTCAGATTGACATTGATTTGACCTTATGTTAGCACTGGGAAAGGCGTATACATATAATAGAGGTATCCTGAGAAAATGGAAAGTGCATATTACCTTTCTGATCTTAGGTAAAATAATTGAGGCTAAGTTTCATCCCTTGTAAAATGAAGGGGTTGTACTAGATTGCCTCTGAGATCTCTTCCTGCTCTAAAATCAATGATAGTAAGAAATCAATTTGTTTTAAGATTAATTCACTCCACTCAATATGTGTTGATTGAGTAGCTACATGTACAGCACCACCCTAGCAAAGAAAATTAATATCAAACTGTATCATTTAATAATTAATATTACTTTGTAATCTATCCTGTTCCCTATTTTGTCAAAACCCCACCTCTTAGCCTGACTCAAAAAGAAGCCTCTCCCAGGGGGAACTCAGGCTTAGTTGAGGAATGTGATCACTCTTAGCCTTCAGGACATCTGCTAATTAACCAGTGGGACCCTGCTTAAACAGAAACCCAGCTTGGGCTAGAATAGACCCTCCCCAGGTGATGACTCTCTTTTCTTTGATTTTTCTTATCAAAGTTAGGGGTGACTTGATCTGCCAGGAGAAGTCCAAATTGGGGGGAATCTTATTGAGGTAGTTTTTGTTTTTCTAGCCAAGATTGCTAAAGGCCACTGTATCTCACAAAACAATTAACATTCCTTAAGTATCAAAGTGTTAATGAGCCCCAGCAGTTGAGTAAGCCTATCATTTGGGGATGACTCCTATCTCCCAATAAGAAAATAATAAAGAGTAAATTTAGATAACTCTTAGCTTACCTCCATTCATGTGTCTGCCAATCAGGATTGTCTTACCTTTGCCAGGGGAGGTCCAAATGATGTCGGTCAGCATTAGCCATTCTTCAGTCACTCCTTAAACACCTATCTCAAAAATCTCCAGAGGTCTCTAGTGAGTTTCTCTTTCAAAATTTACATCGGAACACCTCAGCTCAATTCTTCTCTTGAGGTTTTGAACATAAAATGTGAACTTCTTTAGAATAGTAATTGTCTTGATTTTCTTCTTGTGTCCCCACCATTTAGGATAGTGCTTTGCTTATGGGAAGCAGTTAATAAATTGTTCTCTCTTTCCTCCCTACTTTTCTTTCTTCTTTCCTTTCTTCTCTTTTTCATACAGCAGGAAAACAAGTTATTTTTTCAAACAGTTCCAGCCTCTGTTCCCCAAAACTCACTTAAAGCAAATGTTGAGGACTTGACTTTAGCCTGCAGTAAGTGATCTCCAGGGACTTGATATACTCCGCCATGGGGTTAGGGATTTTGAAGTTGCTTGCAAAATACACTATGGTACACTTCACATGGTAACATCAAAATAACATCAACACTTACAAAGAATACTTAAAGCATCATTTATGATGATCATTTTAGACCTCCACAGTAAACATACATAATTAATACATTCAATAGACATAAAACAGTGAGAAGTTATTCAGAAGCTGCTTCAGTGACTATGGGCCTATATTACATATAAAACATTTCATGTGCACATATCACAGTGGTAAATTCATATTCATGGAAGACAGGCAAGGATGCATAATCACAAAGCAAAGACAAAGCAAAAATCACATCATTAAAACTTCAAAGGAGCATCCAGGCTGCACAGTAGATAGAGCACCTGGTCTTAAGAAAGGGAAGACATGAGTTCAAATGTGCCCTCAGATACTTACTTAGTAGGTGTGTGACCCAGAGCAAGTCACTTACCCCCATTACCCTTAGTTTTCTCATTTTGAAAATGAGCTGGAGAAGGAAATGGCAAATCGCTCCAACATATCTGCTAAGAAAACCTCAAATGGGCTCATGAAAAGTCTGACATGGCTGAATATATATATATACATATATATATGTTATATATGAAGTATTTAAACACAAAATCAAACAACTACATATAGTTAAACTATTTTAGCAACAACACATATATGATACTAGTAAAAACAAACATAAACAGCAAAAGTGATTAAATAGAAACAAATAAACATGTGGTAATTAACATGGATCAAAGAACTTGCACAATTGCCTATCAGCACACATTACACAAATACACACTGGCATTTTCATATAATCATTTTTCCAGTTTCCCCTATAATATCATCAACCAATCTGCTAATGGGTTTATCTTTGCTGTGACCTGCTAACATAGCTGAGCCTGCCTTTATACCTGAGCTAGTTGATGAGATGGCATCATCATAATCCTCATTAAAATTATAGTTGTTCATGCCTTGTTAAATCTGAACTAGTGGAGGGCACAGAGTATTGGTATTACTGTCCTCTGTAGACTATGTCTAGTACTGAAGAACTAGGTAGGAAAGGTGTTGACTCTGACTTCAATAAGAGGGAATACAAGTAGCAATTCTTTCTTTTTTGGCCAGAAACCCTGAGTAAAAGAGGTCTTTCTCAGCCTCATTTCTTACCCAGCATTAATCACTAAATGGGAGTTGCACCACAAACTGAGACCTGTTAAAGACTTTAGCTTAAAAAAAGTCAAAGTCACTGCATCCTGGGTCATCTCCAGTCCTTCTTATCTATATCTGACCACAGGGCTAAGATGGCTCTGTAGGAGAAAGTTAGTCTGCTGCCTTTGCACAGCCCTCCATCACTTAAATCCAATTCAGTTGAATGTCATGGTGTCTCCTCGATATCATGGTCCTCTGTGAGAATAAAGGACAAACAGCTGCAGTAATTACTTGAATTAGACAATACATTACACTACATAAAATCTTCTGAAATGTTTGTTTCTAAACCATGGTCTTCACACAGTCTTATACTAGTGAAAGGGCAGCTAGGTGGTACAGTGGATAGAAAATCAGTGCAGTTGTCAGGAGGACCTGAGTTCAAATCTCACCTCAGGCACTTGACACTCACTAAATGTGTGACTTTGGGCAAGTCACTTACCTCCAACTGCCTCATCCTGGGTCATCTCCAGTCATTCTGATGAATATCTGGTCACTGGATTTGGATGGCTCTGAAGGAGGTGAGACTGGTGACCTACACAGCCCTTCCTCACTCAAAACAAAGTCAGGTGCAAGTCATGTCATCATTTCTGATAGCATGGTCTTCTTCAGCAACGAAGGACTAACACACACCTACACTAGTGATACGAGGACTCTTGTTTAGAGTACCTTGAAGCACTGACAGAATAAGGGAAGTTTGTAACTGAGGAGATGTTTTGGGGGGAGTACGTAAATTTGGGAAAGGAATAATGTGTTTGGGGTCAAATGACCTGGGTTTAAATCCTAGCTCTACTACATACTACTTGTGTGGCCTTGGTAAAATAAATAACTTGTCTGGGCCTCAGTTTCCTCATCTTTAAAACTAACCCATTACCCTATGTGATGTCTAAAGCAGCAATTCTCAATTTTTCTAAATATGAGGATACAGATACGTAGTGATTACTACACTATGATAGATATACTATGACTATCATTTGGTGAAGAACACTTATGATGACAAAGAGGCTATTAAAAATTTAATAACATTTTAAAATGTATTTGCATGTTATGAGTCACAAAACATCCTTATTAATTTTAAAGCGATGAAGTAAAAAAGTAGATACTGCTTCAAAATCAATGTGTACACAATTGGAGTCATGCTCTTCAGTATATCAACTAGCTTTGTCAAATTTAGGGTAAAATATAGAGCAAAACAGAGCTGAGAGCAAGGATTCCCAACCTATGACCTGAGAACCATTGGAGAGCTGAATTTATTGTAAGGGGTACTCAGATTCACAAACTCACCAAACATTGTCATTTCGATCTTTACCCCAAATAGAATATTCACCTCAACTCAGTATAATAAATAAGCAACTGAGCCTTTGGTAATCTAAATAATGTCTTACACATAATTTCTGCAATGGAAATTTCTAATATACACTATAATGAACTATATATAGGTAACTGTAAATACATGACTGGAGCACTAGATAAAGTTTAGTGATAGAAAAATATATTTGAACACAATGGAGTAGTGATAAAATAAAGCAAGGACAATAGAGTATTTCTCTGGGGAAAATATGTAGGGAACAGAGCCATGGTCGATGGTGCATCTTTTATATCCTCCAAATAGGTCACTCTTGGTATGAGTCACTCAAGGTATCTTGTAGAAATAAGAATGGAACCACTCACTATCCTTATTACTTGGAACACTCAGTTGCTCAGGGTCCCTGATCAACCTCTGCTACATAGAGATAAGGAAAGTGAGACCAAGAGATGTTATGACTTGCCCAAAGGAACACAAGAATCAGACTTTAGAGCTTAGATGGAACCTAGGTTGGATTCCAAGTGTAATGTTTTTTAAGAATGTAACATGGTCTATATTCTTTATTTACATATTGCCCTGCTCTTAAAATGAAATTCTCCCCATCAAACACTGCCATCATCTTTCTTGTGAAATACTTCCCTCATTTCAAACCCCACCTCAAGGGTCAAATCCTACATAAAGCTTTCCCTGATCATTTCTCATTCCTTGTACCTCCTCTGTGCACATATAATATTCAACTTTGTATTGATAATTTGAGTAGAGGTACTTTGTCACATCGTAACTTTCACTCTGTCAAAACAATGTGGTCTGTCTTGTGCATAACTTGGCCTTTATTGTGTCTAGCAAAATGTCTCCCAAAGAGTTAGGTGTTGTCTGAATTAGTGATTGTGATAATGCTCAAATTAATAAACAAAAAAATGCATCTTCCTTCAAGGAGGTTACATTTTAATTAACTCAAAACTTCCTATATCCAGAGATTTGTGTCATCATACTCAGAATACTTATTTGAACTTCCATTATCTTATTTAAATAATACCTTGGCTTTTTTATACTAGTTTTTACAGATAAGAAAACTAAAACTGATGGTAGTGCTATACCCAAGATCATAGAGCTAGTAAGAGATCGTATGTAGTGGTAAAGAGAATGCTGGTCTAGAAATCAAGAGGAACTGTGATCCTTCACATATCACCTCTGTTACATTACTAGTTACATGATCTCTTTCAAGTTAGTTAAACTTCAGGATTTTCCTGCTTTGGGGTAGATGGGTTGTGATACCTGTATACTTCCATATCTGGTAAACTGTGGGAAAAAGATTAAATCCAAGTCTTCTTTCAATTGTACCTTGGTGCTTCTCAAGTAAACATTGAAAGCACAGTTGTAGAATCACAGTCAAAATGAATTTCATAAATCAAACTGTCATAGTGTACAGCCCCTACTACAGAAATAGTCCATTAACATGTTTACTTTTTCTCTACTTACTCTTTCACTTCTTTTGGTTCTCTAGATTTCTCCTATTATGGTAATTATTTAAGGCTTGCTTTTTCAATGACTCAATTTATTAAATTACATGACTTTTAAAAATATGGCTTTCTGGGGCAGCTAAGTGGCACATTGGGTAATGTACCAGTCCTCAAATCTGGAGCACTTGAGTTCAAATCCAGCCTTAGATACTTAACAGATATGTAACCCTGGGCAAGTCACTTAACCTTGGTTGCCTCCAAAAATAGATAAGATATATACACACATCTATATAGATACACATACACAAATATATACATATATATATATATGCACATATTTTTCTTATGATTTTAAGTCCTCAAGTCATGCTAATCCAATACTTTTTTTGTTATGAACTTATAAAGATTTTTGGCTTCTGAAGAGCCCACTATCATATGTAAAAGAACAGACTTGATGACTCAAATATGACTTTCAGTTCTTGATTGACAATTTGAATATTTCATTTGGATGCTTTCTCCAAATAAAACTTTGTATTCTCAAAAGTTATATTGAGAGAGCATAAGATTGCCTAAGTTCTGAAAAACTATTCATATTAGGCATGGGTTAAGGAGGAAGAGGCCATTTGAAGCATGGTGGACTGTGTTGTCATACCATGTTTATGCAAAAATGATAGCTTTAGCTGCTAGAAATAATACTTCTGGACTTGACTGAAGCCAAGCATTTAGGTAGATATATTCTATCATTGCTCACTTCCTTAATTTCTCCTTTTAGGCTACATTTGTGTTATAATTTTGCAGACAGTACTGAAAACAATGAAACGTGCTTGCCATGATGAATGAACTAATGCTAACTTTGTATTGGTAATGTGGCAATAAGATAACTTTTGGGGAATTATTCTGGTCCATTTAACTGCTAGCTGTGTACTTGAATGCCCAAAATAAAAGGTACCTGATGTTCCTTCCATGTGTAGTTTTAAATTTCCCCAAACCATCCTCTATTTTTAATAAAGAACTGTTTTGCCAAGTCTTTGTCACCCTCAATTTTCCAGTCAATCTTTTCCATCTTTTTGTTTTGATTCTTTTAACTAATTGGTCTTTAAATTTTCCTTAAAACAATTAAAATTTTCCCTTCTTATTCAGTTGTGTTTTTTTTATCCAGTATATTTTTTTTCTTCTGATATATTTGGAAAAGCCATTTTTATCACTTTTTACCCCATTCTTAGGATTAACACATTTAGGAAAGAAAAAAAAGAACACACTCTATTTAGCGTAGTAGAATCAATGAACTTGTGCTAGTGAACTGGATTATGTTATCTTCTTACAATATCAATCAAATTGTCAAGTAAATTCGAGCATAGGGTCCTTATTATGGAGGATGATGTAAAAGACAACAAGAAAACTGCTAAATTTGTCTCCCAGGTTGTGCATGCAGCATCAAGTCATAAAAATAATTACAAAGTAAGTAAACTTGATGTGCAGAACAAGTCATTGAGAGGATAAATATAGCAAAACACAATGTCATTTTTACAGTTACTTTTCACACTATAACCACAAGTTAAGAAAAAAATAACTTTTAAAAATATAGCAGCCTCTGAGGGCCCATATTTTTGTTGATTTTCCCCTCCAGGATGTGTAATATCTGAAGGATTTCATAATTAGAGATAAAAATAAGAAGGGAACATGTGCAATAGCTCAAAAAAGAGCATGAAGAACATGTTACCACTTGCCTAATGCTTTTTTTTTGTACTTCTGTCAGTGCGATGGCAGTTTTACTTTAACTGAAGATCTTAAGTCATTATTTCAGGACCTTAGATCTGTGATAATGGTGATTATGTGATGTTAAGTGCTTTTGAGAACTAAATGCCATAGTTGGATTTTTTGTAGATACTTTCCCTTATTGTTTCTTTATAAGTATCTATCAAGGTCTATTTCAGCACACCGAGTATACTTTAAGTAGAGAGATTTCTTTTCAATGGAGAATAATCGTTTTGAGGCTCTTTTCCTCAATACTATTACCTTGGATGGTACAGTTCAAGAGACTCCTGTTGCCTTATGTTATATAGAAATTCATTGAGATCTCAGGTGGTCCTTAAAACTAGAAAGGATATCAGAATTGGAATCAAAAGAATTAAGTTTGAATTCTGACTTAGGCATCCATAAGCTTCAGTAAAGTCACTTTAGCTATTTCAGTATCATAATAAAATAGCAGCGAACATGTCCTCACTATCTCACAGGAATAATGTAAAATCTAAATGAGGGTTAAATGCAAAATATCACATATATGCAGCAGCAGCATCACCAACATCATTGTTCTTATGTTTGTTCCCTATGGAGTTAGCTAAATAGAAATGGTTTTTGGGACAAGTTCCTTTCACACAGAAATTCTATTATATTTTAAAATATTGCACAGATTATTGCAAAATTGGATAAAATAACTGCTTTTTTTTGGGATAAAAACCGTTGGAATAAGAGCTCATTTTCTATAGGCTCATGAAAAGCAGCTTCTGGACCATATCAGTAGCAGAAAGGATGATGGGGATGAGATGTGGTTCATCTTGTTGGCAATGTCATCATCAAAATTTTCATCACTGTGATGGTTTTCAATTTCATGTATGACATCAAGAGAAAAATAGTGTAAGGATAAGATGCTACTCTGCTGTCATTATTTTATATTTAATATTCAATTATTACTAATGTAATTTAAGTATCCAATAGTTTATAGGGCTAAAAATAGTGGTATATAAATTCAAACTCTTTAGACTCACTATGCACTTCTTTCTTTATCCACATAATTTTGATTTCTTCTGCTAGACTTCTTTATTTTAAAAGTTTTGTGTCCTTCATGATTTGGAAATTGAGTATTTTGTATGGTGATAGCTATTTTAATGAATTGTTCTTATTCTTAAGTTTTCTCATGTTTCTTCTTGAGTTTTATTTTTTTTTATGGATTAATGTTATATATGACACTATACCCAAGAGTTTGGTCTATAAGAATGCTCTCCTTCCAGTGGAATCTATTGGTTATTTTCTTAGGAATATTTTAAGATCGACTTTTAAAGATAGAAAGATTTACTGTCTGTATATACACAAAAAATGGTGAACTCCTTTTTTATATCTAGATTTCCTGGGAAAAGTAGAACACTTTAGACAATAATCCAACATATCTTAAACTTTTTATTGTTCTGAATTTACTCAAATGTTTTAGGAAAATAAAAACAAGAACAATTTAACAATTTACATGAATAATTTAGACAAATTTCCTTTCTATCTCTGCCTCTATCTCACTAATGAGCTACAGTTACTGATTGAACTAAACTAAATTTTGTTCATTTAAACTTGTGAACTCATCACTATGGTTTAACTTTATTGGAGTTTCTATGGAGGGCAATGGAGAATTTACATTCTTGGGTATGAAGATAAAGGATTCCAGGTCTCCCAGGAAATGTAAAGCTGTAGTAATATAATATGTATCTGTGTATGTGTGTGCAAATGCATATCCTTTGGTCCATCACTTTAGGGCACATCAATACTAGTTAAAGGAGTCAAAAGCCTTATGTCCCAGTGGCTTCCAGTCCCTCAGAAGCCTGGGATGCCTACATGAGGTTCATGACCAGGGCATACAATTTCCCTCCCGTGCTACCATAAAAGGAATAAAATGACATTCAGAAAGAGGTATTTAGCATTGCCTTTCCAGCTGTTTGAAAGGAATGATGTGGAATAGTGGACAGAACATACTTTTGTGCCTAAAGCCAATACAATTATAACTGAGAAGTAGGCACAGTTCACAGCCACACACTACTTCTTAAATAACCCTACCATTCAACTTACTTCTTAATCTCTGGTATAACCTTATGACAGTCTCCAACTCACAGCTGGTGAGGAGTTGGAGAGTAGTGATGATAAACTCCACTAAAAAATATCCATATTTAGCACAGATTTATAGTTACAAAGCACTTCTCAGGTACTCAGGTATTTTCCCTTTAAAGAAGTTGTTTAGTATAGAAAAGGAAAGAAAAAATTTCTGTTATATAAAGAGATATGTCAATAAATCATTAAATGAAATAGGATATCACTATTGTTGAAGATTAGCATTCTGATGCAAAAAAGAAAAGACTTTCATTTTAGTGAAACAAATATAAAACATGTATATGAAGAAATAGCTTTCAGGTAGAATTTGACCTGTTTTGAACAGAAATGGAATGTGCAATAAAGATCAAAAACATTTTATGAAAGAAGCAAGGCAATACCTCATTTGTGGGCAAACAATTTCATAGTCTAAAGGGGCATTGAAATAACTTTTACTTACTAAGATTTGAAGAAAATGTGAGTATAAAATTAAAAAAAAAACATACTTTTAAAGACAGAAAAAGAAATGTGGGATGGTACAAAGGATTTTAAAGCTTCCTGGCATTAAGTTATTTGCCTCTAACTGCTTTATGACAGAAGAGTATAAAATGAGAAACATAAAGATTTGGAGACTGAGTTATAATTTCTAAAAGGACTACATAATTCTAGGGAAAATTTGATAAGTTGCTACCTTTTTAAGTGAAAAATGAGCCATTACAAATCAGAAGTCTCTCATTTTAGGTACTGGAACATATATAAGTGACAAAGGAGATAAGAAAAGCTAAATGTTGAAGGATGTCAGGAGTACACTTAGTAGAAGTCCAAAAGTAGCTTTGTTTGAGTTATTTGATGAATGATCAGTAGCCATCTAGTTTTGGCTGCCAGTTTCTGTTTGATTGAATAAAACTGCAGTTTCAGCTACTGCCTGATAGTGCCACCCAACTTGATGGATCCTCTTGAAATATCTGTTCAGTTTCCCTTGTCTTACTCTGATTTGATAAAGAAAACCAGAAAGGAGTAAGATAGGTACCTGGTTTGCCTTAGTCAATCTCAACTATTTACAATGAGTTATTATGATTCTATGAAAGACTAGATGAGATTTGAAGTTCTCTTTTTTAAAGAGGACTGTTATGCAAATTAAGAGATAACACTTTTCAAACAAGATGATTGTTAAGTAGAGTTTACAAATACAACACAGGTTTGAATATAGAAGAGAAGAGGATGTGGCTAGCTGAAGAACTGGAAGAATCAGCAAGCAAGCTGTTTGCAGAAAAAGGAATAAATATTTATTAATTATTAATATATTACATTATTAATTAATCAGAACTAATTATTATTAATATATTATCATTTATAAATGCTTGGCATTATGCTAAAGTGTTTTACAGATATCATCTCAGCTGAGTCTCACAATACCCTTGAAAGATAGGTGCTAGGACTCTGATTTTACAGTTGGGAAAACTGTTTCAGACAGATTAAGTGACTTGCTCAGGCTCACGCTGCTAATAGATGTCTGAGGCTGAATTTGAACTCAGATGTTTTTGACTCCAGATCCAACACTGTCCACTACCCTATCCATCTGCCTAGAAAAAGAAAGGAAGTTTTTGTGTGGCACAAATGTTCCTGAACTGATTAATAGCATCATAACTTAGAATAAAGAGTCATGTTTTCTCAAGTATATGGTTTTCTTTCATTTCTTTCTCTTCCCTTCCTAGTTCCTATAAGTATATGCATACTCTCCCCCACAGTTATTGAGTGCATTAACAGAAGAGTAAAAAAGCATCATGTGTAGATTACATCATATTTTATTATTTATGTATTTGTTTAATGTATGATTACCTATGTATAGTCATTTATTTTTACCTTAACTCTAACTGAAAGGGAAGGCTAAAATTCTAAAAGTGTTATATGATATTAGTGACTGGTTTGTGTAAATAAAAATGCATTGGTTGAGACTCAAGAGGTAGTTTAGGAATTAGATTGCATGCATTTTTTTCTGCTTTAAGATTTTTACCCCTAGGACCCTAAGAGAATTTGAATCTGCCAATATGGAAGTATAAGAATGAGAAGAATTAATTGTCCATCAACCCAGGTTATAGTTAAAATCTCAATTAGTCTCAACCGTATAATTCTGTTATACTTGTTCCACAAGTGTGTGGTATGGACCACTGAGAAGCCTATGCCAAGGGAGAGCACTGTGACAGGTAACTGAGTCAAAATTTTCCCCCAAAAAAGGAAGTTAAGGAACAATAAAATCAGATTTGATAGGAAAAAATAAATTACAAGGAATATTTTATGAGAGAATCAGGAATGGAGTAATAGAATTTGGTTTAACGTAAGATTTATTTATGTTCTCTCCTGGGAAGAAAGGGATGTAATCTGTTTTCATGCCAATTATATACACTAGACCACATGTTTTTAGAGAAACCAGGGTTGTGGCTGTTAAAGTTCAACTTCTCTTATCCCTAAATACTCCTTAGAGAAATGTAGGTTCCCTGTAACTGCTTCTCAATAAATTTTTCTTGACTGATGATTTAGAAAAGTATAATAGCATTTTCAGAGAGCATTAAACTAGGGGAAGTTAGACCTAGTTCTGGGTCTCACGTTTACTAGTTGTGTGACACTCAGTAAGGCAATTTAACTCCTCAGGTCTTCAGTTTAATATTCTGTAAAATGCTGCTCTAAACCAAAAATCTTTATGTTTCTAAGTCCTTCTAATTTTCATTTAGCTGACTTAATATCTCCACTGAATCCTAAATATTCAAACATTATATTATACTACAAATAATTTTGTAATAAATACAATGTCTGTAAGAGTCCAAAATGCTATAAAACTAAATAAAACATAAGTTTCTGCAATACGGATCTTCTCAATAAATAGAGAGTATACTAATTAATGTTACTAAGTGATATTTAATCAGAGAAAACAAAAAGAGGCTATCAAAATTTCTAAATAACATGAATGCACAACAAAGACATTGAATTTTGCTATAATAGATATTCATAAAAAAAGCAAAAAAATTAGAAAAACTGTCAAAGACCACTATCCCTTTCACTTTCGTTCCACCTTTTATCTCATTGTCCAGAATTATATTTGTACCACAAGTAGAAGTACTGCAGTATTAAGCAGAGCCTTATCACACCAAGCCTATAAAAGTTCCTTTTCCTTTTATATTGAATGGATTTGTCAAAATTATTTGTGAAGGTGTAGACTGATATCTGGTTTTTGAAAGCAGATTAAAGGAACTTCCTAACCCCATGTTATCTAGGGCTAGAGACAGCCAATGCAAAACATAGAAAAAGCAATTCACAGCAAAACCAACCTTAACCTGAGATTTCTCCTGGCTTTTTCCCTAGCTGGATGGGTAGGTACAACTCTCCTGGCTTTAGTATTACCAAATCACAAACTATACTTCAAAGGAAAAATTATCAAAATTTGGTACTGAATTTATAAATAGAGATTAATAGAAAAAAAGATTAGCTATGCAAATAGAGAAACAAATGAAACTAATAGCTTAGTATTTGATAATCCCAAAGACCTCAGCTACTGGATTAAGGGCTCACTATTCAATAAAAACTGGGGAAAAATAGAAAATTATATGGCAGAAATTATGTATAAACCAATTTCTTGCAACATAAACCATAATAAAGTTCAAATGGGTACTTGACACAGATATAAATGAGACATCACTAGTGAATTAGGGGGAAAAGGAAAAATTTTCTTTTGAATCTATGAATAGCTGAAGAATTCATGAACAAACACGTAACAGAAAGGATCACAGAAAAGAAAACGGACAATTTTATTTATACAAATATTAAAAAGTTTTTGCTTAAATATAACCAAAGCAGTTAAAATTATTAGGGAACTGGGAGCAGGATGGAATCTTTGTATCCAGTTACTCTGAGAAAGGAAATAATACATAAATAACTAATTTAAATTTATAAAACAACCCCAATTCTATATCATACAAATGATCAATGGATATTAACAAACAGGTTTCAAAGGAGGAAATCCAATTTATCAATGGCAGTATTTTTTAAAATACTATAAATCCCTATGAAAAAATCAATTTAATGTAATTCTTAGGCTTCACTTCAAATTGTCATATTAGTAAGATGACAAGAAGAGAAAATGATAATTGATAGACTGTGGGAAAACAGGCATATTTAAGCACTCAAGTAGTAGCAGTGATATAATCTAATAATTCAGGAAAACAACTTGGAATTATGCCTTCAAAAGCATTAAAACTCTGCATGAACTTTGGCCCATATAAGGACAAAAGTATGCTGATGGGTAGTAACATGTGGAGGTGTGTTTATGGTACCTCAGCTTTTCCTCCATTTCTAATTGTGCCAAAGTCTCCCACTGCATGGAGTCATCTCCAGTCATCCTTATCTATATCTTGCCACTGACCCAGATGGCTCAGGGGAAGAGAGTGAGGCTGGTATCTTTATACTGACTTCCCTCACTTAAATCCAATTCATTATTCACTAGCAAGTTATGGTGTCACCTCCCTTCTGTCATAGTCCTCTTCGACAATGAAGGAAAACCAAAAGCTATTTGCTATTTTTTTTTTACTTCATTGGCAGTAAATAGATATTGCAAGGTGATTGGCATGGTACTATTGTCTCCAGAAGCATACAAGCATTGATGAGTTTCTGAATAGATTCAACAGTCTCTTAATTGATATTATATTGACATACACAAAGGGCTGTCTATTCTTAGTCCAGATTTTCACAGATTTGTGAGACTTCATGAAACCATGTCCAGTGAGGTTTCATCTTCATAAAGTAGCTGATAAGTTTTGTAACATGGAAGAAAAATCAGATAGTAGGTGTCCCATAAAACTTTATAGGTTCCTTTATAACTGTCCAATGAGCCAAATCAATTCCATTGTATTCCAACCTCACTTCTCCCAGATCACGGTGAATAATGTCCTCAAGTTTACATAACAGATCCCTTTCATGCAATGAGACAGGGGAGTTAAACACTAAGAAAAGGGATGAAAACAGGTCAGAGATTCAAACACTTTAGGCAGAGGGGATAAGGCTCACATTTCACTTTTCCTGAGACACCTATTAGCCTTTTAGTTTTGAACACTGGGAAAACTTTAGGGGAGCATTTAAACTTCAAGATTGTTCCTCCTGTGTTCACCAAGCAAACAAAGGATGTTTCATTAACAGTAAACTCAAGTAAGTGTGTCCTCTTCAACATTTCCAAGAAACACCTTTCCCACTTTCCTCCAGTCATTGTGAATATAGTATTCAGTACCCAAAGCATGGTACAGACTGTTTGATGTCATTGGGTGATTGCAGGCATCTAGGTGCAGATTGTTAGTCCACAAGGCAGCTGCTTCCTCACAGGTAGAGACCTTGGTGTAACTTGGAGGTTATCACCCTCCACTGGAGGTCTCCTCCTCCTGGGATTTTTCTGCAATCCCTGTTGAAGTACCACTCCTTTTTACAGTGAAAGCATAGTGCCCCCACCCTACCCCCAAAACTTCGTGTTCTCAATCTCTCTTTCAGGTCCTTTATTCCTTCTCCTCTGTTTTCATGGCAACTACCAAAATCTTCATTTCCTTAACTTTACTTTCCTATGTTCTGCCCATCAAACAAGTACTACATGATTTCCCTGAGTTCACTAATAGTTTTCCTCCTCTAGCCAGGGCAGAATTTATGAAAGTAATCATGAATGTCTGTTGCTGATTGATTAACATAAGCTAAAGCAATTGCTTTTAGATCAGACTCATTTTCTGGATTTAACTGAGCAAATTTCTGGGCGGCAGCACATATGCTCTCCTCTGATTATTCTCTACAAAAATGGTTCTTAAGGGTGCCAAGGTCTTCAATTCTAAGAAATGCATATTTGTGATGGTGGTGTGTTTGGTCATGCATCTTTGATAGACATGGAAATGCGGGGCAGACTCAGTTTGAAAGTTCCACCCAACTGTACCAGTAATTCATTTGTTGAAGCTCGGAATCAGAGGTTCCCAAAGTGGGTAATACCACCCCCCAGGGGGTGCTGGAATGATCCAGAACTAGCAGCCTGAGGTGCAGTTGGGGGGGCGTTAAATAAAAATAAGCAGTAGTGAAGCATAAGGAAAGAAGAGAAGGAAATTTTGTAAAACCATACATTTCACTTGCTGTGTAACAGAGTTAAAGTCGCAGTGATTACATTATTTTCCAAACAAACACAAAATTCAAGTTATAACCAATCAGTGGTCAAGTCCAGGGACATCTCATAAAAAGCAAGTGTTGGCAGGCAAATATGTTACATGTTGTCCGGAACTACAGCATGCTTTAGAAGCAATATATAGCTGTCATGATTTGTTTACAAATTTAGAATATTATAAAGTTATATGACACAATATTACATCACCAAAATTCCAATTCAGGATAAAAATATGTATTTACAATAAATTACTAAATTTAACGTGTCATTTTTTAAAAGAAATGTTTTTTTTTTGAAATGATACAAATTTCAAAAAAATGTTAAGGGTTAAAGAATTTGGGGGACATGCTGAGTAAGGGGGTGATAGTCCAAATAAGTTTGCTATTTTGCTCTAGATCTTCAAATAGTACATAATTGACAATCATTAAAACCGCTTGTTTATCTGGCCAAATTTGTTCTTTACATTTATCTATGCACTGAGTCCACAATTATCTATGTACCACTGAGATTTAAAATTTAAGTGTTAGACATCCCTAATTCTATTGACTGTTTTCATTTGCCCCAAGCTTTTAACAACTCCCCTAAGGGAAAATCAGCAGGAGGCTTATTCTGTTTCAATCCCATAATGATACAGGTATCTCTTAACCATTCTGTCCCTTGGCTACCTAATGTTGAGTTAAGACTAGTTGCTCACCACTGGCTTTTCCCTCCTGTGGTGATGCTCCAGTATCTTTGTGCACAAATGAGAGAGAGAATCGATTTAGAACTCAGAAACTATTTCTCCTTATCCTTTCTGGGGGTGGGGAGTTTAATTCTCTGACCACATCACAGCTGATTGACCAATGATAGTGTCCACTCCAACACATGCTTAGACAAAGTTCCAAGTCTGGATATTATGGTAAGCTCACCCACTGACAGTCATGCTACCCATCAAGGGTGGCCAACATTGTTAAAAAGAGAAAGAAATCTTGGTTGAGGCCTAGCCCTGTGTATGTAAGGAGGATTTTGTTAGCTTTTTAGAGTTTAGTTTCTCAGGATCCATGGCCATGGCAATGTCTAGTTTCCAGGTTAGATAATAACTGCAAGAATAGCCCCAAGGATTCTAGATAGTAACTCCTAGAATTATAGTGATAGGCAGTCCTATTGAGTCTGTTCCATGAGACATCGAGTGACCTAATTTATTTTTACTATGCTTGAACAGAATGATGATATTGCTAAAGTTAACCTGAGAGCTTAAAACATTAAGGAAAGATGCCTTCTTTGTTTGTTGCCCTATAAAGAAAGTGGGCACTGGTCAGTGAGTGGGGCAACCACAAGGAATCCATAGGAGAATCTGTGTATGCCTTGACTGGCTCCCATCAGGGTTTGAGGGGATTTAGAGGAGTGCACTAGGTGTATCTCTATCAGTGGATTCCATCAAGACATAGGGGTAGTTGTCCCTATTCTTTTTAGCCCCTACAAGAAGGGTGATAAGGGAATGCTGTAGGAGTCTATTCTCCCATTATCACTCACACTTTGAGAAGACTAGATTAGAATAAAGTAAGATTATTAACCCCTCTGCAACTGTCTTCCTGTCCTGCCTGTCTCACCAGATCAAGAGTAAACCTGTCAAAGGCTGAAGACAGAAAACTCCAGTGCTTCCTGTGTGTTATCTGTGAAACACCCCGGTAAATGAGGCAGAATCAACCAAGGTATTTTATTAGCATACCAAGGCAGCAAGCAGTTGGAATGTGACTGGTATGGATTTCAAACTGTGGGTGGCCTTTATAGAAAGGAGTAAACAACTTCCACATAATGAAGGAAGTTTGCTGATTGGTATCCATATTGTGAGGCAATGGCTTTGGCCACCTCAGCTTTACTCTCATATCTAAGTGCATATAACTAATGATATTTCTGGACTACCATCTCCTGCAGCCTGGATGAACATTCACCCAAAGTTTAAAAACACGCTGATCACTCAGACTAACTCTAGAAAAAATGAATGACTTTGCAAAACTACTCCGTTTTACATTCTTTCTCATGGAGTCTGGCCACTATTATTGGGTCATTGGGGAAGTTTGTCATCACAGTTCTGGGTTTTCTTCTACCACTTCACTCTTGCTTTTTTCCTTCTTCATTATAAGATGCCCTGTTTCTTTGGCTTATCTGCTTACTTGGTGGCAGTTGGTGCAGTCTTATCTCCAATGGATTCTTTTTGTATCCCAATTCTTTTCTGATCCTGCTATTTCTTAGTGCTCTCTTTTTCAAATTATATTTATTTACTTATCTTTGAATGCTTTGTATCAAGCTCATTCCCTTAGCACTCCAATCAGTTGTATGTTCCTTGGGTATAAGGAATGTTCTAGGTTTGGTTTTTGAAATCTCAGTAACTAGCATAGGCCCTTACACCCAGTAGTAGCTGAATAAATTCAAGTTTTAGCCTTATCAGTTACTCCCCACAATGCCCCAAATATGAATTGTTTCAAGAGAAACTAATTCTTCATATTTTAGAAGGTAAAAATGCTAATTATTTATATATTTAAAAGTAAAGTTTTTTTCCCCTTTTATTGTACTAGAAAAATATAGATAGATATAGGAGTAAACCAAGGATTTCTCCTTTCCCAATATTAATATGTCTAGAAATATCATAAATAGCAACAAGAAAAAAATTAAAAACATGAAATTGGAAAAGGGACAAAATTGACAGAACAGAAACAGGTAACTGATAAATTCTACAAAATAATAGGAAGCAAAATAAATCCACAAAAAACTTGAACATTCTATATTGCAATAATTCAGCACAATAGAAAATAATAAAAAGAGAAGTCCTTTTTCCATGAAGTCTTCAGATAATTAGCTTAATTTACTTAAATAATTCTTAAAGAAATCCACATTCTCTGACCCTTTCTCTGTTTCAGGTCCTGTCCCTGAGTTAGGACTCCCATCCCAGCCCCTAACCCCACCCCCCCAACAAACAAATAAAGAAACAAGCAAAAACAAGTGTAAGGGCAATAACCAAGGCTTGGGAAGAATAGCCATTCCCTTCCACCAATAAATAGGGAGATGGGGTCTGGACTGGGGACCTCCAGCACCTTCCCATTATCTCTGTCTGCCCATGAGTCTGGACCCTGTGTGTCTGTCTGTCTTCCTGGCTGCTTGATGAAATGTTTGTCCATGTTCCTTTTCCTCTCCTGTCTGTGTGTCTGTCTGCACCCCACCCCAGTTTCTCTGTGCTTTTGCTTCTCTGGTCCCAGCCCCTTAGGTCCTTGACCCATGTGTCCTGGCCTTCTTCCTCAGGCATTCAGTCTGCTTCCTGTTTCCTTCCTTCTGTTTCTTAAGTCCTGGGACAAAATCAGTATCATGTATCATGTCTGCAGAATTGGGGCAAGTATCTGTATTTGTTTTCACCTCTCTTATTTCCTTGGGAATCTTATGTAGATAAGCAGTTGAGAAGAAAGGTAGGAATGTAGTATATGACCTGGGGCCACATCAGTGAAGTGTTGGCCTAATTGTAAGAAATTAAGCAATTCTCTAGAGTAAGAAGTGTCTGTTTTGCATCTGAAAGCTTCCCCTTTACCTTTCAACCTCTGTATTTTAGCCCCTAGAGAACTTAAGACTTTTGCTGAAATCTCAGTGGAGCATTCTTCTTAGAGAATTATCTCTTTTGTACTGGAAGAAATAAATAACCACTGAAATTGATACAGCAGGGGAAATATATGAAATTTGTACACTATGAATTTGGGGTGAGACACCTCTTTCCTCTTTCATTATAAATAAGGACTGTTGTCAGTCAATATTATAGTGTGATTCTGGGTCAAAGGGAGGCCTCTTAAGGCTCCTGTCCCACCTAGGTGGTACAATGGATGGAGTTGTAGGTCTGGAGTCAGGAAAATTTATCTTCCTGAGTTCAAATCTGTCCTCAGACAACTTAATACCTGTGTAACCCTGGACTAGTCAATTAACCCTCTTTGCCTCAGTTTCTTCATTTGTAAAATGATCTGTAGAAGAAAATGACAAAACACTACACCATCTTTGCCAATTAAATCCCCAATGGGGTCATAAGCAGTCAAACAAGACTCAAAAACACCAGAGTAACAACAAAATAGCAAAATAGTACTCAATAGACTCTGGTATTAGGGCATAATGAGTTAGAGTATGAACAAAGACTTATCCTCCTCTGTGGGATCAAGATTAAACCTACATTAATTTAGTTATTGACAGAATTGTTCTTTTACTTTGTTGTTATTATTTTGTATCCCCACGTGCACTTCTCTTTTTTTTTTACTGTTTGACTCTCTCTTTCTGTGATTCTGTAAAAAAAGGTTTACATGGCACAGCTTGGCCTAAAAAGTCAGAATTTGGAACAATAGCAGAAATTGTCAGAAAAAGAGATTTTGCTTTGATATAAGACAAAGCACTATCATAAGTATAGATTTCCTAAAGTAGAAGGGACTGCCTCAAGGCTTATTGAGTCTCCTTCATGGAAGATTTTTGAACAGAGGCTAGTTAATCAGTGGTTGGGGATTTTGTGTAAGAGTTGAGTTAGATGACTTACCAGATTCTTTTCAGTTGTGAGATTGTATGATCTTTACATTTTTTTTCTATTGAAAAAGTGCCCAAATATGTCAGAAAGAGAATAAAAGAGAGCAATTTCTATCATACGTTAGAGCCATATTAAAAAATGAGGTAAAAAATTGATGAATAATCTGAATCATTTAAATCAACCGATCTTCAATTGAAATAACTGAGGCAAAAGTCTGGTTCCTGAATAAACTGGGTAATTATTTCAATCTCCTATTTTACTTTGCTATGCCATAATGATATAAGTAATTCTGTAATTTAAACATTTTTAAAAATGTGTGGTGAAAACAAATTGTTGGTAAGTAAAATTCTATTTTAAAATAAGGGAACTTGCAATTTAAAGGACAATGTGATTAATCTGTTTTTATTAATCCATATCACCCAAATAAATATTCTCTATAAATTCAAATTTAAAAATATAATTCAAATCCTATTTGGGTGATCTAGTTCTCACAGCATTTCTTTCAACACTTAAAAGTCGTTTGGAATTTGTATAAGAAAATCAACAAATGAAAGTGTGTGTGTGTGTGTGTGTGTGTGTGTGTGTGTGTGTATGTATGTGTATATACATAATCATAAAAAGTCTATAGAAAAGTATAGGTGGCTATGGAAAGATTTAAATAGAAAGCATTAAGAAATTGGAATGCTTGCTTTAGGTACTGAGTATGAAATAGATACTTTTTTCAAAGCTTCTCTTACCACATAATTTCATTTTGAAAAAATCCTTAGACATCCTAGACCAATAAATCTCAATGATGCTGCTGTACTGCTAAGCCATGATTAGCTTTACAATAATGTATGACAAAAGGATGAAGTGATATAGCCCACTGTAATAGCTTCTTTATATTCTGTAATATGATCATTCAAAACTGCTTTAGTTGATCCATTTTACCTCTTACTACAGAGTATATGAATTACAAACATATTCTCTTTCACATAGACAAAGTGAAATAAGGAGTTGAAGCAGTTTTCCAACGGATTCAATCAATGTAAAAAATAAAATAAGCTCACTCTTATTTCAAGTCTACTTAAAACAGTTCTAAGAAAAGTTGCACAAATTTTGGACAGATAGACAATTCTCCTGGTTCCTCTCAAAGATTTACTATTCCTTTGTTAACCTTTCCTATTTTAAAACCAAGATAACTGGACAATCATTCCATCCTTTAATATAGTTAGATAAAACATAGTTTATATCATATACAAATGCACACACTTGTTTTATCACTTAAAAATCATATTCATCCATTGGATGCATCTTTCTTCTAATTTTACTTCCTATGATGACTCATTATTTTTTTTCCTTTTTAGTGACTTGCTTTTGTTTGTTATTTTCAATTTATCCTATTTGCAGCTTGTTTGTACATGGCTGTTTGCATGCAGTTATGCCCATTAGATCCTGATCTCCTTGAGAACTTGTTTCCCCAATCTTTAGCACAGTTCCTAGCACTTATGTGCTTAATAATTGTTTATTTACCATCTCACTATATATAGCACTTTGAGAAATTTACAGCATTATATGTGGCATTCCAATCTTATATTATTTATATTTCTAGGTTTTGATATCTTGTAGATCATCTTCAGGAGCCATATTACTGAAAAATTATTGCCACTACATATCAAAAAGAGATTAAATTTCCTTTAGAAAAATTGTTGGAGGTGAAGCTCTCTAGTCACCTCAATTTAATGTAACACAAGGGTCTGCTACTCATGGGCTACCAGTATAAAAAGGTCCCCAAAGATTAGGAGTCAGTTCCTTCCACCATTCCCAGTTCCCTACATTATCTCTGTAGAAGATATGGAATGAAAGGAGAAGAGAGACATAAGGGAAGGAGATAAGGATCAAAAAAAGCTAAGTTATATGTGCAATTCTCACCTGCCAGACCAAGACAGATATTAACCATAATCATCTTCTTAAATGTATACCAGTTAGAATTATGAAAGTGCATTTTAAATAGTCCCAAATTTAAACCCTCAAATTACTTCTAAAGCTATATTTATTTCCTAAGAAATTAATTCATTTTTATGTGGAGTTGCATTTTTAAAACCAGAGTTTTACTTTTTGCATGCCCAAATCACCTAAAATGGAGGCACCCTACATCTCTAAGAAAACATGCTGTGTTCCTTTACCTTATGGGTTGGAATAGCCTTTTTTCTTTGGCTGCATAAGTGGAACAGGCTGCATTTTTTAAAACTCTCAGGCTGGAACAGTTTTACTCTCCTTGTATGCTTTTTTTTTTTCCTGTTTTGCTTCTAAAGAGGGTAAATGTCCACCCACATAGCAGATGCTATGAACTTCAGAACCATTGACAAGCAAGGGACTCAAGCCATGGTAACTTTGGGAGCAGAATTCCAGACCAAATTTTTCAATAAACAAATGCAACACAGAACTCCAGAAAAGATAGCCTGCCTAGGTCTCAAGGTCAAGTGGACTTTGGACTTGGAACTTGGAAATGTACTATAAAGAAAATGAGCTGAACTGGGTATCTAATCTCCTTCCACTCCTCAGAACAGGAGATGTTTTAGGGTTGATTATGCCTCACATATTAGGAATTTGTTTGTTATACTTTTGAAGTAAATACCCTGTTGTTAAAACTAATCCAATTATTTTAGGGTTAATAGGGTAAAGAGGACCCTTGTAAAATTGAAGAAACCCTACCTGTGAGGGCTGAAACTATTTGTAGAGAGCCTAGATACTACCCAAACTCTCTCAGATGTACTTGAGAACACTGTGGGAAGGATAAAATGGAACAGACTTAGCCTTCAGGGGGGCAGGGTGGTCACTGTTACATTAAATAGTAGTGTATTAAATAACCAACTCTATTTTTCCATTCCTATTTGTCTTGGAAAGTGGCAATTAGCTGAATAAGAGAAACTATCCTGTATCCAAATGTCCTCCATGGACATCTAACAATCAGACCTTATAATAGCATAGACATAACATGGTCATTGATACCATGTTCGAGAAAGTCATAATTCCTGTGTGTGGAATACAAATCAAGCTGCAGAAGGTGCCCACTGTCTAAAGAGCACCAGAATTGAGTATAGAGACAATTATCACCTGAAGATTGTGCAATAAGTGATGGATTTTTCCCCATAGAAGGGGAAAAACTGAAATTTTATTAAGGATAGTGGAATAGCAACAGAAAAAATAAAAAGAAAACTCGATTAATATTTGGTGTCACATAGCTTTGTAGGTATCAGTGCTGCTTGAAAACTTAGTATGACAAGTGTCCTCCACAGAGTCCTATTCTGATACCTCAGCACGATATGGAGGTAACCCTGGTATCTTGAAAACAGCAGAGGACAAGCTCTGGAGGATTCTATCCTATGAACAAGGTTTCAAGTACGGTCCTAACTACATACTGCGGTGATAGAGATTAATAAAGATAAACAGAAGTTCAAAATGTCTAAGTTTATCAGTTTACTAACAGAATATATAAAATCTTTTAACAAAGTGGATTGAAATGGCTTCCTCAGTTCAACCAATGACCCAATGATGCCTCCCGACTGATCTTTTAAGCCTAGATGTTTCTTTCTTCTGATCGGTCTGATAATTTATCATTTGGACCTGGCTATGATAAGATAATTCTGATTATTGGATATTTTAATAAGGAGGTGAGATGAGAGTCATCTTAGTGTCTTCCCATTCAGAAAATGGAAATAGTTCTCAGATAATAGGATTAGGTTGAAGGTAATTGGAGTGGTCTGCATGAACTTTGGTTGAATCAGCTATAATTTGGGTTGAGAGGATGGTGGGTGAAGTTACAAAGAAATTTCCATTTGAGTTGCGAGGGTGTCAGATGAGGTTACAAAGATGGATGATAGCAGAGTGGAGATACAAATTACAATGATAGAATTCAGGTTACCTGAGTAAAGGGTGGAGTGATTAAAAGACAAAAGCTTGTTTTTATTTCTCGGGAATGTTGTTTGTCCTTTTTCTAAGAGGACCTAAGACAACCAAAGTCTTGTCTTGTATGAATTAGATTTAAGTGAGACAGAGGTGCATGAAGTTCTCAGACTCTCTCTCTTCCTGACTCATCAAAGTCCAGTGGTAAGACAAAAATCAAGAGGACTGGCCATGGCCTGGGGCATCTTGCCTAATTGACTAAAAAACTCTAAGCAGGCCATTGCACCTGCTTCAGACATTTTTATGGTCACTGGAAGCACTTTTTCTCATCTGCTCATAACACCAGGGAAATCCTTAAATGTGTGGGGTAGACATCCCCTTAACCCATTTATGGATTTGGGGCCTATTGGTTTCCCTCTTCTTGGTTTAGCCCATCTGTCAAGATTATTTTCCCAGGGTGTGGCCACTTCACATGCTATAGCTTCTTGGAGGCACAAGTGAGAGTTGTGTGACAAGTAGGTATCAAAGGTAGATGACCAGCCAAGAAAAGGGCACCAGAGTTGCTAGCCCTCCCTGAATATCGGATACACTCCTCCGAAATCTAGATGAAGGGTGAAATTACAAACGTAAGGAGCTTAAACTCGCCCTGCATGGGAGAGTGTTACATCTATGCCAACCTGACTAAATCTTAAAAATAGAACTAAAATTAATATACAATTTTACTATGCTATTTGTTTTACATAAACCAACATAAGTAAAGAGGAGCTCATCACTAACAGAAGATCTACTTCAGATAGAATTGTTTTGCCTTGGAAACTCACAAAAAGAAATGGAAAAAGTGAAATGGCTCTTAGTTCAGTATAACCTTGTTCAGGAAGAAAGGTGCTTAGGAGCAATGTTTTTACCATCAGGTAGAAATAACTTATCTGATGGCATTTGAAATGTAAGATCCTTGTTTAATGACTGATGAATTTTCAAGGGACTGGAGAAAATAGATTAAAATAATATTAACTTTCTTGTTATTGATGAAATCAGAAAATAAAACCAAAGTTTTACATAAGTAAAAATATGGCTTATAGTTTCTCCTTGGAGAAATAAATAAAGGATTTGCTTTATCATATGTCTGAACAGCAAAAAATATTATTTCATGGTATAGCTGGTTATCTCATATTTCAGTGATCATCATGTGCCTTTCAAAGAAGATTACTGATGCATGTTGAGGTTGCTGGGAAACCAAGAAAGGTCAGGATACAGGCTGAGCCTGGCTGGAAAGAATTCAAGCATTCAAGTATTCTTTCAGTCAAAGTACCAGGGTTTATTATAAGGCCAATTGAATGGACTATATTCCTAAGGAATCTGCAGCGTGTTGGGGTGAGATTGATACTTACATACAAAAAAAGAAAAATAGACAGTGAGAAGATTTAGATGGGATTAAGGAGTGGTAAATAGTCTGAGAAGTCAGGGGCAACATTGAAAGGGTTTAGGTGAGATTAAGGAGGGATTTTGGGTGGGTCAGAGAATCGTAGTGAAAGGCCTATTGAGTATGTAGGTAGGATGGGTCAGATGCCTCTGGTGAGAGGTCAGTGAAAAGTTCAGGCCTGGGTTGTTGAAAGGTATGGGGAAATTCAGGGTCCAGGTCCATCACTCCATCACTACCATTAAAACACCTTTATTTTTGTAGTAAGACTTGTCAAAGATAAATGGTAGATAAATTTAATGGAGAACTCAATTATTCTCTCCATCTTCAACAACTTCAAAGGAAAGGTGATCAAAGAGATATAATGTAAAAAAAAGGTGGAAAATACAGTTTTAGAGAAAGAAATGAGAAGTCAAAGTCTTGAAGACAAAAAGAAGTTTTATGCCTATTTATCATTAATATTTTATCCAAGAAAAGAGTCTAATGATACTAGATATATTGCGAACCAAAAGTCTCCTATTATATCTCAAAATATAGTAAATTTCTGTTTACTAGTATGGTAGAAATTTTAAATGATCTTTCTGCATATAATCAGGCTACTGATTTCTTAAAAGTTCAAGATCAGATAGGAAAAATCAAAATGAAAAAACATACCACATATAATGGAGACAGGGCCAGCTTGACTGATTTAAAGAAGTTTTTGATATCAATAAATGGAAAGAAAATCAAGAGACATTGAAACAGTTGATTGCAATTTCATATGAAAATTTAAATTAAGTAAATCAATTTCAAGATTAAAAGAGTCCAGAAATGAGTTCAACCAATAAACATTTGTTCTTCTTGACAAGTGGAGGATTATGACAACCAGGAACAATATTGGTTTAATCTATAAATTCATGTTACAGTTCTTTCAGTGGAAGATAGTGGAAGATTATGAGCAACAACAGTAAGAAATAGTGGAAGGAAAATCTGTAGAGAAAACAAGATACCATTGTGTTTATTTTTTACAGAATATATATATATATGGGGGGGGGTGGATGAATGCGTGTGTGTGCGTGCGTGTGTGTGTGTGTGTGTGTGTGTGTGTGTGTGTGTGTTCTTCACAGAAAAATACTGCCTTAAAGGCTTTACTCGAATAAGATGTTACCTGTGGATATGACAGTATCATACAAGATTCCTTGCAAGATATAACGCAGTAGCATTGATGTCCCTCTGGTTATTTACATTAAGTGAATTATAAAACATGGAGATAGACAGCATGCTTTCCAGGGTTGTTTGTCACTATCACAGTGGATGTTCAGGACAAAATGAAAATTAAAGAAGGATTCACTCTAGATGATGAAATTCTCCAGAAGCTCCTGTTTGGGTTTAGCATTGTTTTGATTGAATCTATGACTGGATTACAAATTATTTTAAATAAGATTCCTAATCCTTCAAATCAATTTGACTTATCAGTGAGGGACAGGGGAGTAGGGAGTCACAACTAGAAGAAGATTCCCTATTACTAAAGCTATGAAATTCAGTTGTACATAAAATCTGTTGGATTGTTCCTTTAGTACCTATGTTTTGGACAGATTCTGCATATGGATAAAAATTTGGGCATGGAAGTGAATAGAAAGGAATTGGATTGGATTGGATGGAAAGGAAAGGGATTGGAAGAATGGATTGCCTTTAGAAAATTGTGTAGTAGTTTGAATAATGCCAAAACTTCTCTCTGAAAAAAAGACTCATTGTTTAAAAAAAGAAAAATAATACTATTCTAATAATATATGGTTTCAGCTTATCACAGCTTCCAAAGAGTCAAACTTAAGGGTCATCCAAAACACAATTCAAAGCTGCAAAGTAGCATGAGTTACTGGCAAGACATAAGCTACCAAAAATGATGTAGGAGCAGCAAATGAACAAAAATAGGTGCAATAAAAAGAGTATGACCGTAAAGGTCCATTGAGCATGAGGAATAAATGATAAGTAGCCCATATGTTCCATTATTATGCACACTATTTCAGTAGATATCCACATTTCTGTTTTCCTCCCCTGCTAAGACTCTGCAGCTCCTTTTCTTTAGACCTGAAGTGCTTTACTGGTGAGAATTTACCATATCTTGGTACCTTCAAACTCAACATGCTACAGATATGGGTATTGAACTGAGTACAATTCCTCCATCTGTGAACTGAACACAACTCCCTCCATCTTGTGTGAAATTTTAACTCACCCATTAGAGGACTTTCTTGCCATGCTCTCTACATGTATGACCCTCTCCACAAGAACATCCTGTTGTGATATCATCTAGTCTGGGAGAGCGCAAAGGTTCCCTGAATCCAGGAACCAGTTTGACCATTAGATCACCAGTATCTTATCTAAATAAGCCGGCTATTGTAACATCTCCTCTCAATCACTTTTTGTCTGAAGCCTTCTCTCTTCTTTGTGATTTAAGCAAATATAAACCCCAAGTAAAACCACTTTGGAGAGTCTCTGTCCCTGTGAATGGGGCTCCCTTGATGGCAAGCCAATGAGCTTAAACCCCAAGATAAATTTGCTATTTTGGGGGTCTTATTATTCCCCCATTTCTTTAGATGGATTCCCTCCTCCTTGATTTTTTGCTCATACTGTGGAAACAAAGCTCAATATTATAGTTCCTGGAAAGGATATTTCAATCAATTTCCCTAACACTCCATTTAAGGTTCTCTGATGTCTAAGAACAAAACATTCTCTGTTGGCCATAACTCCTGAATATATACTGTCTTTCCCTATTAGAACATAAGGTTATTAAGGGCAGAATTTGCCTTATTTTTTCATTTATTTCTCTAGCACTTAACCCCAAACTTGGCACCTAGTAAAAATGTAACTGTTTCATTTAAATAATTCCTTTCTCTAATCTTAGAAGAATGCTAATATTTTTGCAGAAATGTTATTAGCAATACTGGACTACATCTACATATATATTTATTTGCCTCATCCCTCCATGGTATGAGAATAAGAACATTTATTTTTAAAGAAGGAAGATGCTGAAGTATGTCAAATAAATCTTTGTTTTTTTGCAAATAGTTAATTATAAGGGAGTTATTTTTTCTTTAGCTTTTAATAGAACTCATTTGAAATTTTATTTGCATAGAGGAAAGTTTTTCCCTGAAGAAAATATTCCTCTATTCCTTTTGGAGTTGGAAGGGCTGTGGGTTTAGGGTATTGTTTATATCATTATCCACAAATGATATGTTCATTAATTTTACAGAATTAATTTTTCCCTCACTTCTTGTTATTGGTGTTTTATGAGCAATGGGAAAATTCACTTGTCAGGGATTTATTTATAAATGGAGGTAATAAAAAAATACAGTAGATCCTCTCATGATGGAGCATGCACATCCCTGAATTCAGTAACAGTCCCTTCTGCCCTGACTCCATGATTTAAGCAATCAGGTAGAAAAGCTTATGACACCTGGTGTACACTGAGTAGACGAAGAGATAGATCTCTGATAGCAGGTCTTTCAGGGCCAGCTTTTGAGAAGACATGACCTGATCACATTCAGAACATGGAAGAAGGAAGAATCTTTCCCTACCAAAGCAAGAGTGGGAAGTGGAGAGGCAGAGAACTGGGAAGGAAGGAAGGAAGAAAGGAAGGGAAGAAAGAAGGAAGGAAGGAAGGAAGGAAAGAAGGAAGGAAGAAAGGAAGGAAGGGAAGGGGAGGAGGGAGAGAAAAAAAGAAAGGAGGGATTGAGAAAGTTCTAAATGTGATCCAATCCTATGGTCCCTGTTAGATAAATCCAGGGTGAAGTTCAATGTCAATGTCAATTCATTGTATATGACATAAGATATCAATGACAATAATTATAGATAATTATTTACTGTTTTAAGTATTATAGATATATATTATAGAATATATTGTCATATCATTTGACTATCAAAACAGCACTTTGAGGAAGTCAGTAATAGTACTATAGTACTATTAGTACATATGTACATAGTACATATATCCATACATATGTGTATGCATACACATATACATGTATACATACATATGCATATACACATACACATGCATATGTATATACATACATATATACATACACATGCATCCCCGTACACACATTTAGGTAAAGAAATACTTACAATTTAAAAGAAAATTGTATTCTGATCTGCTAATGCAATACATTGACTAAAAAAGTTGCTTATAACAATCTGGACAAGGTATTTTTCATCTCATTTCTTTCTTCCTTTTCCCCCAGGGGAAATCAACATTTATTGAGCACCTACTAAAGTGCCAGACTCTGTGCTCAACCTCAGAGCCATTATCCAAAGCATGGATGGATCAAGGGATATGAATGGTTTTTAGTAGGAAAAATGCAAACTAACAAGATACATATCAAGTTACTAAGAATAATAGAAACACAAATTAAAGCAAGTCATGCTCATAAGATTGACAATGATAAATGATAGAAATCATCAGCGTTGGAAGTGTTTGTGTTCGTCCTTCTTGCTGAAGAAGACCATGCCATCAGAGAAATGACATGACTTGCACTTGACCCTGCTTTGAGAGAGGGAGGGCTGGGCAGGTCACCAGTCTCACTTCTCCTCCAGAGCCATCTGAATCCAGTGACCGGATATTCCTCAGGATGACTGGAGATAACCCAGGATGCGCTGGGAGAATGTGGGCCCTTTAGGCCCAAGTCTTTGCAGGTACTTACTTAGGGTGAGACAACACTCATTCATTGAATAGGCTTATTTAAGAAGTAGCCAGGGCATGTCCCCTTTAATGAGGTCAAGTAAATGAAAGATATCAGGGTGGGTGGGAAACAGCAACAGTTACTGTACATAATCAAGCTCAAGCTAGGAGGGTCCAGAGGAGGCCCTAGGTAGGGGCCCAATGGAGTTTCAAAGTGCAGTAGATTTAAGGTTTTGGGAAAGGACAAGACAGGACAGGGGCCTGGACAGGAAAAAGGGAAGGGAAGGGAAGGGAGGGGAGGGGAGGGAGGAGAGGAGAAGGTAAGGGAAAAAGCAAAGGAGCCAGTAAAATCCAAGTCAACTGGGCATCTTTTGGCCATCCAAGTTTACCTTTCTTTGGAGAGAAGAAGGAAGGGGAGGGGGAGGCAGACAGGAGAGGAGGAGGTGAGTTACCCAGCTAGCATTCAGCCAGCTGCATCTACTCACAGGATTGTGTTCATTGTTGTCGTTGAAAGGGGTTAGCACAAGACAGGCACACCAACCTCTCCCTAAAATACCCTCCCCTTTTTCAGTTGGCTTACCCTATTAGAATTTTAAAAAATTGTCATGATATTTGTATTTGTATCCTCAGTGCTTAGCAGTGTGCCTCTCCCATAGTAAACACTTCATGCACTTTCTTTTCTCTCTTCATTCAAACCAGTTAAACATTTATACTGTTATACCCTTGAGTTCCTCATCACCATGCCTTGCTACTCAATCCACTGTGTCACCTTCATGCTCATTCATTTCCAAGCCCAAGTACTGAGTTGCTTTACTCTTCTCCATTCCTACATGTATGCTGCTGAATAACGGTGGGGGAAATCAATCAGAGTTATGGTTTCTACAACCAATGATTATTATATATTCTCAATCAGGTCCTCACAGGTACATGATAACCATTTTTTTCTTTTTTTTTCCACTTTAAATTTATTTATTTATTTTTAGTTTTCCACATTCACTTCCACAAGGTTTTGAGTTCCAAATTTTCTCCCGATATATCCCCTCTGCCCACCCCAAAACAGCATACAGTCTGATTATCATTTCCCCTAATCTGTCTTCCCTTCTGTCACACCCCTCCTCACATTCCAATGTCTTTCCCTTCCTCACTCTCCACCCATCCCCATTAACAAGGCAAACAATTCAGTATAGGTTACACATGTGGAGTTATGCAAAACACTTTCATAAAAGTCATGTTGTGAAAGACTAAATTTATTTCCCTTCATCCAATCCTGTTCCTCATTTATTCTATTCTCTTCTGATCCTATCCCTCCTGAAAAGTTTACTTCTGATTAACCCCTCCTCCCATTTGCCCTCTTTTATATCATCTCCCCAGCCCCCAAGTTTATCCCCTTCTCCCCTGCTGTCCTGTAGTGTTAAGATAGGTTTTCATACCAAATTAAATGTGAATATTATTCCTTCCTTATGCCAATGAGATAAGAGTAAGGTTCACTCTTTCTCTCTCACCTCTCCCCTTTCCCTCTATTTCCCTCCAAGCCTTTTCTTGCTTCTTTTATGTGAGATAATTTGACCCACTCCATTTCTGCATTTCTCCTCCTAATATATTCCTCTCTCATCCTTTAATTTATTTATTTTTTTTGGATATCATCCCTTCCTATTCAACTCACCTTGTTCCCTCTGTCAATATTTATATAATCTCTCCAACAAGCCTAATATGAAAAAAACTCTCAAGAGTTGTAAATATTATCTTTTCACATAGGAATGTAAACAGTTCGACTTTACCAAGTCCCTTATGATATCTCTTTCCTGTTTACCTTTCCATACTTCTCTTGATTCTTGTGTTTCAAAGTCAAATTTTCTGCTCAGCTCTGGTCTTTACATAAAGAATTCTTTAAAGTCCTCTATTTCATTGAATGATAACTTTTCTCCCCCTATTATACTCAGTTTTTCTGGGTAAGTCATTCCTGGTTTTAATCTTAGTTCCTTTGACTTCTGGATCATATTCTGAGCCATTTGATCATTTAAGGTAGAACTTACTAGACCTTGAGTTATCCTGAATACATTTCCACAATACTCAAATTGTTTCTTTCTGGCAACTTGCAACATTTTCTCCTTGACCTGGGAGCTCTGAAATTTGACTACAATATTCCTAGGAGTTTTCCTTTTGGCATCTCTTTCCACAAGGGATCAGTGGATTTTTTTCTATATCTATTTTACCTTCAGGTTCGACAGTATTGGGTCAGTTTTCCTTGATAATTTCTTGAAAGATTATATCTAGGCCTGCTTTCTGATCACGGCTTTCAGGTAGTCCAACTATTTTTAAGTTGTCCCTCCTGGATCTGTTTTCAAGGCTAGTTGTTTTTGCAATGAGGTATCTCACTTCGTTTGGTATTTTTTTCATTCATTGGTTTTTGTTTCATAATTTCTTGATTTTTCAGTCATTAGCTTCCATCTACTCAATTCTAATGTTTAAGGAATTATTTTCTTCAGTGAGCTTTTGTATCTTATTTTCCATCGGGCCAGTTCTGCTTTTTAGTGCATTCATCTCCTCATTGCCTTTTTGGATCTCTTTTGCTGTTTGGGTTAGTCTATTTTTTAGTGTTATTTTCTTCAGCATTTTTTGGGGTCTCCTTTAGCAAGCGGTTAACTGTTCTTTTCATGATTTTCTTGCATCACTCTCATTTCTCTTTCCAATTTTTGTCCTACTTCTCTTAGTTGATTTTCAAAATCTTTTTTGACCTCTTCCATGGCTTAAAACCAATTGCCATTTTTCATGGAGGCTTTGGATGGAGGAAATTTGACTCTATTGTCTCCTTCTGGTTGTGTGTGTATTTTTTTAATTTTTTAAATTTTATTTATTTTTGGTGTTCTACAAATCACTATAATATAACTTAGATTATTTTCCCCAACCTGCTCCCTATTTCCCCTTTCCCTTACCAATATGGTATATAGGTTCTACATATACATTCCTATTAAATACATTTTCACTATATTCATGCTGTGTAGAAGAATTAAAATGAATGGGAGAAATCATATAACAAACCAAAATGTAATACAAAAGAAAATGATCTGCTACATTCTGCAATTGAATTCCATACTTCTTTCTCTGGATGGGGAAGGCATTTTGCTTTAAATGCCCATTAGGAATTTTTTTAAGTCCTTTGTATTGCAATGAAGTTCCAAGTCTACCAGAAAATAACTCTTGCACACTGTGGTCATTGCTGTGCACAAAGTTTTCCTGGTTCTGCTCCTTTTGTGCAGCATAAGATCATATAAGCCTTTCCAGGCCTATCTAAAGTCTTACTCTTCAGCATTTCTTATAGCACAATGGTACGCCATCACATTCATATACCATAATTTATTAAGACTTTACCCAGTTGATGGGCATGCCCTTGATTTCCAGTTTTGGGCCACCACAAAAAGTTCTGCTATAAATATTTTTGTGGATGTTGGACCCTTTCCCATTTTTATAATCTCTTAGGGATAGAGTCCTGGAAGCAATATTTCTTGGTCAAATGGTATGCATATTTTGTAGCCCATTGGGTATAGTTCCAAATTGCTTTCCAGAATGATTGGATCAGCTCACAGTTCTATCAACAATGAATTAGTTTTCCAACTCTACCACTTCCTCTCCAACATTTATCATCTTCCTGTTCTGTGTTGTTAGCCAATCTGATAGGTGTGATGTGGTACTTCAGAGTTGTTTTGATTTGCATCTCTCTAATCAGTAGTGATTTAGAGTGTTTTTTCATATGACTATACCTTTTCTTTCTTTTTCTGAATACTGCCTGTTCATATCCTTTGACCATTGGGGAATGACTTTTATTCTTATACATTTGACTCAGTTCTCTATATATCACAGACACTAGCTGCAAAAATTTTGTTCCAGCTTTCTGCATCCCTCCAAGTTTTGGATGCATTGGGTTTGGTTATGCAAAACCTTTTCAGTTTAATGTAATCAAAATTATCCATCTTGCACTTCGTAATGACTTCTTTCTCTTCTTTAGTCAGAAATTCTTCCCTTCACTTTTAAATCTGATACACTTTTCCTTGCTCCACCAATTTGTCCATAGTATCGATCTTTATACCTATATCATACACCCATTTGGACATTATTCTTGTGTACGATGTCAGGCATTGGTCTGTGCCTAGTTTCTGCCACTCTTTTATTCAGTACTATCAGTAATTTTTGTCAAACAGTGAGTTCTTATCCCTGAAGCTGGAGTCCTTGGGTTTATCAAACAGTAGATTGCTATATTCATTCCCTACTGTGTCTTGAGTACCTAGCATATTGCACTGCTTTACCCTTCTGTTTCTTAGCCATTGTCAAGTGGTTTTGATAACTGTTGCTTTATAATACAATTTGATATCTGGTAGAGCTAGGCCACCTTCGCTAGCATTTCTTTACATTAGTTCCTTTGTTATTCTGGAAATTTTGTTCTTCCAGATGAATTTTGATATTATTTTTTCCAGCTCTAGAAAATAACTATCAGATAGTTTGATTGGTATGGCACTAAATCAGTAAATTAATTTAGGTAGAATTGTCATTTCTATCATATTGACTTGGTCTACCCATGAGCAACTGAGGTTTTTCTACTTACTTAGGTCTGACTTTATTTGTGCGAAAAATGTCTTGTAATTGTGTTCATATAGTCCCTGGATTTGTTTTGGCAAGTAGACTCTCAAATATTTAAAGTGTCTACCCTAGCTTTAAATGGGATTTCTCTTTCTATCTCTTGCTATTGGGCTTTGTTAGAAAATATATAGAAATGCAGCAGATTTGTGTGGGTTCATTTTGTAACCTGCAACTTAGCCAAAGTTGTTTACTATTTCAAGTAGTTTTTTGCTTGAATATCCAGGATTCTCTAAGCAAACCATCATATCATCTGCAAAGAGTGATAACTTAGTTTCTTCTTTGCCTATTCTAATTCCTTCAATTTCTTTATCTTCTCTAGTTGCTAGAGCTAACATTTCTAGTACCATTTTGAATAACAGTGGGGATATGGACATCCTTGTTTCACCCCTGAGCTTATTGGAAATTCATCTAGCTTATCTCTATTGCATATAATGCTTGTTGAAGGTTTTAGGTAGATACTGCTTATTAGTTTATGAAAAGTTCCCTTTATTCTTATATTCTCCAGTATTTTTAATAGGAATGGGTGTTGTATTTTGTCAAAGCTTTTTCTGCATATATTGGGATAATCATGTGATTTCTGTCAGTTTTGTTGCTGATATGATTAATAATACTAATAGTTTTCCTAATATTGAAGCAACCCTGCATCCTGGTGCGAATCCTACCTGAATGTAATGTATTATTCTCATGATAAGCCGCTGTATTCTTTTTGCTACAATCTTAGCATCTATATTCATTATTTTAGCATCTATATTCATTAGATCAATTGGTCTATAATTTCCTTTCACTGTTTTGTCTCTTTCTGGTTTAGGTATCAAAACAATATTTGTATCATAAAAGGAATTTGGGAGGACTCCTCCTTCCCCAATTTTCCCAAGTAGTCTATATAGTATTGGAATTAACTGTTCTTTAAATGTTTGATAGAATTCACTTGTAAATCCATCCAGCCCTGGAGATGTTTTCCTAGGAAGTTCATTAATATCTTGTTCAATTTCTTGTTCTGAGATGGGGTTGTTTAAGTATTCAACTTCCTCTTCTGTTAATCTGGGCAATTGATATTTTTTTAAAATAATCATCCATCTCGCTTAGATTGTTGAATTTATGGACATAAAGTTGGGTGAAATAATTTCTAATTATTGTTTTAATTTCCTCCTCATTGGAGGTGAGATCACCCCTTTCATTTTTGATATTGGTAATTTGGTTTTCTTCTTTCTTTTTTTTTAATCTAATTGGCCAAAGGTTTATTGTTTTTTTAAAAATAAAACCAACTCTTTATTTTATTTATTAGTTCAATAGTTTTCTTAATTTCAATTTTATTAATCTCTTCTTTGGTTTTCATTGTTTCTAATTTGGTATTTACTTGGGAATTTTAATTTGTTCTTTTTAACCTTTTTCAGATGCATGCCCAATTTACTTAGCTTCTCTTTCTCTATTTTATTCATGTAGGCATTCAAAGATATACAGCTTTTCTTAAGAACTACTTTCTGGTATCCCATAAGATTTGGTAGGTTTTCTCATTATTGTCATTCTCTTGAATGAAGTTGTTGATTGTTTCTATAATTTCTTCTTTAACCCTCTCCTTCTTTAGGAATAGATTATTTAGTTTCCAATGAATTTTTGGTCTATCTTTCCATGGCCTTTTACTACATATAATTTTTATTGCATTATAATCTGAGAAGGACGTATTGGCTATCTGTGCCTTTCTGCACTGGCTTGTACTATGGCCTAGTACAATGTCAATTTTTGTATATCTACCAGGTATCACTGAGAAAAAGGAATATTCCTTTCTATCCCTCTTCAATTTTCTCCAGAGATTTAGCATATCTACCTTATCCAGAATTTTATTCACCTCCTTAACTTCTTTCTTGTTTATTTTAAGGTTAAATCTATCATAAAGGGGGAGGTTGAGGTCTGTCACTAGTATAGCTTTGCTGTCTATTTCTTCCTGTAACTTCCTTAACTTCTTCTCTAAGCATTTGGGTGCTGTACCACTTGGAGTATGTATGTTTAGTAATGCTATTGCTTCATTTTCTATGGTGCCTTTTAGCAGGATATAGTTTCCTTCAATATCTCTTTTGATTAGATCTACTTATGCTTTTGCTTTGTCTGAGATTAGGATTGCTACCCCTGCTTTTCTTACATCCGTTGAAGCGCAATATATTCTGCTCCAACCTTTTACGTTTACCCTGTGTGTATCCCCCCATTTCAAATGTGTTTCTTGTAAACAACATATTGTTGCATTATGGTTTTTAATCCATTCTTTCTGTCTCAGTTTTATGGGAGAATTCATTCCATTCACATCTACAGTTATAATTACTATCCGTGTCTTTCTCTCCATCCTCTTTTCCACCATTTGTACTTCTAGTTCTCCCTTCTCCCTTCCTCTCCATGTTAGAGTTTTAATTTTTTACTACCACCTCCCCCAGTCTTCCCTTCCTTCTTTCAGTTCCCTTCTCTTTTACCACTCTTTACCCGTACTACTTCCTCCCTCCCTTTTTCTTTCGTTCCCCTTTCCTCTCCTACTGCCTATAGAGCTAGTTAGATTTATATACCTAATTAAGTTTGTTGTTCCCTCCTTGAACCAAATCAGATGAGAATTTACTACTTTCTGCTTCCTCTTTTTCACATCTCCTGTTACAAACCCTTCACATATTTAAATCACATTTTTTTTATCACATAATTTACTTTATACCCATTCCCTCTATCTCTATATATTCCTTTTATATTTCATAATAGACATATAATTCTCAAAATTAACGAGTATCATCTTCCCTTATAGGGAGGAAAACAGTTTGCCCAAATTGAGTAACAAGTTTTCTTTTCCCCTGTTTACCTTTTTTATGCTTCTCTTGAGACCTATGTTTAAAGATCAAATTTTCTATTGAATTCTGGCCTTTTTATCAGGAATGTCTTGAAATCCCTTATTTCATTGAATGTCCATCTCCTTGCTTGAAATGTTATGCTAAACTTTGCTGGGTAATTGATCCTTGGTTGTAGTCCCAGCTCCTTTGCCTTGTGAAATATCATATTCTAGTTCCTTTGATCTTTTAATGTAGAAGATGCAGGGTCCTTTGTAATCCTGACTAGCTCTTCTATATTTGAATGGTTTCTTTCTAGCTGTCTATAGTATTTTCTTCTTCACTTGATGGTTCTGGAATTTGGCAGCAATATTTCTTGGGAGGTTTTAGATTGGGGCCTCTTTCAGGAGGTGAACAGTGGATCCTTCTGATGACCATTTTGTCCTCTGGATCTAGAACTTCTGGGCAGTTTTCTTGAAAGCTATTGTCCAGACTCTTTTTTTTTTAATCATGACTTTCTGGTAGGCCAATAATTCTTAAATTTTTCTCCTGGAACTATTTTTCAGGTCAGTTGTTTTTCCAATTAGATATTGTACATTTTCTTCTATCTTTTCATTCTTTAGATTTTGTTTGACTGATTTTTGATGTCTCATAGAGTCATTAGCTCGTACTTGTCCAATTCTAATTTTGATCAAATTGTTTTCTTCAATTAACTTTTGCATTTCCTTTTCCATCTGTCCAATTATTCCATTTAAGGAATTATTTTCTTCAGTTACTTTTTGCACTTCCTTTTCCATTTGTCCACTTTTCCCAGTTAGGTTTTGTGCTTCCTTTTCCATTTGCTCAATTTTCCTTTTTAAAAAGCTGTTCTCTTCAGTGAATCCTTTTTTTCTTTCTTTTAAAACGTTGGCCAATTTTTCTTCTGTTTTCTTCTTCAGCTATTCCAGGAGTGCTGTTTGTGCATATGAGCATTTTCATAGTCCTTTCTGAAGTTTCAGATGGGAGTACAGTCTTAATATTGTCTTCTTTGGTATTTGTATTTTGATCTTTGTCCCCATAGAAAGATTGTATGGTCTTTTCCTTCCCCCTTTGCTTCTTGCTCATGATAGTGAGGCTTTGTGTGTTGTGGCCTTTAGTTCTTTCACCTAAACGCTGAAGAACGTGGTGTTGAGCGGGCTGGTGTGTGAGAGCAAAGGCAGGTGAATTCTGTTTGTGTTTCCTCAGATTAGCCCTGGAGCTAGCTTGTTGCATGTCAAGTTGGTGTGGTCTGGTCACAGGAGATCTCCTCAGGTGAGCTAGAGGAAAGGCGATCCTGACTTCCTTATTGTCTTCCCATTTCCCGTGGAGCACTGAGGCATGCCTGGGTCCTAGAGTGAGGCTCCACCTCCCCTGGAGCTCCAGCTGTCTGGGACAGCTCAATCTTCTTACACAGTAAGAGGAATCCTCCTTAGCTATTTTCCTAGATTAGGGTGCTACAAGACTGTTTGCCCTTCTGCTGATTCCACTGATCCAGGATTTTTCTGGGGAAATATTTTATGGTTCTTTCCTCATCAACAAGGGAAGGGGAGAGAGCATTTACTGCGTCAGCAATCTGGAAGCACTGTCTGTTGAGTTTGATTTCTCTATATTTTCTTTGAAGTTCAGTGTGCTGAGTTTTTCCCTTGAACCAAGTCAATGACACATGTACCTCATTAAATTGATTGTTAACCCCTCAAAAGTTGCTTTTCTTTTGGAAATGCAGATCCAAGAACTTATGATAACAGGCCCCCTTGTATATATTGGGGTGCTTGCTATTATAAGCATAATTCAAAACTGTTTTCCAGAATGGTTAGACTAATTTCTATTATCAGTATATTAGTTTGCCTACTTTTTTCTACTTATCCAACACAGTTCATTTCCATCTTTTATCATCTTAGCCAACTTAATAGAGATTGAAGCAAACTTATAGTTAATAATGGTTTGTATTTCTTTAGAGAACATTTTTTTTGTCCTTTTGTTATTTCTCTATTGGAAAGTATTTTATTATATGGTTTTGTAACATTCGAATATGTTTTATACATCAGAGCTTTATCAGAATTGTCGGGCAAAAACATATTTTAATCCAATAAAAGACTTCCTTTATTAACCTAGCTGTATTGATTGTGTTGGATTCAGCAGTATAATCAAAATTGTTCCCTGAGAATTATTTTATCCTCCAGTTTATCTATATGTCTTCTAATCTTGAAATGTCACAATATCCGAATAAAAAATAAGTATAGGTAACCCAAAACACAATGGAAAGACACATCTGCTTCACTGTTTTCTTTTTCCTAACTATAGAATTTGGCATAATATCCTGTGTGTGTGCATGCATGTGTAATTGTTGGAAATATGAAAGCTGTGGTGTCTATCATGAATATTTTCAGTGCCCTTTGGGTCACCTCTAACTTTCATCCTTCAGACATTTCAAAGTCCTCAAAGAATGTATTCTTTCACATAACAACCATAAGATGTGTCTAGGAGTATACCAACGTTAGAGAGATAGTTTCTTTTTTTTTTTTTAAGCGTGTTAGTGACATTATTACTAATCACAGATTACATGCTAGGGGTATCTTTAAAAAATATTGACAATATATATGGATGGAAAAAGTTAGCCGCTCATGTAGGTGGATTCAGGATGACTCAGTCTTACACCAAATATTAATTAAAAAAATAATACCCAGTGAATAGGAAGACTTCAGAGAGGCCTGGAAAGACTTAAATGATCTGATTCTGAGTGAAAGGAGCAGAACCAGGAGAACTTTATACACAGCAACAACCACAGTGTCTGAGGATTTTTTCTTAGAACTTCATTGCGATGCAAGGACTTAAAAAATTCCCAATGATTTTCGAAGGCAAAATTCCTTTCACATCCAGAGAAAGAAGTATGGAACTCAATTGCAGAATGTAGTAGATCATTTTCTTTGTATTATGTTTTGGTTGTTTTGTGATTTCTCCCATTTATTTTAATTCTTTTATGCAACATGACTAAGGGGAGAATGTATTTAATAGGAATGTATATGTAGAACCTATATAAAATTGTATGCCATCTCAGGGAGGGAGGGGAAAAGTAAGCAGAAAAGAGGAGAGGGAAGGAAAAAAATCTAACATGTAGAAGTGATTGTAGAACACTGAAAATAAACATCATCATCATCATCATCATCATAAAAAGATCCAGAAAAAAGCTTCTAACATATAAAATACATCTTTTAATACAATGCAGAATTTGAAGTAGATGAGAAGTGATTTGCCCATGTGGAGGGAGTGTCTATACTGATGAAACCAGGGATGTTTCAATTTATTTAAAAATTCAAATATTACATTACTTTAACACTAATAATTTAAAAATTAGATCCAATTTTATTAATAGATCCATGAATAACTTGTGAATTCTGTCTTATGAATGTCAAGGCTTGGCATTTTTTGTTATTTTTAATGTGTGGATGATTTACACCTAAAAACTGGTGGTAAAGTACCTGAGATGCCACATTCACACATATAAGTGCTTTTTTCCTCCTTTTAACTTGCTTACTAAGTCAGCAAAAATGTTTAGTTGTTCTCTAAATTACTCAACTTGCAAAGAAGGAATGGGAGATGTGCTTTGTGGGTATTCCATTTTCTTTATCAGGGAGGAAATTCTTCTCATGAAACATTTATAGATGTGATACTAAAAACAATTCATGAATGCATCACTAAGCTTGCATGGAACATTGCAATACAGTGTTCTGTTCCCAGGAAGTAATTATCTACCCACATACATAGCACTATACGTTCTTATCAGGCTCATATTATTGGAATCTATCCTAAACAAGCACTTATTTTCAATACCAAAGGTCATCATAATCTTTGTAATGTAGCATTTAATGCTAATGTTAATCTTTTAAGAGTTCAGGAATCATCATAGTGGTAACAAATTAACAGGAAAAAAAGAAAAGAAAAATGTAACATGGCTGAAATGGAAAATGCAATTGTGCACCAATTTCTTTTTTCAAAATTTGTTTTGTTGTTGGATTCTTTATTTTGTTTTTGTCTTGCCTCCAAGAGTGGAACAGTAAGGTGGTTTGTAGATCAGCATTGCTATAGATCTTTTGTGTTACTGAGGAAAGGGAGAGGACTTGGAATAACAATGTCATTTATATCAAGGAAAGAAAGGATTAAGAAGGAATATATGGTAAAAAGTGGGAAATCTTGAAAAAAATAAAACCTGCCCACTATTTGCCAGGAAGTATACTAGGTAGAGGAAATATGAGGACAAAGAATGACAACCAAGCTCCCCTCAAGGATGTTTTATTTGCTATACCAGGTGAATTAAAAACAAAGGGAAAAGAAATTTCATATAGTGATTGATAAATCACTAATGAGTGAGTACTTTCAACAGAGTGGAAATCTTGTTCCTTTAAGAACATTTTTATAAAGTGTTTTTTTCCTGTCACCTTGAGTAGATAGCTAGCAATTAATTATGCTAATGAGGCTGTTTATTATTCCTTCTCTAATCTCCTTAGAGTTGTTTAAAGTTATTCACTATGCATATATTTTACTTGATTTTTTTCTTGTCTTTTTTTTTCTATTTAGTTATTTTCGTTTTTTATCTCTTGCTCTGGCATCTCATCCATAACTAAGTGAACTACCTCAGGGTCATTTCCTCAGCCAGCTTTCTTCTTTTTTCCCCTCTCTTGATACTCATGTGCTGGAAAAGTTCATTCAGTTTTATTGCTTCAACCAAAGGCTCTGACTTTCATTAAAATTAAATCCCTTATTTTCAGTTATGTACTATACATACGTCTTGTCATATGAAGGAAATGTTGCAAGACAATGTGTCTTTTTAAATGTCATCAGCCTCACAAAAATTCAATTTGGTATGCTGAATTTGCATTGATTTTAAATACATTGACAAACTCTAACCTTGCTTTCAACATTTTTTCCCTTTAAATGCCAGCAACATGCAAATAGGTTTGGTCTACATGGCTTGTAATAAATGTGGTCATTCATCTATTTCCTTCAGGGCCAGAGCCTATATGAGTGCTCAGCTTCACAAGACAAAAGAGAAGGTAGTATTTCATGGTAAATAATTCAGGAGAGTTTTGAGGGGTAGTCAACCTTTGGAAATAGGAAGAAAAGTTGAAGTGCAATGAACTGGGATACAGATAGAATTAAAAAACAAGAAAAAGATAAAGAAGGCCCTCCCCCTGCCACACACACACACACACACACACACACACACACACACACACACTCAAAGAATTTCATATTTTACAAAAAGATGCAAATAAGATTAAAGGTTTTCCATAATTATAGCTTCAACATTATAATACAAATTGTCAGAATACTGATCAATATCAAAAAATTACTTTATAACATATAATATAATATACTTCATTTTTAAAATTTTAAATAAGCTAAAAGAGAGAAAAACAAATATATCAATTTTTTTTGCTTTGAATTTTCTAATTAATTATATATGCAATGAGAAATACTTAGAAGAATACATGAGAAATTCTTTCATTCAAAATATGCTAAAATACATGCATAAACAAAATTATCTTTTTCACATGAGAACAAATTGTATATGACATTTTTCAATCTTAACTTTTATCAATTAATATGGATAGACTACTGTAATAACATTAAGCTAGTCTAATGGAAATTTATGTTTTATTTTTATGTGGCTTCTAGAGAAAAGGATAGGGAAAAGAAAGAGCATATACCACAGGTCATATTAGTGTCCTACTTAATTATTTATTTTATCAAGCTCTAATGATACAGAAGAGGTCAGGGTCTCAAGATCATCTGAATCTAGTGAGTGATGTCACTAGAGCTCTTAGAAATATCTTTGTGTTGGAAATCAAATGAATGACCTTGAATGTTAGACCAAGGACCTGATAAATTATTCAAGGGCCATTGGACAGCTATTGAGTTTCTGAATCTTGAGATTGTTGTAATAAAAATGTTATTTTAGAAAAATTAACCTGGAAATGTATATAGAATGATGTAATTAGAGTAGGTATAGCCTGGAGGCAAGGAACCCAGTTTTAAGGCTATTACAATAATTTAGGCAAAAGATAAAAAGATTTTTGAGTCAGAAGGGTAACTGTCAAAATAGAAATGAAAGGGCAAATATAAAAAGAATTAGAATGGAATGAATGATGTGCATTGTTGGACTTAGATTTAGAAAATGGGAAAAGAGGAAGAATCTAGGGTTTCAAGAATTGGAAAAATGCTAGCATCATTGACAGAAATGAGGTTGTGTTTATAAGAAGAAAAAATTATGGAAAGGAGATTATGAGCTGAGTTTTAGATGTTTCGAATATTGGATGATTGCAGAATATTTACAAATTCATTGATTGTTAGATCAGGAAGGGATTTAGAGATCATTTAGCATACCTCTCCCTCCATTTTTCCAGTGAGTAAATTGATGCTCATAGAAATGCAACATACCATGTGAAGGAGAGATATGTTATATTTTACTCCTTCCCCCAAATTCTCCATTACATTTAAAGGGATTGAGGAGGGTAGCTAGTCATTCTGCAAACGGCTCCAGCCTGTACCACTCAGATATCCTCTAAACTTAGGTGGTATATGTCATGTATTTGGGAGATAGTTGGATATACCAGTTCCCTTTAACCACTAACCATTACGGTAGCTTTTACGCAGGAATATTTTCAAAAATTAAAATCACAATTATATGAATATATTCTTATGAGAGGCATAGTTCTCCTTAAAGGGATTAGCTCAGTTCCTACAGAGCATAACTCCAGTCTAGGTGCAAAACCCCTTCAGGTTTGACTCCTTAGAACCCTAACTTCTCAGGACTAACATGCTTGCAATTCTGACTTCAAGGTCATCCTATCTGAGCCTCCCAGGTCCACTGAGGATTGCTGCTGAAAGCAGGGCCCAAGATTGCTCTCTTTGGTTCAGTTCATGGCTTTATGTTGAAGGTCAGCTGGAATCTTCACCCTGTAGATGAGCACAAGTGAAAACAGAAACCAGCAAACTCAGCAAAACAAAAAAAGGGGAGGGTGGGAATCAAGTATTCCGATTTGACCAGTTTTAAAGATTAAAGATTCAGGAAGCCAATCAAAAGAGACTACAAGAACCCATGCAGTAGGAAACAGAGACCACCATGTTAGGCAATCTGGACTCTTGTGGAAGCACGGTTTTGAAGTTTAGAAATTATGAAGCAGAAACAGCAAGGAAAAGAAGACCAGCCTGTGCCCTTCCCAAAATGAAGTGCCAGGAGGAATTCATCAATGGGGAAAAGAGGAAAGTCTGGTGGAGTATATTCCAGGGTGGAAAGACCAGAGGAATGTTTGAATGCAATAGGTGAGGAGGTCCTGGTACTGGAGAAAGAAAAAAAATGAGGGGTAATTTTCCAGATGAAACGGGAAATCAGGAATGGTTTTGAAGTCTGTCAGGTCAAGAGCAGAGCCAGAAAAGGAAAAGACGGTAGTGGTGTGGAAAAGGCACTGAATCAGAGTTAAATATCTCATTTTGGGTACATGCTAACGTAGGTAACCTTTACCAAGCTACCAAACTGTGTCTCAGATTCATTGCCTGCTGCTGTTCAGTTGTGTATGGCTCTTTGTGACCCCATTTGGGCTTTTCTTGACAGAGATATTAGAGTGGTTTGCCATTTCCTTCTCTAGATGAGGAGGTGAGGCAAACAGGGTTAAGTGACTTGCCCAGCAATATATGCCTGATAAGTGTCTGAGGCCAGATTTGAACTCAGGAAGATGAATCTTCCTGACTCCAGGCCCAGCACTCTATCCCCTGTGCCCCCTAGCTGACATCTGTAAAATGTTTGTAATAATACTTCCAAAAGCTGCCTGTTAGAATTATTGTGAAGATAGTGTCTTGTAAACTAAAGATGAAGGCTCTGAAAAATATATGTTTAAGTAGAATATCTTTGCCTCATGTCTTTGCTATCTCTTGAAAATGGACCTACACATAAGATCCAACTACAGTGTCAGCTACTATATACATCTTTTCCTAATTGCTCCCATAAGTTATGATCTCTTCACGGTCTGCTCCCTCCTAGGAGTTTATCCTTTCTTATTCCATTTATTGTTTTTGGCTGTGAATTATGGTGATTTATGCATTTCTACCATTTCTGACCTCTTCCTGCTGGATTAGAAAATTCTAAAGGACAGGGCTCTTGTGTCCTTAAGAATTTTTATGTCCTCTCCAGAGCTCACTCACACAGTGCCCTGGACATTTTGTGGTAGGTGTTTAACAAATTTTTGTTGAATGACTGCCATTGGAAACAGTAATTTTAATGGCATAGCAAGGAGAAATTTAAAATAAAAGAAAAGGAAATACAATCAAATTTAGGATTTTCTAAGTTGTTTTTTTTTTTAAATCAGATCAAGCCATCTTCTGGGGAAATTCTTGATCCATGAAATGCCTTTAAGTTCTAAGCTATTCCATACATTCTTTATTCTTTTCCTGATTTCCACACACAACTTTTAGAATGATTTTGTGGAAAGGATAACTCCCATCAACTGTATGGATATCTTCCATTAAGATAGAAATTTAGTCCGTAGGGATCTCTGGTCTAAGATAAAGTAAACAATTTTTGGAGAAAGGTCGTTAATAAATAGGAATAGATGAAAGGAATCAAAGTGACACAGAGTTTGGATATTTTGGATGAATGGGAAATTGTTGGAATTATGTGTTTGTGGTTGTGTAGTCATTTTTCAGTCATGTCCAGATCTTTGTGACCTCCTTTTGGCAGTTTTCTTTGTAAAGATATGGGAGAGGTTTACATTTCCTTCTCCAGCCCATTTTACAGATGAGAAAACCAAGGCAAACAGAGTTAAGTGACTTGCTTAGAGTCACATAGCATCTGAAACCAGAATTTAAATCAGGTCTTCCTAACTCCGGGCTTGGCATTCTATTTACTTCATCACCTAGCTGCCCCCAAATTATTTGTACTCAAGGCAAAAAAAACAACAACAAAAAAAAGCTGAAGTTATTAAGGACATTTTCCTATGATCCAAGACTAGTACAAAGAGACATATAATACCTTTATTGTACCTAATCAAAGTAGCAGTGAACTTGTGCTTAATTGAGTTTTCATTGCATGTCAGGATCCTTATTTCTAGGATGTTGGTGAATAACTAAAGTAAGCAAAATAGTTAAGTATAAAATCCACCTAATAAAATAGTAAGTTGTTTGAGAGAAGAGACAATTTCAGGATATGTTAATCCTGCCTAGGTTTGTTTGTTTGTTTTAAATTAAAAAAAGAAAAAGATCTGGGGTTTTAGTGGACTACAAACTCAGCATCGATCAGTATTGTGAAATTTCAATGTCAAACACAAAAAAACCTGTCTGACACAGTAAGAAAGGAGCAAGCATTAGTGAATTAAAGTCCAGTCAATGAGTTAGGACAACTTGTCAAGCTCTGCCTCCAGTCCATAGTATGTTTATGATTCTGAGCAAGTTTCTTGGCCTCTCCTGGTCCTACTCTTCCAAGAAATTCACTAAGATTGTAAGTTGAAGAAGTCTACAATCTACCTTGATGCAATCCAACTCCCAACACTGATGATTGGGAATGTGAGACTCCTGGTGATCTCTGCTCTACTTACATAACATTTGGGGTAGGTAGTTCTAGGAACCATATTTTAGGGAAGAATTTGAAAACGTTTAGAGTTTGTGAGAGGTCGGAAAAAAGGAAAGAAGCCGGACGTCATGCCATATTGAATATAGAATAAAGGAATTGTTTAGCATGGAGATCTGCAAGGAGGAAACAGAGAAGATTTGGGGAAGAGGGTTGATTATTTTGTTCAGCCTGTGAGCATAGAATTATAAAAAATGGCAGAAGCTACAAAGTTTTAGAGATAGGTTTGATTTAAACCAGAATTACCCACCAGTTACAGCTATCCAAGTGGGCTAGACTAATCCTTCTAACTGGAAGGCTAAAAATAGAGTCTGGATGATCACTTGTTGAGCAGATTCTTGATCATGAACTTGTATTGAACTAATGGCCCCCTGAGGCCCAACTCTTAGATTGTGCAATATTTATGCTATTAAAAAAGTATTAAGCTTTAAAATTACTTTCCTTACAATAATTCTGTGAGCTTGGTAGTACAAGTATTTTTATCCTGATGTCACAGATGAGGAAATCAAATAATACGATCCTTAAGCAACTTCTCTATAACACACAGAACTCTTTAAGTTTCTGAGTGATGATCTCTTTAACCTAGATTGCCTGACTCCAAATTTTTGTGCTCTTTCTCTTATGCTATTTTTCTCCTAATCATAGTCTCATAAATGACTCTTGCATTTACCTATTGCTCTAAGTAGAGGAAGCCAAAAAATTCTGAGTGGGAGCCATAGACATTCAAGCATTATAGGGTTTAATAATTTTACATTACATTTAAACTTTGTATTGATCAATTTTTCATTATCATTATGAGAATGTTGGTATTTTTGGAAACATAAATGATTTGTCTGAGAAGGTCTGGGTTGACTCTGGGCTTAACACAGAGTGGCTAAATGGTTAGTGCAGTAAAATCATGGTAAGACTTGGGGGCATCCTATAACAAATCATTATGCGAACATAACCTATATAGTTTTGAGTATTCTGAAGAAAAAATAGCATTTTCCTTCTCTTTGGCAATTAATAAACATGATTTTATTAACACCACTCCCCTCCTAATTTTTAACCTGTGTTCATGGAAGAGAAAATACGAAATAATACATATTGAGAATTGTTTCATCTGTTTTTTCAGATCCTATTTAAACCCCGTGGAGGGAAAGCTGTGTACTTACGTGAGGGCCTCACTAGTACTAAGAACCTTTTCTTTTTTTGCCAGTTTTGCAGGTGCCAGTTATGAAAAACAAATCTTGAGAATTTGTTGTGTGTTGTGTTTTTCTCTCTGCCAAGTGGTGAGGCAGAGGATAAAAGAACATAAGATTAGTTTTCCTATTAATTAAAATTATCATGTGATTATTCAGTTTTAGGTACAAAGATAATTTCATTTTGTCACCTTCTTTATGATCTATTCCTCCCTTACCATGCAGATGCAATTACCTGTGCGCTTTAACTCTTGATTAGCGTCCTTCTGTTATCTCTCCTGTAAATACAGGCTTTGATAGGACTATTCTTTGTTTCTATTGGGTTTGAAAAGTACAGATCTGAAGGCTGAAGTGTTAGACTAACCCAGAGAGTGGCAGGAGTTTTCTCAGCTTTTACCTGTCAGACATGCTCCTTTGAAATATTTATGCTCCTCATTGTTCTGTCAAGTATGACATCCTTGTTAACATTTGGACATAATTTAGGACACATTTCATAAGCAAAACTATTAAATATTTATGCCTGTTACTCATTACTTAAAAAAGCACTTCACGTATACATCCGTGTTTTAATTATTAATATAGAGTTTGGACAGACCTTGGTTTTATTGCTGTGCTCTTTTAAAGATGATTATATATATATATATATATTCTTTTGGGCTAATATCATGAGTTGCATATTTCATCATTTTAAAGAAATTCTTTTCTATTATTGTAATCTATGAGATTTATGTTTTACTTTTACTTAAAGTGAAACACATAAGGCCTAAAGGAAACAGAAAAAAGATATGTTCTTTTGCTTCCTTTATGTATATACAATAGGTCCAAAAGTATATATGTGCATACATAGAAGACAAAGAGTTATAAGTAGATAAATAGGCAGACATACTGACTGGAATTCCTAACTAGAACTGGCATCTTAAGACACCACTTATCTAAAACTTATATTTAAAATCTCATTCAACATATCTAAAACTAAAGAGCATCTTCCTTCCTATACCTGCTCCTCTCTATACGTCTACACCTTTCCATTCTGCCTTCCATATTTTAGTCTGTGACAACCAAGAAGTCTTCCATATCTAAGAACTTGGTATTATTCATGACTCTTCCCTAGAGTACAGAGGAGGAGAAGTGAGGCTGGTGACCTGCACAGCCCTCCCTCACTCAAAACAAAGTCAAGTGCAAGTCATGTCATCATTTCTCTGATGGCATGGTCTTCTTCAAAAACAAAGGATGAAAACAACAACAAAAAGGGTAGAGAATATGAGGATTGAGTTTAATTCCACTAATTCTCAAATCCAAGTAATTTCTGTCATGTGGATACTGCCATAAAATAGCCTGCCTTGGGTATCTTCCTCTCTAAACCCTTTGATACTAACTTTGTATCAGCCAATATACTATGACTAACCAGAATTACTGAAATAATCTTATTGACCAGCTAATTTCTACTTTTAGTCATACTCTGTTCCCAATTAGCTTCCTCAGGTAGATCGGTTTGGACATTCCTCCGTAAAAAAAAAAAATGAAAAGTCAATGACTCCCTCTTGTCTGTTAAAAAAAAAATAACAATCTTGTTAGTCCAGCATCCAAGGACTTCTGCAATATTACCCTGCTCATTCAGTGTCTTCTCATATTCTTATTATCCATGTGCTCTGCATTTCTGCTAAATGGAGCATTTCAGAACTTCTGTATATGTCCATTCATTCTGAAAAGCTTGCCTTTGTTTCACCTGTTTTCTATGCTTAGAAGCCCTTGTTTCTCATTCTATTGAATTTCTACCAGTGGACTTATGCCGTCTCTTCATTTCCAGAGTATCTAATGATCTTCCATCTCAGCTATCCTATTTTATCCCCTCCACTCCTAAAAACTTATCATGTTTTATTTTGCATGGTAGATTCATTTATGTGTAATACTCCTGTAGAATGCTATATGCTATGTAAAAGGAAGGACTGATTTTTTAAAAATTACTTAGTATTTTTTTCTCCAATTATATGTAAAAATAATTTCTAACGTTTATTTTTAAAATTCTTAGTTCCAAATTTCTCCTCCTTCCAGATCCTCTCACTGATTAGGTAAGCAACTTAATAAAGTTTTACATGTGCAGTCAGAAAAAACATATTTTGATATTAGTCGTGTTGTAAAAGAAAATATAGACTAAAAAAAAAACCTCCAAGAAAAATAAAGAAAAAATTTTTTTAAATATGCATTGATCTCAATTCAGACTCCATCAGTTCTTTTTCTGGGAATGGATAGCATTTTTCATCCAAGTCATTCACAGTTGATCATCTTATAATATTGCTGTTACTATGTATGATGTTCCCCTTGTTCTACTCATTTCACTTTGCATCAGTTTGTACAAGTCTTTCCAGGTTTTTCTAAGAGCAACCTGCTTATTATTTCTTATAGCACAATAGTATTCCATCACAACCATATACACAATTTGTTCAGCTATTTCCAAATTGATAGGCATCCCCTCAATTTCCAAATCTTTACCTCCAGAAAAGAGCTGATATGTACACATGCATATAGATCATTTCTTCCTTTTTTTTTCCAAATCTTTTTTGGGATATAGTAGTGATATTGCTAGGTCAAAGGGTATGCATACACATGTTTTATAGCCCCTTGGGCATAATTTCAAATCATTCTATATGATAGTTGAAGCAATTCATAACTCCATCAGCAATGCATTAGTATCTCAATTTTCCAACATCTCCAACATTTGTCATTTTCCTTTTCTATCTTTATCCAATCATTAGATGTGAGATGGTACCTTGGAATTGTTTTAATTTGCAATTCTCCAATTAATAGTGATTGAGAACATAGATAGTTTTGATTACTTCATATACAAATTGATAGTTCATATCTTTGACCATTTATCAGTTGGGGAATGACTCTTATGTTTATATATTTTACTCTGTTCTCCATATATTTGATAAATAATGCCTTTATCAGAAAAAAATTTTCTTCATATTTTTTTCACGGTTATGATTATTAACTATATTTCCCTTCATCCTGTTTCCCTCCTGTTTATTCTATTTCCTCTCTCTCTTTTTAATCTGTCCCTCCTCAAAAGTGTTTTGCTTTTCTATAACACCTACCCCAATCTGTCCTACTTTCTATCAGCCCCACTCCCTTCTTTTATCTCCTTCTCTTTCTCCTTTCCTGTAGGGTAAGATAGATTTCTATATCCAGCTGAGGGTATTTGTTAAAAGCCAATTCTTACATTAAGGTTCAAACATTCCCTACACTTCCCCCATCTTCCCCATCGCTACAAAAGCTCTTACTTGCCTCTTTTGTGTGAGATAATTTATCCCATTTTACCTTTATCTTTCACTTTCTCTCATTGTATTCTTCTTTCTTATCCCTTAATTTTATTTTTAAGATAACATTCCTTCATATTCAACTCACTCCTGTGCCCTCTGTCTATATATACTCCTTTGAACTGCCCTAAGGAGAACATTCCTGGGAGTTATATATATCATTTTCTCATGTGGGAAATTAAACAGTTTAAACTTATTAAGTCCCTGATGATTTCCCTTTTCTACTTAGCTTTTTACACTACTCTTGAGCCTTGTATTTCAAAGCCAAATTTTCTATTTTCTCTGGTCTTTTCATCAGGAATGCTTGAAAATCTTCTACTTCATTGAATATCCATTTTTCCCCAAAGAATTATACTCAGTTTTGCTACATAGGTGACTGTGGGTTGTAATCCTAGCTCCTTTGACCTCTGGAATATCATATTCTAAACCCTATGAACCTTTAATGTAGAAGCTGATAAATCTTACATTATCCTGACTGTGGCTCCATGATACCTAAATTGTTTCTTTCTGACACTTGCAATATTTTTTTTTTCCTTGAACTGGCAGCTCAGAAATTTGCCTGTAATATTCCTGGGAGTTTTCATTTTTAGGATTTCTTTCAGTTATCGTTAGATTCCTTCAATTTCTACTTTACCTTTTGATTCTAGAATATCAGGCAGTTTTACTTGATAATTTCCTGAATGATGTCTGAACTCTCTTTTTTTTCAGATCATGACTTTCAGGTAGTTCAATAATTTTAAAATTATTTTTCCTGGATCTATTTTCCAGATCATTTGTTTTTCCAATGAAATATTTCAGAATGTCTTATTTTTTTATTATATTGATTTTGTTTTATTGTTTTTTTATGTTTCATAAAATCATTAGCTTCCACTTGCATAATTTGAATTTTAAGGGATTATTTTCTTTAGTCAGCTTTTGTACCTCCTTTTCCATTTGGTCAATTCTGCTTTATGAGGAGTAGTTATCTTCAGTGGATTTTTGTGCCATTTGACCTATTCTGCCTTTTTGAGGAGCTAATTTTTTTTATTTTTTATTTGCTTCTTTGACCAAGCTGTTCACTCTTTTTTTTTTTGTTTATGATTTTCTTGTATCACTCTCATTTCTCTTCTCAGATTCCCCCCCTCATCTCTTACCTGATTTTCAAATCCTTTTTGAGCTCATCCATGGCTTGACACCAATTCATATTTTTCTTTGAGGCTTTAGATGCAAAAATTTTGATTGTATTGCCTTTTTCTGCATGTGTGTTTTGATCTTTGTTGTCAACACTATAACTTTCCATGGTCATAATTCTTTTCTTTGGTTTGATCATTTTTTTTTTTGGCCTATTTCTTGACTTTTAACTCTCTGCTAAAGTGAGACTCGGCTTTCAGGGTGGAGGGTACACTATCCCAACCCATTTTGTGCATCTATTTTCAGAGAAACTTCTAGGGACTTGTAAGTTTTCAGTTCTTCCAAAATGGCATGGTCTAAGGAGAGGTGTGTTTCCTACTCTTCTGGCCTGTGCCCTGGACTGTCAGTCACCACAAGCACTGTTCTCTGCCCTAGAACTGTGAGGAAGGTCTCTGCTCTGCTGTGCCTGCAAACTCTGGTGTGCTAGCGCTCCTTCTAATCCTGGGGCTGACACCCAAGGCTGAGGCACATCCAAATATGGGCAACGCAACAGAGTTCTACCCTCAGTGCCAGCAAAAAGATGACTTTAATTTCCTTCTGACCAGTTGGCTACTGCCTTAGCATTTGTGGACTGAGAGCTCCAGAAGCAACAACTGCAGGTCTTGATTCAATCACTTCCCAGGTCCACTGAAATTTTACTGGGGCCTGGTGGCACTGCCTCAGCAGGTACCCAACTGCACTCCAATCTCACTCTGGCAAAATAGACCTTTCCTTTCCTAAGTCGCCTTGGGCTGGAAAATTATTTCACCCTGTCCTTTTTGTGGGTTCTGTCACTCTAGAATTTGTTTTGAGGCATTGTTTAAAGTTGTTCAGAAACATTTTAAGAAAAGCTCAGAGGAGTCCCTGGTGTTTCTCTGCCATCTTTGATTTAGTCTAACTTTCTATCTCTCCCATTGTCTCTAATGCCATAAACTCTGTAAGCATTTTAAAATGACTGTTAATTTTTATAGACATTTCGATAGATACATATTTTATCCCATCTTAGAAAGGGGAAAAGCCACTGGAATAGAAATTGTTACTTGTAATTTCATTGGTATAAGTAACGTTTCCGCCAATACAGGCCAGCACCTAGTCTGCCATTTCTAGATTTAAAGCTTCTTGGAAGACCAAGAGTTTATGACTTCCAAAGGATGATATATAATACATGCGTCAGAGGAAAGACTTGAATCCACATCTTTTTGACTCTAAGGCCTGCTGTCTAGTGACTTTGTTATGCTTCTTCTACATAAGTAATTTTGCCTAAATATTCACAAAGGCATTTTTTTTCTCTTGTCTCATTCTTTTCAACTATACATAGACACATGTAACAGTACTTTCATCTTGGAAATGACTGCATAATTTTCCATTTTCTTGCTTTACTTTATATGCAAGATAAATGGCTACAGTTTTTAAGACTTCTGTCTTTGCACAATGGTAGAGAATTTTATTATAATTCAAATCCTTAAGCAAAATGTAGATCTGATTATATATTTTTGACTACAGAATTTTATGAAATTAACCAGAGAACTTACACATTCCCAGTTCATAGTAACATTTTTAAAGGCGGATTATAGACCTGAGCAGGTAAATCCATATGGTTGCAACTACTTTAAGTAACTTAAGTAACTTAACATCTATTTGCCTCACTTTCCTCATCTGTAAAATCAGCATAATTATAAAATCTACTATTATAGATGCAGCTAGATGGTACAATAGATAGAGAGCCATGCCTGGAGTCAGGAAGACTCATCTTTACAAGTTCAAATGTGACCTCACACACTTAACTATGTGGCCCTGGGCAAGTCATTTAACCCCATTTGCCTTAGTTTCCTAAATTGTAAAATGAGCTAGAGAAGGAAATGGCCAAACACTCTAGTATCTTTGGCAAGATAACGCCAAATGAGGTCACAGTGAGTTAGACAGCGCTGAAATGAATGAACCACAAAACCTCCCAGGGTTGTCATGAGAATAAATGAGAAAATAATTGTAAAGCCTTTAGAATCCTGACTGGCACATCATCAGCATTATGTAAATGTTAGCTTTTGTTACTAATATCATTTCCTTGATATGCACTGCTGTCTTGAAGACCTAAATAACAGCCATTTTTCTAAGCATAGGCTTGTTTTCCTAGAAGTGGGGTACAAATAAAAGACTTTGTTCAAGAATAATTATGGGGCTAGTCTCAAACCATCGTGTGAAGCCTGCTGAAAGGGAAAGAAAAAATTGACAAGGAGAAATTATTGCTCTCATATACATTTTTAGGTCAGTAGTCTTCAAAGCAGCACCAAGCATTTTTGTTACAGCCCTTCAGAGCAAGTTTTATCTGGGGTTCTATATGTGGAAGCTTGGTTCTGCATATTATTTATTGTATGCGACTTTGGTCAAGCATCCACATTTTCCTCATGAGTGAAATACTAATAATGTTTTTACAGCTGACTCATACTGTTATTATGTGCAATGAGTTTTGTAAACCATACAAAATGTTAAAAAGGTTATTCATTTCAGCTTATAAAAAAGCATCATTGAGAGTCTCTTAATATTACTATGAATGTAACATGCTACATATTATTCTTGATCCATACCTGTCATTACAAATATGTAGGGAATTTTTCCAGAGATCCCTACCTCATCTGTGCTCTATAACCTTCAAGATTTTCCAGACTCACTGAGAGGTTAAATGAATTGCCCTGAGTCTCACAGCCCATAGGGTTAGGCAGCTGCCTGACTCCAAAGCTGGCCCTTTATCCACTATGCCACAGTGTCCCCATTAAAATAAATGCTACTAGGAAACATGAAAGGCATATAAGACATTGAATGTATCCCAGTGTCTAAGAAGCTTATAATGTAGTGAAGGAACCACAAAAACACAGAGAAATGATTTAAGAACAGAGCAGCATGCAAATGAGTTCAAGTGAACAAAGTACAAAAATATACAGAACTCCAAGCTAATGGAAAGTAAAAGAAAGAATCATTGGAGAAGGTTCTTCTCCCCAAAGGCTTGTGGTTTTTTAGCTCACTGCTTCTCTTACAGCACCACACATTATAGACTCCCCCGAATAAAGGCTTTTTAATGTTATTGCCAGGATTTATTTTTAGTTCAAAATGAACCAGATACTCCTAGAAATGTCCTCTTGGAATAGAAGTACAAAGTACTAAAAAACAACCACCACTATTACAGTTTACTTTGTAACCCCATGAATTGCATGTATTTTCCCTCATCTACTTCACTCTTGAGAGACTTCTGTGGTCCAAATACATTTTAGCATCTATTAGTGGCACTGTCATTGATAAATTAATGCCTTCTGATGGCAAGTAGTCTAATATTTTGCCAACAGTTTCACAGTATGTGAATGTTGCTTATCTTAGATTTACAGGTAACTTTTTAAAATTTTGAACTGTTTCCAAAAAGGAAAAGCTCAAAAGGAGAGGCCTGAATGCATAACCTGTTGTGACTATTCGTGAATATTTTGCATGAATATTTAACTGCTCTTCAACAAGAAATAGGAATACTCAGTTATGTGAGGATATTCCTTTACTGTGTGTATTTTGCTACCATAAAAATATGCTCAGAGAGGCAATATGGTATAGCAGATACAGAATCAGTATGACCTAGGTCCAAGTGTCATGTCTGTCTATGGCACCCTGTCACAATCTCTCAGTGCCTCAGACAATACCATAAAAATAAAAATATGAAACAGCTTTGGTTGCTAGGATGGAGGTTTTTTCCAAAGGGGATAATTGAAATTGTACTACACAGGAGTAACGCACATATTCACTTATTGTTTGGAGATATTTCTTTCTTTTTTTTATGGTGCCAATTTTAAATAATTTTTATTCTCCAGGACAAGAATTGCATTTCCACTTGTTTACAGTACTGATAAAGTGCAATGTTGTTCACTTCTTTCCCCTCTGCACACATTCAAGTATTCAGAATGCCCAAATTTACAACAGTAGCTTAAATGTTACTTTTAATAAACTGCTACTGCCTTGGCTACAAATTTTGAGTCCTTCAATTTTTGGAAAAGCTGTGTGGAATGCTCGATCTTCTGTTCTTTAGTCCACCTCTTCAATGGTGGGTCCAGAAGAAGCACCTCCAGATGGGGCTGCTCCACCCCCTGGGAATGCACCAGGCATGCCACCTGGCATGCCCCCTGCGCTCTGGTACAGCTTGG
>CM053771.1:461424873-461463167 GCA_028658325.1 Potorous gilbertii
ACTTACATTTATAGCATTATTAGGTTCATAGAATTTCCCCAAAACAACCCATTAAAGTCAGCACTTAAATTATTATGTCTATTTAACAGACAACCAAGCTTAGGGTTACCGACACAATAAAGGTTAGTATTTGGACTCAGATAAAATCAATGATTTTGTCGCTACAGTAATTTTACCATTACAATCAATCTTATCTGATATTACAGATAAAGAAACTGAGGTCCAGAGAGGATTATTTACTTCTTACAGAACAAACAATGTATGAAAACAGTCATTCCACACACATCTGTTGAGGAAATCTCTACATTTTAATTTTAACTTTCCCAGGAGAACTAGGCTAGTTACTTGTCTAAGTAAGATTTTAACTCAGGACTTCCTGTCTCTAACAGGTTTTAATTATCTCTATTTTTAGAAACTTTTCAATTATTTAAAAGAAATCTGGAATTTACTTGTTCCCCAAATGGAAACAAACTTTTAAAAATTTAATGTCGTTGGAAATGTTTCTACAAATCTTACTTTTATAAAGTGGAAAGTCTATTGTCATGCGTTTTGTCCATTTTTCCATTTTTCCAAAGTAGGTAGAGTAAGCTCTGAATGGAGTAAAGAACAAAAAATCACTGAGGGCCTATAAGTGTGAGAAGAAAGATTAGAGACTGTGGAACTACATAATATGTGAAATGTTTTAATGAACCATATTCTACCCATGGTAGTAAGTTAAACCACTAAGGTATCATTCAGAACACTACAACAGTAATAGAGTAATGTATTAAATTGCTCCCCAGTGTCCCAAAAGTTTATATGCTTCACTAAGTAGCCAACTTACTATCAGCAAATGAGTGAGCCATAGGATGATATGGTTCTCCTATGAAAAAATAGAAACTGAATCTTAGCTCAAGAAACAAAGATTTATTTTGAAATTTTATATTTTATCTACATGTTTATATGTGTTATCTTAGATAGATATAACACTTGTAGCCAACCAATGCTCAATAAACTTTAAATAAAATAATTATAAGTTTTAAATAGCAGTTTTTAATAAATAAACGAGTTTAACTATTCAGTCAAATAAATGTCTTCAATACACGATATCATTTGGCAGCCCATATAATTTAAAAAAAGAACTACTTCCATATGAAAAGAGAGGTAAAAGATTCATTTTCTAGAATTCACATATACGCTAAGGTTTGGATTAAATTGGATAAAATAATTTAGTACTGTCATAAAGTCAATAGGAAAATTCTATCGATCTTTATTCCAAGGAAAGTCTCTAAAAATGGAGACAACACTATCCTTTCTCTTATGCCTGAAATGTTATTTGTTTTGTCACTTTGCATTTTCTTCTTCTAGCAGATGAATACACATAATTACATTTGAATTTGAATTAATAATGGAACTTCCAAACAGTATGTGTTTAAAGAGATGCCAGAATTAATGGCAGAAATCTGTTATAAACACACAAAAAAAGAAAAATCTGGATTTGAGATGTTCATATTTGTGTAAAAGAGTCTTGAATGGTTTGGGTTTTTAATATGGCATTTAAATACTGATCATCTCTGTTTGGTGGGTACATATGAGCTAATGATTGGGTATTATTGGACATCTCTCAAAATTTTATTTTATTTTTGTGGAAAGTTTGTACTTAATTCTGTCAACAGCTATTAAACATCAATTTAAGCCTGAATGAGAAGGATGCATAATATAGAACAAAATTCAAATTTTAATGTGGTTATACAGAATTGCTTCATAGTTCACTATTAAAATGAAATTTGCAAATTATGGTTATTTTAACGATTACAGGAGTAGGCAATGAATATTTACATTCATATGACTTAATTCAAAGTATACATGAGTAAGCCTTGTAAATTGCCCTTGAAATATTTGTGATATTTTTATGTTTTATTCAATGAGCAGCCAAATCAGATTTCTAAACACCCATTTTACATTTTAAATGTGGAATCAATAAAACCAAGGTTTCACCATAACAAAATAACTACTATGAACTAGAAATTCTGGGCAACATATTAAAATGCTGAAGTGCTTCCCTCCTGAGAACTAAATATAGCATTCAAAAAAGGGTACCTTCCAATAGCTTGCAGGTGCTGAGAACATCTGCACACAAGACTTCACTGGCTTCAGGCCATTATTACATTATCATTTAGGATCTGTCATGAAATTGTAGTATCACAGAAGCCTAGAATAGTAGAGCTGGAAGGGACCTTAGAGACATCATCTTGTCCAACCCCCTCATTTTACAGATGAAGAAATATGTTCTTCATATTTGTAAATTATAATGGTTTGTTTGATTTATGTAGTAATTTTTCATAAGCAAGCATGGGAACATAGATTGTAGACACATAGTCCATTCAATCAGACTATATTATGCTAAATTATAAAATTGGGGTAATTTTCAAACTATAAAATAGTTATTTTAATGACAAGGGAGAAGAGAAATTTCCTTCAAATTAAATAAACAAAAAAATTATATAATCTTTGCTTGATCACACACTCAAAAATAACTAAGGTTCAGTGTTTAAAAGAAAATTATCTAAGGTTGATATAGAAAGAACTGCCTTTAACGAAAGAATTCAGTATGAAAAAAAAGAAAAGCTAAAATGTCTAAAATAGTTTGCTTATTTTTTTTCAGGTAAATGATGCAGGTCTTATAATCTGCAACCTAATGATGAATAATGAGGCTGAGGGAAGTGCATTTCCTTTCACAGGGTTATACATCTAGGCACTGTCTAAAATGACATTCAAAGTCAGATCTTCCTGACTCTAAGTGTAGCCAGCTATTCATGGTACAATGAAGTCTCCCTGGTGAAAAGGGGAAGTGAACTTGACTTAAATTCAGACTGCACTGAAAAAAGTTATATACAATGTATCCCTCAAATCTTAGCATGAAATGCACTAAGACTTTTGAGATACCCTGTATCTTTCCCTACTGTATTATTTTTTCAATAGATTTGGCTAGAATGAGTTTTGTAGGTATATTTTTATTTTTTAAAAACTTAACATATTTAAATTTTGAGTTTCAAATTTTTTCCCCTCTTCAAGCTTCTCCCTTACTCATTGAGAAGGCAAGTAATATGATATCAATTATACATGTGAAGTCATGCAAAATATATTTTCATATTGGCCAAAACCCCAAGAAAAATAAAGAGAAAATTGTCTGCTTTAATCTGCACTCAGAGTTCTTCATTGATTTAACATATTTGAATGTATCCCCATTTTTCTAAAACCTGGAGCAGGTTTCTGGGGCTCCCTTTAACACATTGCCCTACTATAAATTTAAGGGGTTGTAATTTGTATTTAGTTGAGAGAGCACTGTGCCATGATGGTTCACACATGGGAAATGAAATACTTAATTTGATTGGCCATACATTTCAAGAGGGGTCATAAAAAGAGAATTACTTGCTGAGAGAGGTTAGGAACAATATTTTTAATGACAGTTTGCAATCCTAAAACTTTAGATATATTTGGAGAAATTTTCTGTTACCCACCTCTGTCCCCTTTAGATGCTAATTATCCCCAAATTTCCTGCACCTGTAGAGATGCTGAGAATAGAATACCTTTCAGTGAGATGCTTCCTTTCTCCTTGGTTCAGCTGTTTTGTTTATTGTGTTTTGTTTTTAAATTTTGTTTTTTAATCTTACTCCCAGAGGAGGAGCTCATGTATTATATAGTTCTGAACATCTGTATCTGTACATTTTCTTCAATTTATGTCTGCCAATTTCCTTTGCTAAAGAGGGTTACTAGTTCTTTGTGATGGTCTTTGATGTAACCAACATTCAGTGGTAAGGGGTTAAACTGTCAACTATAATCTAAAATCAACTCTCTTGACTTGAAAGGGATAAAGGAAGCAATTTTCTTTCTGAACCCCTTAGAATTACATTTCTGTAATAGAGATATTGGGTTTACAGCAAATAGATAGATGGATAGATTTATATATATATATATTTCCTTTATAAAATTTTTATGGATGTCTTTTAATAAATTTCTTAATAGTTTCTCAATATCCTTTCCCTCTCTTCCCTGAAAGCTATCTTATAAAAGAAAGAATCTATTTAAAGAAAAAAAGAAGAAGAGTAAAGAAAGTAGCAAAACTAGTCAATGCATTGAAAAATTCTAAAATACCATTGCTTCACACTCATGGACCTTTGACCTCTGCAAAAGATAAGATCCTTTCTCATAATGCTTCTTTAGTGCTGTACTTGGGCCTTGTAATTTTGCAGTGTTCAATTTTAATTATTTTGTGATTTTTATTCTTCCATTTACATGTTTGCCCTCATTATGTATTTACTTTCTACATTAAAAAAACTTTTAAGTTTATAGAATTTAAAATTTTATTTTGATTTGAGTTCATTTCATTTAGAAAATAACCCCCTTTTTTGAATGAAGTTAAGTTGTAATCAGCCTCTCTCTTCAATTTTAATCTTTCGTTACCAATTTCTTTTTGGACATTTCAAACTAGATATCAGAGATATCTCCAACTCATTATTCACAAAGCAGTACTTATTGTCTCCTTCCTCATCTCTACACACACACACACACACACATCACTCATCTAGTTTATAAAGCCCATAAACCTATACCCAACATATTTCAAAGGACATTACTTCCCTTTCTGCACTCTATGATCCACCCAAATTGACCTTTTCTTTCCTTCTCTCACAAGTTTCTTTATATCTTATCTCCATGACTTCAAATTGGCATCCCTAATGCTTGGAATGTATTCCCTATTTACTTCTACCACGAAGAACTGGCCTCTTCCTTGAAGATATTGCCTTGTGCCTTTCTTGTGTGGTGTCCTTGATATTTTGTATGGGTTCACGATCACATGCTTACATTGTTTCAAAATGCAGAGGTGGAATATACCACATTTAAGTAATAATGAGGATTCAGTCTCAATTTAACCTTGAATTACAACTGATGGCAGTGGAGGAACTCATTATATATTTCTGCTTTCCTATTATATCATGTACGAGAATGTGATGAAGAACTTGCTAGGTGAATGGATAGCTTTTGAGATATTAATGGCTTAATGTGTGATATTAATGGCTTAATAGTAATGGTTATCATAACTCAATTCCCTCTCAGATCATATATTTGAATTAAAAGGGGACTTTCAATGACTTTAGCCAAAGGAATGACTAGTCTAAATTTCAGAATTTGTGTGGGGAGTGGGGAAGAGAAAAAAAGGGTGTGAGGTGAAGTGTGAGGGATGGATGGAGTAGAGAGCTGATAATATCATAATTTATTAAGGAAGTGAATTTAATTACTGAAACTACACAAAGAAAAAAAATCTGCCTAATTCAAGGAAAATTTTCAGGTGCCTAACATTTCATGTAATAAACCTGAGTTGAGATATACATGAAGAATCAACAAGGGGAGAGTAAAATTTCACCTACTTTTTAAGTAAATGGAAACATCAAGTTAACTGTATTAGGAAACACAAAGGAACAATTTTGACTATATTTAGCTATTTTGCAGTAAAGTAGCTTGCAACAAAATACTCATTCATGATTTCTATGCACTATAATTAGTGATATTTTTGACTGCCAACAACATCCTACAACAACAAATTTCACATGCTTATTCTACAAAGTTCTTTAAGAGATGGTAGAAGCTGTCATTCAGTAACAAATGAGTGTGTCTTCTGGATTTCAGTGAATAAGAAAATGAATTTTTCAAACTTCTTTTTAAGATGAAGTGATTCATGCATCAGTTACAGGTTTTAGTGGATAGCCACTCCAACTCTACCAATTCCTATTATCTATAATTCTAAGAATTTGAAATTGTATAACTGAAAATTTCATGAAACTAAGTGCAAACCTGGATATGTTAAGAAGAATTCAGAAATCTCAGAGTAAATTATAGGACAGACAATGAGCGTATAAAATATGAATAAATTTCCCCCAGAGCTTATGTATAATTAAGGTATCCCCAGAGCTGATATGTAACTAAGGTTTCCAGGTTAAATAGTGTACTGCTTAACCTCAACTTTGTATTTTTTACTTTTCCCAGGAATTATAGCCAAGTGACTGAGGAAGAAACTAGTTCTTGGCCACATGCTGGGGGCAGAGCCAATATGGCAGAGAAGAGGCAAGGATTTGCTTAAACTCTCCCCAAAACTCCTCTGAACACCTTTAAATAATGTTATAAAACATTTCCTGGAGCAGCAGAAACCACAACAGGATTGGATGAAATAAATTCCCAGCCAAAGACAACTTAGAAGGTTACGAGAAAAGTTCTGTTGCACCTGGGTAAGAGTGGTGCATAGTTCACAACATGCCAAATCAGCATAAGCTCAATTCTAGGAAACTGAATCTGCAGCAGCAGATGGTAAGGGAGTTGAACAACAGGTAAGACATGATTGCAGTCTCTTAACTAGCACTAAGGCAGGACTTTGTTGCTTTGCCCATATTTAAATCTGATTCATAGTGCTGGGTTGCAGTCCTAGGGTAAAGAACAGGACTATTGCACCAAATTTTGTGGCTGCAAGGAAGCAGGGATCCTGGTCATAATTCTGGGGCTCAAAATTCTAGGTTTGTAGTCACTCACAGACTAGACACAGGCCAGGAGAATAGTAAAGACACCTCTCCTTAGATCAAACCATTTTAGAAGAACTGAAAACTTACAGGTCCCTAGAAGCATCTCTGAAAACAACTGCAAAAACAAACAAACAAAAAAACACCAAAAAACTAAAAACCACCCTGAAACTTAAGACAGTACACCTGCCACCCTGGAAGCAGAGTCTTACTTTATTAAAGGATTAAAAATCAAGAACCAAACTGAGAAAATTAGCAAATAACAGAAAAAACTCATGACCATAGAAAGTTATTATGGTAGCATTTAAGATGAAAACCCGCATTCTGAAGGAGATAACAAAGTCAAAGTTCCTACATGTGAATCTTCCAACAAAAATATAAATTGGTCTCAGGTCATGAAGGAGCTAAAAAAGAATTTTGAAAATTGAGTAAGAGTAGTAGAAGAAAAATTGGAAAGAGAAATGAGAATAATGCCAAAAAAAATCATGAAATTCGAGTCAAGAGCTTGATAAAGGAAACACAAAAATACTGAAGAAAATAAGGCTTTAAAAAAATAGAGTAGGTCAAATGGCAAAAGAAGTTTTAAAAAAAAGCTAAAGAGGAGAAGAATGCCTTAAAAAGCAGAATTGCCCAAAATGGTAAAGGAGATTCAAAAACTCACTAAAGAAATTAATTCCTTAAAAAATAGAATGGAGCAAATTGAAGCTAATGACTTTATAAGAAATCAAGAAACAATAAAACAAAACCAAAAGAATGAAAACAATAAAAGACAATGTAAAATATCTCATTGGAAAAGACAATGACTTGGAAAATAAATCCAGGAGAGATAATTTTAAAATTATTAGCCTACCTGGAAGCTATACCCAAAAAAAGAGCCTAGACATCATCTGTCAAGAAATTATCAAGGAAAACTGCCTTGATATTCTAGAATAAATGAGGAAAATACACATTGAAAGACTCTGTCAATAACTTCCTGAAAGAGCTCCCAAAATGAAAACTGCAAGGAATATTGGAACCAAATTCCAGAGCTCCCAGGTAAAGGAGGAAATATTTCAAGCAGTCATAAAAAAGTAATTCAGTTACCATGGATCCACAGACAGGATAACACACAATTTAGCAGTTTCTATGTTAAAGTATCAGAGGGTTTGGAATATGATATTCTGGAGAGCAAAGGAGCAAGGATTACAGCTAAGAATCACCTCCCCAGCAAAAATGAATATAATGTTTCAGGATGACAAATGAACATTCAGTTACATAGAGGACTTTCAAGCACTCTTGATGAAAAGACCAGAGCTGAAGAGACATTTTGACTTTAGAATTCAAGACTCAAGAGAAGCATATAAAGGTAAACAGGAAAGGGTAGTCATAAAGGAATTAATAAGGTTAGATTAGTTACATTCTTATTGGGAAGATGATACTTGTAACTCATCATATATGTATATGTGTGTGTGTGTGTGTACATACATATATATATATATTCAAAGCACATGTGCCTATATATATATATATATATATATATTATATATAATATATATTCAAAGCACGTGTGCCTATATATATAGGCACACGTGTTTTGAATATGAAGGGATGATATCTAAAAAAATAAAATTAAGGAGTGAGAAAGAGGAATATCCTAGAGAAAAGGAAAGGGAGAGGCATAATGGAGTGAATTATCTCACATAGAAGAGGCAAGAAAAAGCTTTTACAGTGGAAAGAAATAGGGAGGAGTTGAGGGTGGATAAGTGAGCCTTACTTTCATCAGAATTGGCTCAAAGTGAGAATAGCATGCATTCTCAAATGGATATAGAGATGTACCTTACCCTACAGGAAAGGAGGAAGGGAAGGAGATAAGAGAAGTGTGGGTGGAGGATGAAAGAAGGGAGGACAGATTGGGGGAGGGAGTGGTCAGATGTGAAACACTACTGAGGAGGAAAAGGGTGAAAGGACAAAGAGAGAGAATAGAATGAAGAGAGGAGGGAAATACAATTAGTAAAAATAACTGTGAATAAAATTTTGAAGCAAATTTCTCTGATAAAAGCCTCATTCCTCAAACATATATGTATGTATATATATATATATATATATATGAAAAACTGAATCAAATTTATAAAAGAGCCATTTTCTAGTTGATAAATGATCAAAGGGAATAAAATAGTCAAAGCTATCTATAACCACATGAAAAAATGCTCGAACTCACTATGACTGGAGAAATGCAAATTAAATCATTTCTGAGGTACTTCCTCATACCTATGGATTGGCTAATAGGATAGAAAAAGAAAATGACAAATGTTGTAGGGTATATAGGGAAAGTGAGACATTAATGCACTGTTGGTGGAGTTGTGAACTGATTCAACTATTCCGTAAAGCAATTTGGAATTATGCCCCCATACATACCCTTTGACTTAACAATGCCATTACTAGTTCTGTATCCCAAAAGAGATTTTTTAAAAGGGAGGAAAGAACCCATATATATATATATGTATATGTATACATACATATATATACATACACACACATATATATATATATATATATATATATACACATATATGTACATATACATAAAAAATATTTATGGCAGCTCTTTTTTGCTGGGAGGGAATTGGAAATTGAGGGTATACCCAACAATGGAGGAATGGCTGAATAAATTGTGGTATGTGATTATGATGGAGTACTATTATGCTATAAGAAAGGACAAGCAGGATTCTTCCAGAAAAACCTAGCAACATTTAAATGAGCTTATCCAAAGTGAAATGAGCTATGTACAAAGTAACAGCAATATTGTAAGATGGTCAGCTATTGACTGTTCTGAGCAATACTATGATCCAAGACAACTCTGAACTACTTATGATCAAAGATCTTATTCATCCCCAAGGAAAGAACTGATGGTGTCTGAATATAGATTGAAGCATATTTTTTTAACTTTATTTTTTTTTGAGTATTTTTCTTTTTGTTTTGCTTTTTGTCTATGTTTTCTTTTACTACATGATTAATATGGAAATGTTTTGAATAACTATATATGTATAACCCATACTGAATTGGTTACCTTCTTAATGAGGATAGTATGGGGAAGGAGGAACAAAGAGAATTTAGAACTCAAAAGTTTTAAAACTGAATGTCTAACATTGCTTTAACATGTGACTGAGAAAATATAAAACACTAAATAGACCTGTCAATCCATACAACCATTTTGGAAGTCATTTGGAATTATGCAAATAAAGTGACTAAAAAGTCAAGAAAAATAAAAACTTAAAAAAAACCTAATTCTTTACTTTAACCTTTGCTTTCTTTCTTCTTCCCCACTTCTAAAGAACTCTGTCCATTAGACTTTTCCTACACCATCAGGGCTTGCAAAAGTTGAGGGGACCAGATGTGAACCAGAAATGGAGATATGATTTGGATTTCTTCATACTTGCTAAGTAGTTTTGCCTGTTTATACTAGCCTGCCACCTTTCTATGTATGGGTAATTTTGGTACGGACTTTTCACTTATATATATAAACACATATATGTATATAAACATGCACACATATGTATTCACTCATATCTTTAATTTGACCATAGAATCCATTCTTTTTCTTTTTAAGTCTTTGTATCATGAATTTGACAATTTTCAAAAAACTCAAAACATTCCAAAATATAAAGTTGAATAAGAAAATTTTCATGAGTATTAGAGTTACAGAAGCAGTGTGGTCTAATCAATAAAGGAGTAGTCATAAAGCCAGGAGGACCAGGATTGAGGTCCTACTTCTTACGGATACCTAGTGTATGACCTTGGTAAAGTTGCTTAAACTCATAGTATTCTAATTAGCTCTTTAAGAATAAAATTTGCAAAGAAGTTGCTGATTTGCAATGGTAGAGTTTCTTTACACAAAGTGGCAAACTGGGTAAGCCTTGTTGTTATGTAGTAATTTCCCTTGTGTTCAACTCTTCATGACCTATTTGAAGTTTCCTTGGCAAAGATAATGAAGTGGTTTGCCATTTGCTTCTTCAATTCATTTTACAGATGAGGGAACTAAAAAGCAAACAGGTTTAAGTGACTTGTCCACAGTCACATAGCTAGTAAATATCTGATGTCTATTTGAACTCCTCTTGGGTAGAACATGCCCTGGATAGACTTTATTTGGAATTATAAATAACCTGCTTATACTGAATTGGTCAGATACAGGTGAGAAACAAGAACCATGAATATTTAGATTTTCATTTTTAGGCCTTGTATCAAAATTCTAAGACCTCAAGTATGTACAGAGTTTCTTAAGAGTATCTGCATGTGTTGTTATTTGTGTCACTGTATTGCATTACTATTTTATTTTGACTAACTTTGAAATGAAGCTAAAAGACCATATAGTATACGTGGAGCCCATATTTTTTCCAGTGATTGATTGTTTTTTGAACTCTGGTAGACTCCTGTTTATTAATTCAACAATGAAATGATGTCTTTCCAGATGTGAAAGACGATGATAGGAAAAGCGGCAAGAAGCACATACAAATTTAGGGAATTGAATAAATCAATCATAAGAAGAGATGAGAAAAATACTACTCAAATGCTGGAAGATTATGCTAATCTACCTGTACACAAACATCCTCTCACCTTCAGTCCAGACGATTTGTCTTCTTAACTTATTTTTTGAAAGATCCTCTTCATATACATTCTCAATTGTCTAGGCTTCTGTTGGCCTTGAAAATAACAGTAACTGTCCCAGGTGAGTATGTTTATTAGCCATAGGTAAACTGGTTGGAATTTAAAAAACTATGGTAACAAAGTGTGCTTAGCAATAATCCAATGGCTCTGTCAGTGACCAGATGGAAAACTCCTCTTCTGTGCTATGGAACAGATGCATTGTATTCACTGAAATCTATTGCCAAGACAGCTGGTTGGACCATTTGAGGAAGCTACAGCCATACACAAAAATTCATCAATTGATTCTCACTTCAATGGAGCATTGCCTTCATATAAACACTAGCTGTTTTTGTTATTCTAACTCACTCTAAAAACCTAATAAATTGTTTCTTCATTTACCCTTTACTTGGTTTCCCTAATATTATGGTAATAATATTGCATTTTAAGACTCAAAGTTTAAATAAATGACTTTTTTGGCATTTGCAGATATTCATATCTGAATGATTGGAAATAATAAAGAAATGGGGAAAGGTGAATGTGTTAGCTTTTAATCAGTGTAATAATATGTACTCTTCCATTAATCAGCAACTCTGAAGCCTTACTCTGTAATGAGATGACTTAGGGTTTTTCACGTCAATGAGAGGGGAAGTTAAGCTATAACAGATGCTACCATACTAGAAAGGCTTCTCATAAGGATAATGAATTATAAGAATACATTACATAAAGATTTAGATGCAAATTAAAATAACAAAAACAAAATTTTAGTGGACAAGGGGGTAACAGTTCAACTAACTTTCATATTTCTATAAAATAGATATGTACAATCATTTATTCTCTGATAATGGTACATCAATAAGATATTATTACTATATTGCATTTGACAGTTATGTATTTCACTATCTCTCCCCCACATTTGCTTTTATATGGAAAAAGAAATATAATGATAGATGCAATGACTGAGACTAAAATCAAACTGAAGTTGTGTCTATGCATACAAAATGATACAAAATAAAATATATTGAATTCAAAATAAATTTATAATTTGGGTTCCTCATCCTGATTGCTCTGGATAACAGATAAAAATCTTAAAATTGCCCCATAACCTTTGTAAGAACAATAAAGTTTCCCTTTCCAAATATGCCCTGAACATCCCTGATTATTTGATTTGTGTGCCTTTCAACATAGTTGTAAAATGTTTTTGCTTAGTAGCCTACTTCAAAAGAGTTGATGATAGCAAGAAAGGGGAATTAGGAACTTGAATGTATCACAATTATTTTTTGTACTTAAGTATTATGTTGATGGCATGCCACCATCAAGGACTTACTGTACTATTTATGTGGGAACTTCTTCCACAGATGCAGATCACGGGCATAATTTTCAAATTTTATGGAGTTGTTGTAAGCTTAGAGAAATTAAATTGCACATGTTAAAGAAATTAATCAATGAGACAGGTAAAATTTAAACCTGTCATTCCGATATTTGCACCCTATGCACTATGAGACATCATCTTTTTCATTGATAGTAGAATGATGCTTCTGTTAAATGTCTTTGTTTAAGAGTAAACTTTTCTAAGAGAGCCTTTAGTCCTTGAATGTCTCCAATCCTAAAAGGTTTCCTTTTGTTCAGTTATGTCAATCCCTGCCATCTCCACTGTCCTATTCATTGGATTAGTTTGACTCTATATGCAGACAATTCATATTTACATTCTTAGTATATGAATTCTGATAAATCCTTCCTATATTTCTACAATGTCAAACAGGCACTTGGGCAGTATTTGAATAGGTGCATAATAAGTAGGCTACAACTCCTATCTTATAAAACCAGGATGAACAATTTAGAAGAATTAACGCATCTTATTGACATCTTTATTTCATGGCATGATGCCCTGACTTTGATAACAGTTCTACTAATTTATACAGAATTTCCATTTCTCAAAGCTAAATGAAAATTTCAGTAACTATCCTTAAAGGATATTGAAGTAGATGGTCCTGAAAGTTTGGGATGGAAGATTATTTGTTCATTTGACATTTTGTGGTAATGAATAGTATTGTTTTATGATTCTTTTGACATTATGGAAAATATCTTAAGCACTATCAAGGAAAAATATTATTTCTAAGTACTATTATGTTTCATGCTATTTTCCTGGACAACAAAGTCAGTTTGCTAAAAGGGGTCTCTTCAAAAAGTCCATTTCATTTCTTTCATGAGAGATGAATTGACACAGAGTAGAACGATCATTGAATTTGAAGTTATAGGACCCAGCTTCAAATCTAGCCTCTGAGACTTAAGGAGTAGTTAAGTTGGGGGTTAAGTGCAATCAACAGAGTACTTTTGTACAAAAGGTTTGGGATACATTCTACTTCTTAATTCCCATTTCTTGACATCTTCAACTTCTTTTTTGAAGTGGTCTACTAAGCAAAAACATTTTACAGCTATTTTAAAAGACAAGCAAACAGAAAACCAAATTTTTTTCAATCACATTTAACTAGGAGACCTTTGTAATTCCTTAAAAAACTTGGGGAATTTTGAAGATTTAACATTTACCCTCCATAGGCTTTTGTTTTCTCATCTATAAAATAATGAATTTGGACTAGATGGTCTCAGAGGTCTCTTGTAGTCTTAGATTTTGGATCTTTTGCTGGTATATATGGATAGGTGTGGCATAAATATTCACTGTAATAAAACCAAAATAATAATAAATATCTTTTGAAATGTTTTTACAATGAGTATTTAAAATGATATTCATAGAAACAAATATTTTAAATATACAAATTAATTTTTGAGACATTTAGATGAAGGGCAATTTAGTAGCATGCTCCAGCAACATTGAATAGGAAACATAAATGTCAATAAAGGAAGTCTGCAGTTAGATTGTTGAAGTGAAAATGAAGTTATGTTTTCTAAGAAAACAGACTCCTCATCGCTAAAACAAGTCCATATAAATGTAAAGCTTTTATAACTAGTCTTTCAAAGATAATAACTGACATATCTATAGCATAGAATAATAATTTTTGGATCGTCTCCCTCATGATGTTGTTAGAAAGCTCAATTAGTTTAATGAATCATAGCCATTTGAGAACATTTTATTATGACTAAATAATATCTTTCTTGGAGATACCTTTTTATGACCGAAGGATGTAGCATCAGTCAATTCATGTAGTAGGTACCTAATACATATTTGTTAGCTGAATGTATACTCAGTGCTAACACTAAGATTAATTAGGGTTATAGAATCTAGAGCTAGAAGGGATACTGGAAATCATGAGCATCATAACCCTAGCTTTACATTTTATGAGAATCTCTCAAAAGCACTTGATCTCAAATCTTTCTTCAAAGTTACATTAAAATTGCCCCTCCTGAACCCAAGTTGTTGAACATTTCCTAAACTCAGCATGGATTCTTCCTCCTGGTTGCCCTGGATGACAAACCAGATTAAATCTTCCCTATAATCTCTTTAAGAAGATGAAGGTTTCTTAATTAGGCCCACTTCTTAAATAAATATTTTCCTTAAATAAACATTGCCCTGTATAAAAGCGAGCATTTATAAAACATTTTGCAAAGTGAGATATGAATATTATTTTATCACAGACTCTGAAGATATATAATACTATTATCTCCATTTTTACAAATTAGGAAACTGAGGGAGACAGAGGTTGATTGAATTGCCCAGGGCCACACAGCTTCTAAGAATGATACACAGGATGGCCTTCTTGAATTCAGGTCCAAAACTTTTCCTTTCCACTAAACCACCTGACTGCCTACATTAGAGGCATTGCTGTTGCAAGAGTTTTTCTCTGCTTCTGCAGATCATCCAAAATTCTAGCAGGAACCAAGTTTACAGGTTGAATAGATATCATTATCCTTTATATATTTTATTTTTCTTATTTATTTAAAGGAAATATATGACAAAATATATTTTTGTTAGTTTCCCCAGTTTCTAATAGGTACAGGATCTGGATCCATGATTTTCTTATAACTTAAGGAATTTCTTTTGAAGAAATCCCTTGTACCAGTGCATGTTTTTACCTTTTCTGAAACAGATCACTTTATGGAGTTGCTAAGAACATCTGGAATTTATATGATTTGCCCCAGATGGAACAAATATTATGAGTCAGAGAGAATAATTGAACTCATATTTTCCCTGCTTCAAGGTGATCTCTTTATATACCATACCTTGGATTCCTGTTCAATCAGTACAAAATTAAACACACAAACTTTGAAAAAATATATGTAAAATTTGAAATAATATGAAAAAACATGCAATTGATTATACTTTGGTTAGGTCTAGGAATGATGCATGGGAAAACATGGAAAAGAAGTGCACACAAACAGCAGGCCCCCTGTCTCTACCTAGCCACTGCCCCCTTGACTCAATTTGCTAACTTCCTCATATATGCCTCACTGCCCCACTAGAGAAGCAGGAAAGTCCATGTGATAGTGTGCTAGCCACTGTCTCTAGCTAGCCACTTACCCCAGACCCATTCTTCGTATTTTCCACAGAAACAGCAGGTGTGCCCATCCACTCAACTATAACCACATCACCTATCTAATCTCAGACAGGACCACAACAGTCAACTAATCAGAAAACAGCACCACCAGGATACTTGAGCTAGATGTGGACCCCAAAACAATAAAAATGATTTTTCCTAAGTAAGCACCTGCAGAGTAATGTCAAAAGCTCTCCTTTGGGTGAACCTTTGACATAGAGAGGCATATTATAATATCCTATCATACATTAGTGTCCCCCAACCCCCATTTGGACTTTTTTGTTTGCATTATCAATAGTTGTATGTGCAGTTCCACCAAGAACAGGATCCCACCCCTATTACTTAATCCCTTGAGAAACCCCTTCTGCCTTTTTAATATTCATAATTTCTGTTGTATGATCACCATCATTACACTATAAAATTGCCTGTCTTGTCTTACTGAAGTTGCTGGTACCTCTTAGACCCCAGAGTGCTTGAGAGCATCACCCTCAATAAATGCCTTTGCTTGAATGGAGGTAGTCTGAGTCTGTGAATTCTTCCGAGATGACCCCCATAACACACCATGAATTTGCAATATCAGGCTGAAGGATGCCAGTGTTGATGGATCATAGAATATGGGGCAGAAAACCAGAGGATTTTATATTTAATCCTGGAGGTAACAGAGAGCTATTGGAATTTATTAAGTAGGAAACTGATATTTTTTTTTTAGATTTGGGTTTTAAGAGGTTGATGCTGGGAATTTCTATTGCCAAGATGGCAGAGTAAGGAAGGAACTCTCTGGAGTCCTCCTAAGTTCTCCTCCAAACAATTTGAAAATCACCTCACCTCATCATTGATTTAGGATCGGAGAAGCAGCTTATTAGGACAGCAGGAAAGGTCTGTCTAACTGAAGTTTAGAGGAGTGAAGTCTGAGAACATCAGCAACCAGCCTCACAGCAGGGGGCCCGCAGCAAGCTTCTGAGTGTGGGGCAATCTACTAACAAGGCCGCACTCTCTTGTAAGCCAACAACCTCTAGACAAGCCAGGAGTCTGTGCAGCACAGTAGATTTCTACCCCTAGAACAATCAGCAAGGTCTTACTCCCACTGCTGATCACTACTGAGGCCCAGTGGGGAGTGGGAGGTTTGCCAAGACTGAGACTACATTCTCTAGGCTGCTCAATAGTGAGACCATGCTTTCAGGTCCCTCCAGAAAAAAGACTCTGTTTTCATAGCAACCCAACAGAAGGACCCCACACCTGGTGCAGACCAGCAGTGAAACCCCATAGTGGGAAACCCACAGAAAGTCCCAACCCTCTCCTACCCTCCCAGTGCAAGACAAAAGTGAAGCCTACCCTCCAGTGCAATCAATCAGCTAGACCCTGAGTCTACCTGCCAAGACAAATCTAGGAACCATATAAACAAAACTAGAAAACATTTGACACAAATAAAGCCAGATTTCAACAGTTGGGAAAATATCAATTGCTCATGAGGGAGCTGAGCTAATATAATAAAAATAACACTTCTACCTAAATTAATTAACTTATTTAGTGCGATACCAATCAAACTACAAGAAAAATATTTCTGGCAGTTAGAAAAATAATAAAATTCACCTGGAAAAACCAAAGGTCAAAAATATCATGGGCTCAAAAAAAAAAAGTGCAGGTTGGTGACTTAGCTGTACTGATCTCAAACTGTAACTTCTAATGATTGAAATAATCTGCAACTGGATAAGAATTAGGGATGTTTATATCTTACCTGAAACTTGGATGCCATCCCTGGCTTCCTTGGCTCTGACAAGTGAATCTTTTGCCATATTCTGCAGAACAAGGCTTCCTTCCATTCCACTGACACTGCCTACTTTCCCTTTCCCATGCCCCAACTCTAATACCCTCCCAAACTCCTACTTCCTGGTAAGTCCCTATATATAGTCTTTCCTTTTTAGAATGCCAGCACCTTAAGGGTAGGTACTATCTTGTTGGGTTGGTTTTTTTTTACTTTTTAATTTCCTTAGAACAATCCATGAAAAATAGGAAATGTTTAATTTTCTTTTTCTTTAAATCTCCACATGATCAATACATGGCAACAAAAGTGATAGAACAGAGAATTTTAATGTTGAATTTGGATTACTGAAGGCTCAACTGTACAAAACAATGAAACCCTCCAGTGGTGACGTATTTGAATCATATAAAGGGGACTTTATAAGAGTCAGTGTCGCGTTGTAATTTATAAGAACAGCTAGCATTTACATCTCACAGTACTTTAGAAATGTTATCTAATTTTATCATCACAACAACCTTGCAGGGTTTTTATCGTTGTTGTTCAGTCATGTCTTATTCTTCCTGACCCCATTTGGGGTTTCCATGGCAGAGATACTGAAGTGGTTTACCATTTCCTTCTCAAGCTCATTTTACATATGAGGAAACCTAGGCAAACAGAGTTAAATGACTTGCTCAGGGTAACACTTCTAGTGAGAGTCTGAGGCTAGATTTGAAAATGAGTCCTTTTGATTCAGACTCAGGACTGTATTCTTTGCACTATCCATCTGCCCCAATTTTAAATATTTCTTTAAGATTTGCAGAGTGTTTCACAAATATTATCTAACGTTATCCTCACAGTAAGACTAGGAATTAAGTGCTACTATTATTCACATTTTAGAAATGAGGACACTGAGACAAAGTGACTTGCTCAGGGTCACGTAAGTAATGTCTAAGATAGGAACTGATCTCGAGTCTTCCTGACTTGAGGGCCAACTCTCTATCCAAGGTACCATGTGCCTCCATAGCAGAAGAGAAACTAACCTTGAAATCAGCCAGAGCCAAGCTCAAGTCTTGTCTCTGACATATAAAAACTGTATGACCAAGGAAGGGCCTTGAAATTTCTTGGTACAAGAATAAGCCTAATGTTACAAATGAGTTCATAATCTGCATTAGGCAGAAGGAATTTCCAAACTAATAACTACCACACTGACAAAATCATGGGTCCAAAATCCTCATGTTACCACAGTCAGCTTCAGTGTTAAAGATTACTTAATGGTACACATTCCCTCTTTCTGTTGTCTTGAATCTTAAAATTACAAAAAACAGACATATCATCTTATATTTTTCAAATTCTTCAATTCTCCTCCTTTCCCATTCTGACATATCCTCTCTCTCTCTCTCTCTCTCTCTCTCTCTCTCTCTCTCTCTCTGACAGAGCAGTTTCCCTTTTTCTTTGCTCATTTTCTTCTTGGTTTAAGAAAAATAATATTCTAAATGTTTATCTAAAGCTTGGTAAATTCTTGCATTTTCCAACTTCATTGTACCTTCGGTGACACTTTTTAGTTGAACATAATTTTGACTTTGATAAGCTATATTGTCTCTATTGTGGAAACTGAAAACACATCCTAAAGCCTTGAACTTTTATGAGTTAATTGATTTTATACAAGGAAAAATCATGAAATGAACATTATTTTGTATTTAGAAAGACATCTAAAAACAGTATGCTTTTATTTTAAGTTTTAACAAAACCATTCACAATATCCTAAGAGAAAGCTCTAAAGTCTGAAAAGAAAATTGCTTCTGGCTGAAAACTTATATGCCAAGTGAAATTTCAGTGAAGTAGGAGTTTATTCATGCTGACAAGTCCTTAACTACAGTAATGCTAACAACATTACTATTATAAGAACACTACAGAAGTTATTAGACCTCTCAAATTCCCCACTCTGTGTTCACTTACTAATGCAACCCCCCTAAAAAAAATGAAGGAAGAGAGAGAGAGAGAGACTGACAGACAGAAAGACACAGAGAGACAGAGAGAAAGAGAGAGACAGAGACAAAGACAGAGAAACAGAGACAGAGACACAGAGAGAGAGGCAGAGAGAGAGAGAGATTGAGATTATTTTTGATAAGAAATTTTCTCGAAAACTAAAATCTCTTTAGGATTTTTCAGGAATTCCTCAGGCTACAGAGGAAATATTTTTATTTCCCAAAGAATCAAAGAGTGAGGTAACCATGCAAACAGTGCAAACCTTGGTTCACTTGGTTCAGTTAGACCAAGCCAGCATCATTTAATGTTATTAAATTTGACCGATTGGTGTGTTAAAGTCCTAGAATACTAGGGTTTTAGGTAAACTTAAGGATACTTTTCCTTTCATACTATGAGGCTCACTTAGTAACTTTAATTGAGCCATTTAATGATATTTTGTAGGGCTTCAGTAACTTCATTTCTGTTCATTCCAGTAGGTCGGTAATAATAGCTAACATCTCTATAGCATGGGCCAAGAAATGTCGTAAGCATTTTGCAATTGTTATCTCACTTGATTTTCACAAAAAAACTCTGGGAAGTAGGTAAAATTTGTATCCTCATTTTATAGATGAAGAAACTGAAGCAAAAAGAAGTTAAATGAACTTTTAGGGTCACATAGCTATTAAGTATCTAAGGACAAATTTGAACTCAGATCTTTGTGACTTAAGGCTGGTTCTCCATCTATTGCACCACCTATCCTTCACCTCATTAGTCAATATAATAAATAATTAACCACACAAATATCATCCTCCAGTAAGATCTTATTCCAACACTTCATTATATTTTAAAAATCCTCTAAGGCTAAGCTGTTGCAGTATTAACTCTTCTAGATCTTATAAATTTGTGATGACTTTGAATATTGGCCTGGTGACAGATGGATCACTCACATACAGCTTAGCTAAGTTGGCAACTTTGATGAAGTTGTAATCGGTGGATGAAATTTTAGTAAATCCTTGAAGAAGACAATATACTAAATTAGATCTGTGATCTGTATTGATGAAGAAATTACTTGCTCACCTCGAGGCAGAGATACTTCAAGTTTGTTAAGTTAGGATATAAGTTTTTCTTTCTCTTCAATTCATCCTCATGAGATTTCAGACTGGTTTCTCTGATACCTATCCTTACCTTCGTTGTCACATCCATTAGCCTCATATATTTTAATTAAGCTAATCATTCCCAAAATCAGGAGTATCTTCTGAGGCAATACGTTAAAATTTCATTTTACTTGGTTTTATTTTCTTATCACTACTATTGCCTTCCTGTTGGTCCTCTCTAAAGGTAAAGAATGTATTCTTTTTGACTTTTGATAGTCTGGGTCTCCAGTAGAGTGTCTGTCACTTACCTCTACCTTCAGTGGCTCTGGAATTTTATTCCCATTGTGGTGATATGCAATTCTTTATGTTCTTGTTCTCTGATAAATGACAGCTAGCTAAGCTTCTATAAATATTTGTAAATATGAATTCAGATGATCTTTTCATATGTGAACTGTCCCAGTGGAACATATGCATCTAAACTGGGTTTTCCTTAGTATAAATTCCTGAAACAAAACAGAGTGATTCTACAGTTGTAAATTTCAAACAAAATTATAGATTAATAGATATTTTTAGGCAAGTCGAGCCTTAGCAGGTCTCTCAAGTGATAATATGCAAATATCCACTTATTCTATATTATTGAATGCAATATATTAGCTTGTATATGGGCATTAGACTTTTCTTCCTGCATCTGAGTTCATCTAGTCATAGAAGACCATAGATCTAAAGTACAAAGGGACCTCAGATATCCTCAATTGCAATTCCTTCACTTTCCATTAAAAGAAAACAGGTTTAAAGAGATGAAGTGATCTCCCCAGGACCATGCAAGTTTACAGCAGCAGAACTTGGATTTAAAACTAGTGCTTGAGATCTCACTCCAGTTTTTTACACGCTACCATGACATAGTCATAGGACTGTATGTCATATAGTGCATCTTCCACATGACAGCCTTTCAATTACTCAAAAACAGTTCTCATGTCCATTGATTTTGCTAGCTTATTACTCTTTTTCTTCTAATCTCAACTTCACAAGTTCCTTCCATTCTTTAGGAAAACAATTAACCTTGCTGCGTTTGGCCTCATAGGTCAGAACAAGGAACAATGAATGGAATTTGAAAATAATAAGATGTAAGTTTGATGTTAAGAAAAAAAAGTTCTTAACATTTATATCTGAAATGAATTACATTTCCAAAATGGAGTAGGCTGCCTAAGTTGGCAACGAGATTCCCTTTACTTGAAGTTTTCAGGCCAAATCATATGCATGATGACTTTAGCGAGTATTGTACGGTGAATTCTTGTTCCAAAACAGCAACAAGGGGAGACTTTTGTTCAAGGTTTCTGATGTTCTTTCCAACTCTGACATATATATAGTTCTATGACAGTTTGTAGGGGTAGAAGATCAATGTCGTAGAAATAGCACTGTAATTAGTCAGATGTGTAAGCTTAAACTGTGGTAAGTTTAAACTGTACTAAGACTTTGGCTACACCATATAGTCTTATAATCTAATGATGCTGAGTTTTATGTTAAAAAAAATTCTTAAGAGTTTGAAAGTACTTAGAGGTTATCTTGCTTGACTCACACCTAAAACAAATCATTCTTTCTAACATATACATCATAAATGGTCATATACTCTCTCTTTGAAGACCTTCTGTAATGGGGACTGAGAAGGCACTTTGACAGTGAGATTATAATTGGTATTCTTAGAGAGGGGAGTTTTTGTAGGCAATGAAAACAAAAAAGCACATAACAGTGCTTTATGCAGTGGTAATAGAATGGTGACAATGTATTCTATTCTTTTTAGAAATTTAGTAATGAAGTGAAAAGGAGAAACAATGGTTTGATAGAAAGAAAAAGGAAGGAAGGAAGGAAGGAAGGAAGAAATCCATTCTTTTCCCTTTGGCAAAGGGTATACCTAAGGTAGTTTACAAGCAGAAGGGAAGGAGTCAATAGAGAGAAAGAGAGATAGAAGATGAGCAATGGAGCAATGGATGAAAAGAATGAGATAAAGGGCAGAGGTGGACAATTAATTCTGACAGAGGGAGGAAATTGCATCTTTTGAGGTGTTAGGGAGGAAGAAAAAGATAGGAGAAAATAAGGAATTTTTGAGATGTTCTGGGAGGGAACTGATACGTCTTATTTCTTGAAGACCTCAATCATTTTAGTATAAATAATATGTGTAGTCATTTGGTGGAATCAGTAGATATGATAAATTTAAAGGTTTTGGAGTAGTTTATAGAGGAGACATTATAGGAAATAGAAAGAAATGGATTAAAATATTGCAGATATTCCCATGGAACACAATCAGCACAGTTTCATAACTTCTTTTAGCAATATTGACCATTTATTACTTTTAGAATGGTTCTTTTTTCTATAAATTTGACTCAGTTTTCTATATTTGAGAAAGGAAGTCTTTATTAGAGAAACTCGTTGTAAATTTTTTTTCACAGTAATAATTACCAGCCATGTATTTACCTCCATCTTATCTTCCCCCATTTATCCTACTCTCTCCTTTTACCCAGTCCATTCTCAAAAGGTTTTTGCTCCTGACTTTTACCTCCCCTAAACTTCTCTCCCTTCTATCAGCTCCCCATGCTCATTTTATGTTTTTCCTTTCCTTCTTTTCTGTATGGTAAGATAGATTTCTACACCTAACTGGGTATGTCTATTATTCTGAATTTGAATTAGTTTTGATGAGAGCAAGGCTGTATGTCTTCATTTCCACTTTACTGTAAAATCTCTTTCAAGCCTCTCTAATATCAGATACTTTATTTTATTCTGCATTTTTCTTTCCCCTTCTTCCAGTGTGTCTTTATTTCTGTCTCTTATTTTGTTTTTTAGATAATCCTGCCATAGTGTTCAACTCACATGTCTGCTTTCTGTGTATGAATCTTCTAAATGCCCAAATAATGGGAAAGTTTTTAGAAGTTATATCATTTTCCCATATAGGAATATAAACATTTTAAACTTATTGAATGCCTTATAGCTTCTATTTCCTGTTTACTTTTTTATGTTTCTTTTGCATGCAGTCAAATTTTTCTATTCAACTCTGATCTTTTCATCTTAAATACCTGAAAGTGCTCTATTTCATTGAATATCCATTTTTCTCCCTGAATGATTATACATAGTTTTGCTGGGCAGGTGAATCTCAGTTGTAATCCTAGTTCTTTTACCTTCTTGAATATCACTATCCAATCCCTCTGACCATTTAATGTAGAAGCTTCTAAATCTTATGCTTTCTGAACTCTGGCTCCATGATATTTGAATTGATCATTTCTGGTTGCTTGTAATATTTCTTCTTGACCTGATAATTCTGAATTTGGCTATAATATTTGTGGGATTTATCATTTTGGTATCTCTTTCAGGAAGTGATCAGTGGATTCTTTCCATTTCTAGTTTGGCTCAAGAGTACTAGGGCAGTTTTCCTTGATAATTTCTTGAAATTACTTTTCTTTTTTCTTTTTCTTACTGATAACTTTAGGCAGTCTAATAATCCTTCAGTTACCTCTCCTGGATCTATTTTCCAGATCAGTTGTTTTCCAATGAGATATTTCAAATTTTTTTCTATTTTTTCATTCTTTTTATTTTTTTTTGATGGTTTCTTGATGTTTCTTAAAGTCATTAACTTCCATCTGCCAATCCTAACTTTGAAGGAAATATTTCCTCCAGTGAGTTTTTGTGCCTCCTTTTCATTTGGTCCATTCTACTTTTTAAGGAGTTTCTCTCCTTATTGAGTTGTTTATATCTTTTTCCACATAACCAATTCTGCTTTTCAAGACATTCTTCTCTTCACTGAATTTTTGTGCCTCTTTTACCACTTGACCTATTCTGCTTTTTTAAGGTATTGTTTTCTTCAGTATTTTAGTACCTTCTTTACTAAGCTATTGAAACATTTTTAGTGATTTTCTTGCATCACTCTGATTTCTCTTCCAAAATTTTCCTCTGCCTCTCTTACTTGATTTTTAAAATTATTTTTGAACTCTTTCATAGCCTGAGACTAATTCATATTTTTCTTTGAGGGTGTGGAGGACTGGCATTTTGACTTTGTTAACTTCTTCTGTGTATGTGTTTTGATCTTTTTCATCACCATCGTAACTTTCTATGGTCAGAATGTTTTTTTTTCCTGTTATTTGCTCACTTCCCCAACCATTTCTTAACTTTTAACTTAATGCTAAAGTCAGGCTCTCTTTTCCAACAGAGGGAGTATTATCCCAAGCTTCAGAATTTTTGCTCAGCAGTTTTCAGAGATAAATATGTGGACTTGTAAGATTATGGCTCTTCCAAAGTGGTTGAATGTAAGGAAAGGTATAATTACTTCAGTTAACTTTTGCATTTCCTTTACCATTTGTCCAATTATTCCTTTTAAGGAATTATTTTCTCCAATTAGTTTTTGTAATTCCTTTTTCATTTGTCCAATTTTCCCAGTTAGGTTTTGTACTTCCTTTTCCATTTGTTCAATTTTCCCTTTTAAGGAGCTGTTTTCTTCTGTGAATTCTTTTTTCACACTCTTAAAGTCATTGGCCTTTTTTTCTTCTATGTCCTACTTCAGCTCTTTCCAGAGTGCTCTTTGTGCATGTGAGCAGTTCATAGTCCCTTCTGAAGTTTCATATGGAAGAAGAGTCTCAATACTGACCACTTTGGTATTTATGTTTTGGTCCTTTTTCCCATAGAAAGATTCTGTGGTCTTCTCCTTCCTCTTTTGCTTCTTACTCATGATAGTGAGGCTTTATGTGTTATGGCCTCTGGTTCCTTCAGCTACAAGCTAAAGAACCTAGTGCTGAGCTGTTGGTGTGAGAAAGCAGAAGCAGGCCGGATTTTTTTTTTATTTGTTTTTCCCTGAATTAGCCCTGGAATTAGCTTGTTATGTGAGGGGAAAGGTGGTCTGGTCACAGGAGATCTCCTCAGCTGAGCTAGAGCAAAGACAAGCTCCATACTTGGTGATCCTGGCTGCCTTATTGTCTTCTCATTTCCCCTGATGCATGCTTGAAGTCCTGATGCAAGGCTCCACCGCACTGGGGCTCTGGTCCTCCACCACAGTAAAAGGATAAGAGGAATCCCCCTTTGTGATTTTCCTAGACTCAGGTGCTATGAGACTCTTTGCCCCTTCTGCTGATTCCACTGATCCAGGATTTTTCTGGGGAAATATTTTATGGTTCTTTCAAGGTCAACAAGGGGAGAGGGAGAGAGCATTTACTGGTCACTCCACCATTTTGGCTCCCAGAAGTTCAAGTAGGTGACTTACAGACATTTAATCTGTGGGCTGAAAATCTCAGGCACAGCTGTTGCAGAGATTCTTGGGGCTCTGTCTGAGACTCTCACTCACTGGGCTCTGCTTAACTCTCGCCCCAGGTTGCTATCCCACTGTGCTGTTGCTTCCTCAGACCACCCTGGAGCTTTCCTGCTCGGCTCCACCACCGCAGATATGTGCTGTGCTGTTTGCTCATCCACCCCCATGGAACAGATTTTTCCTGTCCATCTTCCAGTCTGTCCTGGGCTGTCAATCTGCTACAGTCTGTCTTCTATTGAATTCTGCACCTCCAAAATTTGGACAAATTCTCTTTTCTTAGAGGTATCTGGGGGAGTTTGTCCAAGAGTTTAGGTGAGTAGTTGCTCTCACTCCACCCACTTGTCTCTGCCCACCCCCCTCCCCAAAGGTATGTTTACTATTCTCCTGTTCTGTGCCCTGATTTGTGAGCAACCATAAGCATACTTTTTAACCCAGGAAACGTGAGTAGGATCCTTTCTCCCCTCTGGTCACAAGCTTTTCTGTGCTAGTGCTCCTTCTCACCTTGGGACTAATACTCATGACTGTAACCCAGATCCAAGCAGGCAAGATAACAGAAACTTTTACTTGCTCCCAGTAAAGGGATTATAAAGTTTTTGACCTGTTTTCAGATCTCCTTTCTATCTATGGGCTGAAAGATTTGAAAATCGCCACCGGTGCCACTGATTCAGCTGCATAGAAGCTTGTTCTTGATTTGCCTGGGCTGAATTGTGCTCTTCTCTAACCCTGGTACAACAAACTTTTCCTGTTCACCTTCTAACTTGTCTTGCGCTGGAAAATTGTTTCACTCTCTCTTTTTGTGGGTTCTGCTGTACCAGAATTTGTTTAGAGTCATTATTTAAAGGTATTTGGAGTGGTTTGGAGAGTGCTCAGATAAGTTCCTGTCTTCACTCTGCCACCTCTTCAAGCCATATATAATTGATGGGAATGGTAAAATAGAAACATAGATAACTATAATTACAATGACAAGAATAGCTAACATTTATATAGCATCTATTATGTTCTCGCCACGGTACTAAGTACTTCATAAGCATTATCATATTTGACCTTATCCTCACAATGACCGTAGGAAATAGTTGCTATTAGTCTTGCTATTTTACAAATTAGAATACTGAGGAAAATGGTTTAAGTGACTTGTTGAGGGTGTGATGATCAAATTAGAATCTCTTACTGTTTTGGTTCTACTAACAGTGCCTGTGATTGAATAAAGTGATTAAAGAAGATCTTTCCCAGCCTTTGATTGGCTTGCCCATTGTGAGAAGCTTGGTTAGGGGAGTTGTTTTGTACCTTTTGCTTTATCTAGTGAGTCACAGGGTCATAGGTTTATGTCCTCTGACTCTAAAAAGAGTATAAATACTCTGAGGATGAGGTTTTACTTTTGGGCTTAGTTTTCATAAGGAAGTTTGAGTGCCAGATGAGGACTCCAGGAAGCCACTTTAAGGAACCCCTCAGTTTTGAAAATTCAGATATTAGTGTTTCCCTCTCTGGTAACTATGATAAGAGAGCTGTATCTGTCTGTTGAATTATGATCAGGCAGAGGAAGTCATGTCTGTTGATTACTTTCTGACTTACTGACTGGAAGTGTTTGTTTGGCCAGATGAGGACTCTGTTAAGCCACGAAAGGAGCCCCTTCGCTTTGAAAACCCGGATGCTTCCCTTTCTGGTAACTATTATCAGACAGTTGGGGTCCACCTATGTGCTGAATTCAGGGAGAGGAAGCCGTGTCTGTTGATCTTTATTTCCTTGTATTTTCTTTGAAATTCAGGATGTTAACTCCCTTAAATTAGGTGAATGATATATGTGCTTGGTTAAAGGTATGATACATGTGCTTTGATTAAAGTGATTGTTAACCCCTCAAATGAAGATCTAAGAATTTCTGATAGCAGACCACCTGTGTATGTTGGGGTGCTTACTGATACAGAGCGTCTCATAGCCAGTATGTGTCTGAAATCAAATTTTAACTGAGGACTTCCTGATTCTTCTATCCACTATAAATATTCCATGTATTATAATTTGAAAGTATTGTTTATATTGTTTCCTTGGGGGTCTTCTATTAGATTATGAGATTTTGAGATTAGGGACTATCTTTTGCCTCTTTTTTATCCCAAGTGCTTATCAGAGTACCCTGCACAGAGCAGGTACTTAATAGATGTTTAATTAGTTTTGTTAAATTACAAACAAATATATGATAAATGAGAAATTGATATTTAAAAGAGGGGACTTGGTAACAAAAGTTTAGGGAAAAATATCTCAAATGTTTCCATACATTCAATAAATAATGATGGTCAGTAAACATTTATTAAATGTCTACTATATTCTAAGAACTCTACTTATCACAGTCACAAAAGTGATGCTATTCAATAACAACCAACAGACCTACTTTCCATTTCTAAAATATTTTCTGATAAGAATTTCACACATCAAGTGCCATTTTTGGTGAATATTTGAGGACAGACTCTCACTAACAGTATCTTAGGAGCAGATCTCAATTACTATACAAATGAATAAAAATTGTAGAGCATAAAAGATTCCATTTTTATTTTTTCCCCTTTTGTATATTGTTGCCTTAAAAACTCTTCTCTAGCAAAATATTTCCCACAAATATGTCAGTATCACACAAAATTCCTTGAAAACTGAAAGAACAGAGGTATTTTTTTTAATTTAATTCTCATGATTAACAAATACAGGACAAAAATTAGGAAACATTCACCAAAGGTGTTTACTATTGTCACAGAATAGGCCTTGTACAAAGTTCAAGTAGAAAAGAAATTATTTTTAATTACTAATGTCATTCAGATGCTCCTGTTTGTGGATGACAATGTACTAACTTCATCAAGCCTTGGGAAAATTAAAGTCTCCTAAAGGAGATATATAATGACTCTAAAAAGCTTGGCCTATCAACAAGTGGACTAAGAATACATCTTCCCAAAGTATGATGTGTAGTCAGGTGAGCAAACTTTGGAATTTGGCAATCAGTACCCATATGTTAGAGAGACACTGAAAATGGAAAAAAACATTTTGGGGTTAAATGTGGACAGGAAAATAAAGTAGATTCTATGGTCTTTAAGGAATTCTTCTTTAGGAAAATATTGAGGATTCAAATCTTCTTGGAAAAATGACCTATTTTTTGTTTGTTTTTGTTTTTAAACTACAACTTCAAGTGATTGAAAGTCCTTGACTATAAGTCCTGCAATAACACAGTGTCGAAAACTTTAAGCTGAAGTCTACCTAAAGGGCAATGGAGAGGGAAATGGTAAGTATAAATAGAATGCAGCACTTGATTAAAAAAAAAAGACAGAAAAGAAACAGCAAAAGAACAAAATGATGCAATGTGATTGGAAGGAAAATATTGAGCTGGTCATGTAGTAAGAGTAAAGTGTAACTTAAGCACAGCCTAAAGATTTATGATTAAGATTTATTAATAACAAATAATAATTTATGATTATGAATTATTGATGTTTTATGATTAAGTATACCATGTCAAGAAATTGAAAGGAATGCCCCAGACATTTTAAGTGGATTTCCTTGACAAAAATTCACAAAAGAACATGAAAAAGAATCAAAGGAAGTCACAGAGAAACTGAGATCTGCCTTATTGGAAGGAATACCCACAATGATGAAACTAGAGATATACTGAAATGTCAAATTATATTACTTTGCATAATCCTTCACACATTTGAATGCTTTCAGTTTTTGCTGATAAATAATTGTGTTTAGTGGTGTCTAACAATTACTTTTATTTACTTTATTTGGCAATTGAAAAAACCTAGTGAAAGATGGAAAATGAAATAAAATTGGCCCCAAATGAAAAAATGAAAATTTTACCTTGCTGGTGTTAGCTGATATTACATGCTTCCTTATATTCTCCAGATTAGTAAATGCCTGTGCTCTTGATGCTTCCATGCCTTTATTCTGTTCTTAGCAGTAGGAGTCTCCTCCATTTACATAATCACATATCAAACCTTTTTCCATATCTTTAATTCCATATAAAAATCCTACACCGGATGGGAAATCTGTAATTCTTCTATTTGGTAAACAAACAAACAAATAAATAAATCAGAAACACTCTCTTTTGCTTGAAGGTCTAAAATAGCATTTTGTTTTGTAGCTATTTAATGCACTTATCATGTAATAAAACAGTGAGAAAAAAGGCAAAACATCTTTCAAGAATTTTGTATATCTGTATAGCTGGTCTTAATATCTTTAGATCTATATAGTTTTTGCTCCTGTCAATGAGTTTTCTATATATTTATGTATCCATATTTTAGCTCTGTATGCTTGAGCAAATTCTTTAAACTTACTTTCGTTCCCTTAAGTATAGTTAGCCTTTCTGGGCTTCAGCATCTTCTTCTATAATATTAAGGGATTGAATTAAGTTACCTCTAATGTACCTCAAGATTATATTATTCTAGAGAACTATATAATGTAGTTGAAAGAGTAGTAGATTAGGAGAAAGAAGATCACTTTTTTTTGGCTGTTAACAACTTCTGTGAACCCAGAATTTCATTAGGCCCCAGACCCCTCATATGTAAAGTGGAAAAGCTGAGAGATGATCTCTTAAGTTCTTTTTAGCTATAAAATCTTGATGAATCACTATTTATCTTTAATGTGAGATGACAGAAATTATACAAAATAGAATATGAGGAAAGTCAATGCTGATTACTTTGCAAAGACTCTGCATCCGTTTCTTAACGTTACTCTATAACATGAAACTATGTTTTTGACAAATTTGCATACCCCTAAACCAAAAAGCATAAACTGATTTTGACTACTTGAACTAAACTTTGGTATGAGTATAGAGCATTGAAACATAATTTTGCCTCTGAGACCTAATCCACACTTATTGAGCAGTAACAATGATGTAAGTTCTAATAGGGGATTTGAATGTGGTAGAAGTGTAGCAAACCAGTTAGTTCTGCCAATTAGATAAATGTTGTGGAAAGTGAATCTCCTACCACCCTGTAGCAGTTTAGAATCATGACATATTAACACACCTCATTGAATGTAAGTTGCTTAATTGATCTTTCCCTAATGAATTTCTACATTAAGCTATAGTTTTTTTTAAAAGACATACACATAACCAACAAGTATGCTTTGTCATCTGATTAAATGACTATAGTAAATTTAGAATAGTAATAGTAATCAAAGTTAATGTGTTAATATCAGCAATATGTTAAATTTAGGGATATATATATATATATATATATATATATATATATATATAATATATATGTCAATACATATCTGCATGGAAATACATATAACGATTCTACGGTTCTGTGATATGAGTGGAGAGATATTAATCTAAAGTTACAATATAATAAATTGAAACATTTAAAAATAACTCTTGAAATTTGACAAATTTTAGTTAGAATATATTCTTACTTTTCATTTTTGAAACAAGGTATGTCTTTCTTTCTAAATAATATCACAACCATGCCATCACATTAAAGTCTGTTTTGTGGGAGTTGATCTGTTTAGAAAAACAATACAAATTGCTAGGCAACATCATGCAGGAGAAGTTTTTGATATGTGCTTAATTTCTGTCATTTAACCTTCTGGCAAAATGTAAAGCCAATTACATGACCATAGAATCTTAGAATGTCAGGGCTGGAAAGGAGTCTAAGGGGCTAACTGGTCCAAAACTGCTCTACAACATACTCAACAAGTAGTCATCCAGACTTTCCCTGAAGATTCTAGTGAAGGGGAACCAGCTGCCTCCTATGGAATTTATTCTACTTTTGGATAGCTTTACTTGTTAGGAATATTTTTTTAAATCTGCCACATGATTGAATGAATATATGAATATGAATGAATAAGGATATGATAAAACATTAAGGGCTTGCTATGTGCTGAATAGTGGGGATGAAAATAAAAGCAAGAAAGGCAGATTCTGCCTTCAAGGAGTTTATAATCTAATAGAAGATCATATATGAAGAGGAGGAGAGATGGAGTATGTGTCCCCTTTAGAACAGTTGAAAAACTTTCCAGGCAACATCCTGGGGGCAATGTCCAGGTTTTTGGTAGAAAGCAGATGAGGAGAATGTGGAAGTCAGCTGGAGTGAGGGTGGAATGGTCAGGGAATATCTAGAGGATTAATTGCATTCAAGATAACTTCCACAATCATAGTTCTGATTGTAACCATGTAGAACAAATCAAATCCAGTTTCGTATGACAGACCTTTAAATATTTGTGTATAGTCATGTCCCTGCTATATATTCTTTTGTCCAGGCTAAACATCAACAGTTCCTTCAGCTGATACCCATACAGCCCAGAACTTTCATTGATCCATACCACTCCTCCAGCCATACTATTGAAGAAATAGTAATAAAGCAGACCACAAATCAATATCAGATTCAGACCTGATGCACTAGCAAGCTCTTGTGTCCAAGGAGAATCACTTCCTAACATTTTCTTCTGCCCATCCCTTCCTTCAGCAACACTGGACAAGGAGTAACCATAGTAGTGGATTTTGTAAATCGAACACTGGGATATAACACTGGGCCTAGACTTAGGAAGAACTGAGTTCAAATGTGACTTCAAACACTTACTCATGTGACCCTGGGGAAGCCAGTTAACCTCTATTCACCTTAATCTCCTGGAGAAGGAAATGGTAAACCACTATAGTATATTTGCCAGGAAAACTCCATGGATAGTATGGTCCATGGCGTCATAAGAGTTGGATGACTGAACAGGTTTCTCAAATTCAACATGGCTCCGTGCTAAATTTATTGTCCTTTCCACGAAGCCTACCCATATTCTAAACTTCCAAAAAAAATGTGGAAATCATGTGAACAGGAGAGTATCCTTGCCTTGGCCTAGAGTCTAGGTATGGTATTATGACCCCTGCAGGGCCCCAAATTTATCCAAGGCACTAGCCTCCTTCTTGCTATTCTACCGGGGTCCTCAGCATTCACTATGTGCTGCAGCCACCACAGCAGCCCAGCCTTGGGGAACAAGGCCTTAGAAAGGATCTGTAAGCTGGATGACTTCCTGGTGGCAGAGGCCCTGATCTGATCCAGGGGGGTCCCTGACACTCAGTTGGTACAGAATCTCATAGGCCACATGGAGTCCTACCTCTCTAACAAGACTCTGGCTCAAGATGTCTTCCTTATGAACCAGGTGCAGAAAAGTATGCTGGGCTTTGTCAGTATCAAGCTGCTTATCTTCTTCAAGAAGGTGAAGTATCTCACTAGTGACTGATTCCAGAAATGCTATGTCCTTAGCTCCCCAGTCCGGCTGGAGGTGAACTAGGAGGGCACTAAAGTACATTGAAGAATCCCTGTCTCTCACTGGCTTTTGAGTCTGTCCTACATCAAATTGTTTGTGGTATGGGAGAAGACAGAACTTAGGTTTCCCTAACAGTTCAGTCTGCAACTTTCTGGAAGCAGTAGTAACCTCTTTGTGTCTCTCACCTCCGTTCCTGACCTACTACTAGAGAAGTTCCCACCAATCCTGCCTATACAGCCCACTATCCTGAGCTTCTCCACTGTCCCTGTACCCTGGTCTGGTTTGAGATTGTAGAGGCTGCTGGTCAGACCTTCAGCACCTTGCAGGAACACCTCAGGGACTTCCATATATACGGTGAGGCTAGCCAAAAGAAGTCATCTCTAGAATGGGACTGGAGTGGAGGAAAACAGTACTACTCTAGCCCATTGTATCAGCTCAGAGGCTCTGGTCCCAAACCATCTTTTTCACCTGCTAAATTAAAGGGTCCCTTATCCAGTATGGCATCTCTTGGTTCTGGGACTCCAACCTGATGTACCCCTCCCCAGGGGTGAGTCACTCCCCAATGTGAGTCACCTTATTCCATGGCCATGATGGCACATTGGATGTGGGCTATAGCCCTGAACTCCCAGAATAGACCAGAGCACAATGAGGAATTGAGGAAAATGGGAATAGGAGTGGCAACAGTAGAGAAAAGTCTGTTCAACTTGTTCATTTTTTGTAACTATCTCCAACAAATGATGCCTCAGTTTCTGACTTAAAAAAAAATCCAACCCACATCCATTTTGGCAGAATAGTGTTCTTGGCAATGCTTCTTAGAAGCTTGGAGAATGTTAGTTATATATCTCCAACATAATCTCCTTTTAGAAATTATCAAGGTCCTCCCGACAAGATGTTTTGTTTCTCAGAAAGAGACTCAAATAAGTCAGATCACTATGAGGATATTTATGGACTCTGATATTGTAAAGTTCTCATAAAGCCTCAACATATAGATCCTTATATCATAATACCATAATCTTAAAGATTTCAAGATAGTAATTTTAAAAATATAGAAACTAATTGTTTAGAAAATTCACATATTTTGTTATTACCCAGAAAAAATAATGACATGAAGAAATGAACAATGAGAAACATATATTCTTTATTTTCAAATACAAATACAACTGGTAGCAATATAATATCACTGGAAGAATAACCTTTCTGAAAGTGTAATCTACACAAATATTGAGAGCATTATAGATGAATGTAGGAAACAAGGTGAACTTTTTCTAGCAAGATTGTATTACAGAACACATCTTTAAAATAAAACAATATTGAAAAAGAGAGTTATAAGACTAGTCCATGTTTTTGTTGAATAACTTTTTATAAAATGGCTAAGTAGAGAAAAACATAATTAAGGCTTTACTTCACATCAAATGTTAAATATATCAACATTATACAAAATTTCTTGTGTAATGTGACCACAGATATAACTTTATTCAATGATCCTCTGATGTGCAAGCAAAAACAAGTAGGTGTGTGTCCTGCAGAGGTGCTTCCTACTGTCATAATGAATGTCTGTTAGCATCCAAATGGAAGATTTCCTTAGTGTTGGTAAGCTATTCCAGAAACTTATTTGTGGATGGCATTGTGGCTCCAAACTTTAGAACATTACAGAGTGTCCTATACAAGACTCATTTAAAAGTGCTCTTCCTAAGTTTCCAAACTACAAATATACACTTGGATAAAGAATTCCTCTTTTCTACACTACACCATGCAATTGGAACAATAACCATTGAACTAGTACGTCAGGATAGATTTTTTGGAAAAACACTATTTATGCACTAGACCAGGTTCCTCCAGAATTGAACACTAAAAGGAAGGTGGACTAAAAAACTTTGGGGAAGTTACACAGAAGTTTTAATTACCACAAACTTCCTCCACAACAAAGACACATTTTTTACATTATTCTTCCAGTGATATTCTATTGCTACCAGTTGTGTGATGCTGCAGTCTCCAAAGAATTAGAGTTGAGAAAGAAAAAAAGTCAATGGAGAGGGGCAAGGTAAGTAGCCTTAAAGTTGTCATAAAGGAAGAATTTCACAGGATATAAAATGCAGAAGCATGCATATTTGGGAAAAAATAGTATGGAATGGTCACGTTTCACAAGTGAGTGGTAACAGATGGTCAGACAGTCCATTTTGATCCACATTATGTCAAGAAATCTGGAGGACTGGGGGAGGCAAGCATGCTTGGTGAACCCCGTGTTTGATTTCCAAGAAAATATAGAGAAGAACAATACAGAATGTGAAGGCATGGGTGTGCTGTCATCTGAATCATTGGAAGAAGTGTAAGAATTCACTGAAATGTGGAACTGAAAATTTCCCTAAGGTATGATAATGAAGGCAACTGAGTATTTAACATGGTATTCTTGATTTTGTTTTTTCTTTATTTCTTGTGACCATCAGACCAACTTCTAATCTGAACAGTCATAAAACAGCAACCGTAATCTGTTTTCTAGTTGACTTGGAAAATTGGTCCAAATACACACGAGTCTTAAAGGCATTTTATCTAAAACCTAACTCAATATTATTTTCTGTATTTTTCATTAATTGTAAAGCCCTGGAATACAGTCAGCAGGTAATAAGAGATCTTTATGGCTCCCTGTTATATGTGAGCTTCAGCCAGTGGTGTGTTAGTAAATGTTTAAAAACTAGTTCTTAGAAAAAACAAATATAAAAGACCCTCTATTAAGTTTAATTTGCATTATTGACATTGCATCCATAATTTTATCAAGTTTATATCCTGATTTTTAGAGCTTGCTGATTTCTGAGGTATAAATGTTCACAGTTTAACAATAAGCTATCAGGTGATAGTTTAAGCTCACTCTAGTACACTCCTGAGTTTAGGCCTTGCAAGAATTCAAGACAATCCATTGTGAATTGAACTGATCAAAAATACTAAATGGATATTAACTTGTTTTTGTTTTCATCTAGCCTTTCATTTTCATTATTTTAGCTAATATTTGCAGTTTTCTTTTCAGTTTTCACTGTTGCAGAGAAATACAAATGACATAATTTCATCTACTGAAGTAAATCAGCAATTTCTATGCAACTTAAAGTTTTAGAGAGTTGTTAGCAAGACTGAAAGTTTAGGGGACTTGTACAAGGTCAAAGGGTCAGTATGAATCATAAGCAGTACTTGACTTGAGTAGGACTTGGGTAGACTTAATCTGTCCCACCTATGGCAGTTTCCAGACTTTAAGACCCCAAAATGCTGAGGACAAATTAGAAGGTCAGTGGAAAAAGCCTGTGGGACCAGTATAAGAGAGTGGAGTGATCTGGCCCCAGCCCCCAGGGTAGCAGAGAGGGAAGGGGGTGAAGGAACTTGCAGCTGCCACAGCAGTAGCAGGGGCAGCTGCAATCACCCTTTCTGGACTTCTAGGCCTACAGATTGTTGGGGGAACCAAATGGCTGACAGGACACCCCCATCCCCACTAGAAGCAGAAAACTACCTTGACAAAGAGTTCAAAAATCAAGTAAATGGCTGGGGAAATGAGCAAAAATTGGAAAAACAGACTATAGAATCTTACTTTGGTGACAAGGAAGATCAAAGCATGGAAACAGAAGAAAAACAAAGTCAAAATTCTTCCATCCAAAGACTCCAAAAAAATATGAATTAGTCTTAGGACATGGAAGAGCTCAAAAAAGGATTTTGAAAATCAAGTAAGAGAAATAGAGCAAAAACTGGAAAGAGAAATGAGAGTGATGCAAGAAAATCATGAAAAAACGAGTCAACTCTTTGGTAAAAGAGACCCCAAAAAATGCTGAAGGGATAACACTAAAATATAAACTAATCCAAAGGACAAAAGAGATTCAAAAAGACAATGAGGGGAAGAATGCCCTAAAAGGCAGAATTGGCCAGATGGAAAAGGAGATCAAAAAGCTCACTGAAGAAAATAATTATTTAAAGGTTAGAACAGAGCAGATGGAAGCTAATGACTTTATGAAAAATCAAGAAATTATAAAACAAAACCAAAGGATTAAAAAACAGCAGACAATGTGAAATATCTCCTTGTAAAAACAACTGACCTGGAAAATAGATCCAGGAGACAAAATTTAAAAATTATGGGATTACTTGAAATCCATGACCAAAAAAAGAACCTAGACATCATCTTTCATGAAATTATCAAGGAAAACAGCCCTGATATTCGAGATCCAGAGGGTAAAATAAGTATTGAAAGAATCCACAGATTGTCTGCTGAATTGTAGCCAAATTTCAGAGTTACCAGGTCAAGGAGAAAATATTTCAAGCAGTCAGGAAGATACAATTTCAGTATTATGGAAATACAATACAAGATCTAGCAGCTTCTACATTAAGGGATTGAAGAACTTGAAATATGATATTCCAGAAGTCCAAAGAGCTAGGATTAAAACCAAGAATCACCTATCCAGCAAAACTGAGTATAATATGTCAGGAGGGAAAATGATCATTCAATGAAATAGAGGACTTTCAAGCATTCTTGATGAAAAGACCAGAGCTGAATAGAAAATGTGACTTTCAAACACAAGAATCAAGAGAAGCATGAAAAGGTAAACAGGAAAAAGAAATCATAAAGCACTTCTTAAAGTTGAACTATTTACATTCCTATATGGAAAGATCATATTTGTGAATCTTGAGCCATTTCTCAGTGTTTGAGTAGTTGTAGGGATGATATACATAGACAGAGGGCACAGGATGAGTTGAATAGGAAGGGATGATATCTAAAAATACAAAATTACTGAGTGATAAATATATTGGGAGGAGAAAGGGAGAAATGGAGTGGGGCAAGTTGTCTCTCATAAAAGAGGCAAGTAAACGCTTTTTCAATGGAAGAGAAAGGGGGGGGGGAGGGAAATAGTGAACTTTACTCTCATCACATTTGGCCTAAGGAGGGAATAATGTGCACACTCAATTTGGTATGAAAATCTTTCTTACACTACTGGAAAATTGGGGAGCAAATGATAAGTGGGGATGTGGAGGAGATGATAGATGAGAGGGTAAATGGGAGGAAGGGATAATTAGAAATAAATATTTTGGGGAGAGACAAGGTCAAAAGAGAGAATAGAATAAATGGAGGGGCAGGAGAAGATGAAGGGAAACAAAGTCATGATTTTATGGAAGTCTTTTGCATTACTCCACATGTTTAATCTACATTGAATTGATTGCTTTCTCAATGGAGATGAGTGCAGAGGGAAGAGGGGAGAGAAGTTGGAACTCAAAGTTTTTTTTTGTTTGTTTGTTTTTTTAAATAAATTTATTTAACTTTTTACATTCATTTTCACAAGATTTTGGGTTCCAAAATTTTCTCCCCATTTG
>CM053771.1:461463667-461508214 GCA_028658325.1 Potorous gilbertii
CCAGATACTGAAAAATTTCAAGAGTTACAAATATTGTCTTTCCATATAGGATTGTAAACAGTTCAACTTTGGTAAGTCCCTTGTGACTTCTCCTTGCTGTTTACTTTTTCATGCTTCTTCTCATTCTTGTGTTTGAAAGTCAAATTGTTTTTATATGCAACTGGAAAATAAGATATCCATGTAACAGGGTATAGAAATCTATCTTGCTCCACAAGAAAATAGAGGAGATAGGGATAAGGAAAGGGAGGAGTATGATAGAAGGGAAGGTAGATTGTGGAAAGAGGTAATCAAAATGCATGGTGTCTTGGTTTGGGTGGAGGGGAATGATGTGGAGAAAATTTGGAACTCAAAATCTTGCGGAAATGAATGTTGAAAACTAAAAACATATAAATTAATTAAAAATAAAAATAAATAATTAAAAATGGTCAATAAGCAACGGACTAAAAAAAATGAAGAAAATAAAAGTCTATTAAAGAAAACTCAGAAATCAAAGAAACACTAATAAAACCTGTAGAGGGGAAATGTAATTAAATCTTTTTGAGGTTTAAAAATGACAATTACAAACAAATTTTTAAAAATTTCTAAACTTCAAAGATTCAGGAAACAGGGTTTAGTTGAAAAGAAGAAGAAAGGGAAGGGAGGAGAGGAGAGGAGAAAGGAAGAGAGGTTTATCCTGAACTAAATCTCTAGAACACTTAATTTTTATAAGTAGGCTGCATGATCACTTTTATTTGTTACCAGATTTGCCTTATAACTACCTCTTTATTTTATTTTCTAAGTTCAGAGAGATTATCTTGTACTCACTTCTCTTTTGGTTGATACTGTCTGAATAAATGTCTTAAATATTTCAGATGGAGTTTCTTGGGCACTTTTTCCTGAAGCAATGATTGTTTCCTCTTCTTTGGCACGGAACACAATCTTTCGTGCTTCTGCATTCTGGAGGCTTATGGAAGACTTTTATGCTGCCTACTTCACTTCATGGTCAGCTAGGTGAGAAAGAGATGCCTCTGTCAACTTATAATCTCTGAAGATGTAGCATATGTTCTTTTGTCTGGTGTTTGCAATTTTGCACAGGTTCAGAAAGTTCACTGGAGCTAAACTGTCATGTCCTTCATGTCTTTAACCTCAATATAAGGGAAAACTTGATGCCATGTGTCTCAGTAAGTGAAGATTCCACTTCAAGACATTTCTTTATCTTTTGTCCAATGCCAGGCATCACTGCAGCATGAGACAGCCCTTCTTCCATAAATTCTTTCATTTTTATATAAGGTGTCATTTGAGCAAAAGTTGTAAGCAACTTTGTCTGAGCAATGAATGCTTGGCCAATAGGCCCAACTGACTTGCAGCTTTCTAGGTTGATCTTATAATCTGAATATCATAGCCTTTAGCTACTAGGCATGATGATACCTCATAGAAATCCAGACGTGGATGCAGACCTACTACAGGGAGTTGTATTCTTCTCTGTAATACGGCATGTAGTGAATTGAAATGTTTCAAGATCTCTTGCATTGAATTCTGCTCTGACTTTCTCATTAAGTGGTATACTAATCCAAATGCATTTTTGATGACTTTATTCTGATGTTCAGGAGTCATAAATTTGGAGCGTTGGGAGGTACCCACAGTGACAATTTGCCATATTGGTCAGGCAAGCCTCTGTCTCTTGAAATGAGATCACCAAGTCCTGCAATAATGTTATAGAATTGAGGAAACATAGTGAATAGGGAATATATATGTATATATATAGATATATATATATATATAGATATATATATATATATATATATAGAGAGAGAGAGAGAGAGAGAGAGAGAGATGACACTTCTTTTAGTTCTGGGGATTACTTGAAAAGGTCCTTCAACATTTGTAGATGCTGCTTGCAAGACCAGTTTTTGAACTGGTACAGCTATCTTACAAGTCTCAAGATCACAATCTCCAAAGACATTGACAATTGTGTCCATAACTACCTCTTCAGAAAACATTTGCTTTTCTGTGGTTAGGAAAAACAAAACAAAAAACCAGGAGAGAGTGATAACTTCTGCAGTTTTCAGAAAATTAGTTTTTACCCAGATCACTACATTGACTTACCTTAACACAACATTGATAGGTTAATATCCATCACTGTTTCCCAAAAACACAGCATAGATAGGTTAATATCTATCACTGTTTCCCACATTTTCTATCCAAATAGTTTTGCTCCCAAAACTAATTTTCTTGGGAAGAAGATTGTAGCAAGCTGCTTTGGAAATAAATGATCTTTCATAAATTCTTTCTTATACTCCCCCAATCTTTTTCTCTGGTTACATATTTCACCCTGCACAAATTTTATGAGTAGAGTTAATTAATCCACCATTGATTATCTGGCTGTCATTTTTTTGAATGAGAATCATACTTAAGGTGTGTGTTTGTTTTTGTGGGGCAAAGTTTAATTTTATACTTTGAATTTTCCTGACATTTCTAAGATTTAATTTCTAATTTAATGTTGCATTAGCATATTTTAATATGTAACTTTAAAAAAAGGTAAATGTGAGAGCAAGAAAGCAATGTTAGGACCATAACTAGAACTTCAAAGGATCCTGTGAGAAGAGAAATTATAGCAACGGTTTGATTTGGTTTATAAACTCTTTTCCCTCTAGAAGACCTTCTGTCCAAGAACTGATTAGACCCAATACTCCTCTCTTATTTAATCCAGAAAGATCTGAGACTTCTATAACATAGGAGTTGATTTATGATTTCTTTTTTTTATTCATTTAATGCCCCACTGGTGTGGGAATAGGAGCAAAAGTAAATGACCAGTACAAGATTTTAACACACTACTTAGAGAACGAATTTCAAACATGAATTCATGATCTCTTCCCACATGGGTAATAACTATGTATGTATATAAGGCAAGGGGGGCTAAAATCGCACACAAAAATATCACTAGACTTCTCAAACACTTGACCTTCTCAAGTTCCTGTGAAATCCAGATAAAGATTCCAACTTCTTGAAAGTAGACCAAATTAAACATATTTTTTATATTGTGAGAGATATGTAGAATTTAAACTTGTATGAATTTGGGGAGTTTAATATAAATTATCTGAAGTCTTTGTTTATTTGGGGTCATTAGATGTAGTTAACTAACTAGGGGTTTGCCTGTATTCAACAGATCATCCTAGACAACCATGTATAAAAACCAATATAATTAAATGAGGTGAAATTATTGTTTCAAGGGCAATGCACAAGCTGACAGAATAACTCAGAGCTGTCAAGTAGGTAGTCTAGTACATATCCCACTGAGCCATGTTACCTGGCTTACTATAATCCTACATTCAAAAATATTCTTCCATTGTGAAGCAAAGTTGAATTCATTTTTAATAGATTATGAAGTAGGGGAAATCAAGAATTATCATAGGTAAATAGACATTTATAATAGATATTGCGTGAAAATGGGATGGTTGGGTTGCTCTCTATTTACTCACATGTATGTAATTTTAAAATCTACATACAATGCTATTTAAAAAAAATAGCACTGGCCAAAATGAGGGGTGAAACTACTCAAAAATACATATTTTTCAATCAATGTTTCTACCATTCTGAAAACTGGATGATATTTGGATTAGAATGGGAGCTCCAGAATTGTGATGTATTGTCCATAATAACTTTGTTTAGAAAAATTTACAAAGATATGTCAAGGATGTTGTTAGTACGCTCTACATAGATTTTGAAGTAAACTAATTTTGAGTTAAAATTTAGCACCATGAGTAATTTGCCTTACAACCATATGGTAGATAACCTGCCTCAGTGTCTTTTAAAAATGTTATTATAATGTCAATAATTGTGTCCAGGAAAATCAATAAACCTATGTTAATTAATCAGTCGAGAAGCATTTTTGAAGTACTTTCTATGTGCTAAGAACTGTCATAATCACTAGGGATTCAAGCACAAAAAATGAAACAATCTCTAATCTCATGAAGTTTACATTATAACAGATAGACAAATATATATATATATATATATATATATATGAGTATATGCAGAATAAAATATAGAAAATGAACAAAAATAAAATTTAGTTAAGTAGTGAAAAACAACATACTTTTTAGAGATATGTACTGGTAATTAATAAGAGATTAAAGAAAGACTTCATGAAGAATATGGTGCTTGATTTGTATATTAAAGGAAGAGAAATATTCTATGAGAACATATATTTACATATGTATATATGAAGAGAGAGAGAGAGTGAGAGAGAGAGAGAGTGAAAGAGAGAGAGAGAGAGAGAGAGAGAGAGAGAGAGAGAAGGTGTTCAGGCAGGTAGAAGTCATCATCATCACAAATAGGCAGGTAGAATGAGAAGGATAAGGGCAGAGAAAAATCATTGGATTTGACAATTAAGGCATCATTGGTAACATTGGTAACTGTATACAAATGACAATTTTAGTTGAGTGATAAGATCAGAAGTCAAATTGCAAAGCATTAATGAGTGAGCAGAAGAAAAATTATGCTTTTAAAGTATGGGTTTGTGTTTTGTTTTGTTTTGTTTTGCTTTTTTGCCTTTCTAGTGATTTTATTTTAAGATTGATTTCTGGAATAGACACTGTGTTTTCTGAAGGACCCAATGAGTTGACTAGATCTAATGGAACCGTTAGAAATATGACGTGCAAGTTCTCCCCAAAGTCATGTTTGTATAGCACAGAAACTCTGAAGGAAGATATAGGTAACACTTTAACAGGATATTGTTCTTTAGAAACATGCAACTCAGTTCCAAATTATACAATAGGCCTTACTGTTTCACTCTTTGGATTCCGATTTTGGTGATATGAGGAAGTTAGCACTATAAAGAGTCATCGTGCTTGCCCATTCTCCTGTGGTCTACTATTGGTCCTGACATGGGTCCTTTGGGGAACTAAGGGACTTACAGAAATTGAGGAGCTTTGATCACAAAAACATTAGGCAATCTTAAAACATAACTTCATATATCCTTATTGTTAGCCAGCAAAAAAAATCTATCATCTGCCTTGTTTACACAATCTCACAAAATTCTGACCCTAGATTTAGGATCCATATGCCCCAGGCTAAAATATATAGAATATATGGAGAACACATATAAATATATAAATAGATACGTACTTATATATATATATATATATACACACATATTCATATATATGTATATATATACTCTATATTATATATATGTATATTTAAGGATTTTGATAATCACATGAATTTGAAAATAAAATTGTATTTCTGTAAAAATTTTATGTTCGTGTCCTATGACCATTGTTTCTTTGAGTAATGTGTAATATTAGTCTTAGAAAAATGAATCAAGTTTCTTATAGATTCATTACTGACTTTTTCTTTCTTTCTTGAAGGCTGTGAAGTAGACTTTTATGAGTTTTCCTGCAGAATAATTAGATTATATATATGTATATGTATATATACATATACGTATATGTATATATATATACATATACGTATATGTATATATACATATATATATGATTGATATACTTTCTCCTTGGAAAGTACCTTTGAGCATCATCATCTTTCCTCCCTTTTAATACTTTCAGGTACAAATTTGACTTAGACATCTATAATTATAACCGGTCTCCCCTCCCCCATTTTTGTGATTTGGCAGTGGCAACGTGTATTTTTGTTCTGAGTTTCATTTTAAATTCATTTGCATCCTGCATTAAATCTACTTCTTGTTAGGAGCATATTTCTGTATTATCTTTTAATCCAGTTCTCTAACTCTGTAAAATTAATTAGAAGAGTTTGATATATTTACATTATGTGCTATATATAATTATTGTTTGTCTTTTCTTCTATCAGAAATAAATATACTTTCTTATTATTTCTATTATTAACACAACCTTAACAAATGCATTCTAAACAAACTTGCTCTGTAGGATATTAATAGTTCATGAGTTGCTTTAACTCTCTTTTTCAAAGTCAGAAACTTCACTTTGGGATTCTCCCCTTCCCCTTGGAGTTTCTTTTGTTTTTCTATATTCTTAAAAATACCATTCTGAAATCTTAAGTGATTTACACAACATAGCACTTGCAGTTTTCAGATTTTATTCATAGCTGTTTTTGTTAATCGTTTTAAGTACTTATCTGCCTGTGGAGGCAGGACATGTTTGTTGTTTGAAGACATCCTTGAAGTAGACATATCTCAATATAAACTTTTCAAAGTCTCAGATATACTGTTATTTCCCCAGGTGGATAATTTGGTGTCCATAGTTGTTGCTTCTTCCATTTTAAAATGTTATGTTCCAATCTCTTGAGTTCTAATTTATCCTCCTTGGAAATAATTCTTTTTTCTCGGTATGTTATGTATTATATAGTATGGTATGGTATAGGGTATGGGCTTCAAGTCCTCTTGCTCTTTTACCCTTCATACTTAAATGGGAAAGACCCATGATCTAATCAGTTATGGAACTCTCAGTTCTACTTAGTTGTCCTGGTCTAGTGACTGGTAGGTTCAGAGGCAGAATTTGAAGCAAGGTTTTTCTTGTTCCACAGCCAGTACCCTAATATTCTGTCTTATTCACTATAACATGGTGTCCCTATTTTAATGTATAATATAGTAACATATTTTTTCATATAATAAACATATGAATGAGCATACAATGTATGATTTAAATATTTTATGCATATATGTGTATACATAATACACAATCATGTGTTTGCAAGTGTGTGTGGGTAGGTGTGTAGGACTGTCTAAAGGCTGTTTTATAAGCAGCTAGCCAAGTGTACATAATAAAGGTAGCAATTCAACGTGTAAGTAGATAACTGCATTTAGCTCTAAAGAGTTTTCCCCTCCTACCTTTCATTTCTTCTTCCTTTCCATTTGGATAAAGATGCAAAATTTCTTGGATTGAGAAAAAACTATATAAGTTTTACGAGGTTTCTGTGACACCCCTCAATAAATGTATACCTTTGAAGTGGGCTAAAGGGAATACAATTTCCATAAACTGGAATTGCAAGGACTTTCCAGAACTAAATTAGGCAGAGGAATAAGATAGACGTATTGCTTACAGTAAGCAGAAATGAGTGAGGTGATCATATAGATGATTTCCATCTGCTCGTCTTAGTTCACAGTCTGTTCTGTGTTTCACAGGCATTTGGATCCTAAAAGTAAAGACTGTCCCAGTATGTGGCACCCAGGACACCCCCTTTTGTGAACAGGCCCTTCCGGGAAACTTCTTTAGGTTCAGAATTCTTACATATGCTTGGAAACTAGGGGCCCCAAACCTGGTGTGTTTAATTTTAATAGCTACCCAGAAGATAAAATTAGTTTAAATTTGAGAGTATCAAGTAAGAAAATTTACTAAGATAGTAAGAAGAATGGAAAAAAGAATACTTTCTCTACAAATTTGAGGCACAGTCTCTCCCAAGTGAACAGAGTCAATGAGAAGTCTGACTACAGGACAGTACTCACCTGATCTTATTGTTTCTGACAGGTCTCTAGTTGGCACGTGTTTGTAGAGATTCTTTCTACTCTAAGCTTCTGGTTTCCTCTGAATTCCTCACATTTGTCCCTCAGAATTTGCTCATCACCTGAAATATCAGTGCTCTTGGAGAATGACTCAGCTTTGATATTCAATATTTCCTCTACAACCTCAGTGACTATTCTCATCTGATTGGAGGCCTGAGCGGGGATGCAGGTGGGTGGGGAGTGGGGGGGCATGGAACAGCAGTCCCTCTCTCCCTTTAGAGAGAACTTTATGGCCTTCATAGAGGGCTCCAAATTTTCCTGGTAATTTCATTCACCTCGGTTTCCACAGAACATTATGCTTCTAAGGCTGGGTCCCTGATGGCCCCAAGTCTTATGCAGCTTTATTTTATATACTGTCTTCCACGTAAAACTGTAACTCCCTTAGAGAAGAGACTCTTTCTTTTTCTTATTTGTATCCTCATCATTCAGCACAATGTCTGCCATTCACTTGGTGCTTATTAAATTTATTTATATATTAAATTATTTGTTACGTACTACCTTTTCCAGAAGAAGAAAAATGACCTCTACCATTTTCCTTTTATAGCTTACTTCCAGGGGTGTGGAAATTGAAGTCTCAAAGACTGAATCCAAACTTCACAGAAAAAATCCCCTTAATAAAAAAAAAATATTACTCTTTGGACTCAATCAAAAGACTGCACCAAAGAACCTGAAAGGCAGCCTCTGGTTTCAAGGCCACAGGTTCCCCACTCCTGGCCCAGAGTCTGAACTCTGCTGTATTAGGGAAGCAAGTCGTCCATATCCAGCGTCAGACTAGGAAAATACTCTAAAATATTTTTCTTCCTATTAAAAGAAGGGGGGGAGTCATTCCTAGAACCTGGACTGTGGTTGACATTTCTATCTCCAAATGTGTCCCCTAAGTACACCCCTGTCAAGCTAGGGCATTTTGGAAAGAATGATAGGTTGAGAGTCAGGGATCCTGGATTCAAAGAATGCCTCTTCCACTTACTCCTTCTGTGAACTTTGGGCAAATGGTTTTATTTCAGTTTTCTCAAGGGTAAAATGAAATGATAGGATGAGATGAACATTCGGGCCTTCTAATTCTAAGCTTATAATCTGTGATAAAGACAACCAAAGGAAGTCACCTCTCATTCATATCGGTCTTGGTCCATTGTAGAACCTGTATCCTTGTGGATGTGGCTGAATAAAAGTGATATTATGGTAAGTGCTTGATTTTAATTTCTGTACCAAATGTAGAGAGAGCTCAGCCCCTTTCTGTGAAGTAAATGTAAAAAAGGAGGAGCTGGTCACTCCTCTCCTAGGCAGAGCTAGATATATTATTTTTATGCAAATTATCTACAAGCTGTGAACTAGACTGTAACCACTCTCAAAACAAGGTGAAAATATCTTGAAAAATGTAAGGTATTATGTATATACTTATATACTATAAGGAAGAGTTTTGTGGTTTTTTTTTTATTCAATATACCTTTTTCCTCTTTCATGCCTTTAAAGAAAACTGGTACCCCCTAATGAAATTTTCATTAAAGGAGAAGGTGAGATGGGTGGAGGCCCAGTGGTTGAATTATATATAGATAGATAGACAGATAGACAGACAGACAGATAGATAGATAGATAGATAGATAGATAGGAGACTGAATACTAGAATAACAAATAGTGGCCAGTTAATATTAGTGGGAAGACCTCTATAGTTTGTAACAAAGAAATCAGTTATTAGTAGATGATATTTTAATTACCATCACCTAAATCACTAATATAGTGCCCTGAGCTAATGTCCCTGAATTAAGTACTGTATTAGAAATATTTCTTTAATGATCCCTGACTCTAATCCATTCTTATTAAGCAAACAAACATTCCTTTCTAACCAGACCTTCTCAAGTCCAACATTGCACCTCACTACCAAGGACTGTACTTTGTTCCAGCTTCACATAAGCACTAAGGACCACCTTTCCTACTGGAATACTTCATCAGTCCCTACTTTGAAATTAGAAAATATGGCATCTTTATGATGATTTCTTTGTTCACTACGACTACCTAAAATGGTATTTTTTATCATAAATATCTAACATTAAAAGACCACAATTTTACTGTAAGAATGAGTCAATGTGCTGAATTAATTAAAAAAACAAACTTATTAAAATTTTGAAGTATATTCTATATGTCATGTACTCTGCTAAGTGTTTAGTATGCACAAAAGTCTCTGCTTTCTAAAACAATATAATAGGAGGCAAGAAAAATACAGAAATAAATTTGACATAAGGTAGAGTATGATAAGGTCAAACTCTCTGTCCTGTATACTCATATACAAACATAACCCATATATGGTTATGTGTGTGTGTGTGTAGCCACACACATAGACACATATAAATACACTCACAGGTGTGTGTGTATATATATATTTGTATATGTATACATTCATCTAGATATTATATACATATATCTACACATATAGATTTATATTTGTTAATGGATGTATGGATATAGAGTGAGAAAGATCATTTCTGCTGGACAGAACCAGGGAAAGTTTCATGTAGAAGGCAACATCTAATTTGGGATTTGAATAATTCCAACAGGCCGATTTGTGTAAGGACTCCATTAAAACCATGAGCAATAGCCTGTACAGGTACATGGAATGGGGAGAGCACAGAATGAGATTAAGAAACAGCTGGAAGGACAGTTTAACTGGAATGTATAGAGTAGGATGAAATCAGAATGGAAAGGTAATCTGAATTCAGTTGAAGGGCAATAAATTCCTGGTTAAATAAAGTCTGTTTCACTCTAAAGGATAAGGAGATGTTAAATAGTCTTGCAGAAAGCAGTGATATGGTTAGAGTACTGCATTAGGAAGATTGTTCAGGTAGCTGTATGGAGGATGGACCACAAAGAGAACAGCTGAAGACCAGAAAGCAGGTTAGAGGTCATTGTAGTATTCAAGGTGAGAGGTAATAATGTGTCATTGTGACTATGTAAGAGAGGAAGAAATGTGACAAATAGTGGAAGAAATGTAACAAATAGTGGGGAGAAACAATTAAGACTTTTTGCCTTTTTTTTTTTTTTCAACTGATTGGCTATGAAGAGATAGGGAAAAGAAAAAAAAATGAAAGTTAAATGATTCCTGATCTAACAGGGAAGGTGTTGGCACCATCAACAGAAACAGAGAACTTGGTATGAGCTATTTTCCTAGGGGCTTAATGAACTCATTATTACAATTTTTGAGCTGGAACGGATTAGGAAACAAATTATGTCTTTTTATAATAAAAGGTAACAATTCTCTTGTAATTGAATGCAATACAGTCATTGAGATAATGCAATTATAACAACTGGGGCTCAGCCTAGAATGACTTACACTTGTTCCTGACCCAACAGGCCCCAAAAGACTAGATTATTGTCCCATTGAGAACATAACTATTTACCTAGGAAGTAGACTTCATGCTCCCTGTATAGCACATGAATTTCACATCAATTTTTCTAAAATGCAAATAAGTGGCCTTTCATTTATATAAATATCATCATATCCTTTTCTTCATAATTGAAATATCATACATTTGAGAATAGGTGATACTGATTTACTAAAAATTGCTTATTTCCACAATTAATAAAAGATTACTAATTAACAGCCAAAGGCACAGCCCCTTATTTTCTAAGACATTCACTATTTAAATACATGTCATTGGGATTACTAATTATATTAATTATTATTTATGGAAAAGGATTGCTATTAAAATCTTTCCAAACAGTTTTATATTAGAAGTAAAGAAAATGTCAGCAGTTAGTGAAGAGCTGCTCAAAAATATTATATTTCCACAGTTAATGTTTTTTTTATTTGTTAAGTAGCATAGATATTAAAAGTTACAATTAATTTGATGATTGTATTGTAACTCGGAAAACTTTCTTCTATGTGTCATGATGTTGCTGAATACCTTCTTAAGATGTATTTCAGAACTAAGAATAGCAAGTACTTTAATCAAAGGAGAATTAATCTATTTCTTTCCCTTCTGCTTCCCACATCTGCCTATGAGAGGGAATTTCCATAAATTAGTTCTGTTATAAAGTGACAAAAATATACATGGACATTACCTATGTTAGCCTTTTCCCACATAAAATTCAGTTAATTATTCTGTTCTCTCAGTATAGCTTAGTACGCTTAACCTCCTCCCATCTCTAATCAAATCAGAAGGTAGTTACTGATTTCTGATTCAAAAAAAGATGGAGGCATAAATTTATGTGACTCAGATTCAGCTGGGTACAAGTGATCTTCATACCAGGAAATGAAGAATTGAAACCCTCAAATGTTTTGGTAGGCTACATTGCTAGAAATCATAAAGAAGGGCTCTCAATGGAACTCAGAACTATTGATCATTTTTAAAGGAATCTGAAGCTGCGTTTGTTTTGTTATTTGCTATGTGGTCTCTTTTTGTTTTTTGTTTTTGTTTTTGCTTTTTTTGTGGTGTTTACTGTTTCTGACTGTATATATAAGCTCATATGGAGATATGTTGCAGACAAACTCATGTCTTCTCCATTGGTACACTTCTGAGTTGGATATTTTAAAATTTAAGCTTAGTATACTTATTGCATTTCATCATAAATTCAATTCAAAGTCACTTAACAAGATGTTTTCTGAATCCTAACTCTATTATCCAGTGCTTTAGTTATCTCTCCCATTTTTGTGTCACATACAAACTTGAAAATCATACAGTTGATGCCTTTATAAAATAACCATTACACATGTCAAATAGCACAGGATCAAGCATTTAACTGGATAATTCCTATGAAAATGACATTGAACCATTAAAAATAAAGACACAAAAACTGTTCTTTGAGTCTTTCCATTGAACCATACTTGAATCAATCATTTTTGTCTACATTTTTTCCATGTCATCCACAAGAATGATAGGAAATAGTTTATGAAATGCTCCATTAAAATCTGTTTAAATTTTACGTATTTATCCTTCCCATTTATACATTCTTTTAAAAGAAGGAAGGTCACGGGGAAAAACAAAACTATAAGGACTTAATAATAGCTATAAGCTTTTTGTGAGAATGAATTGTTTCATTGTTTGTACCTCTATCCCCAAAGACTAATATAGTGCCTGGCACATAGTACATACTTAATAAGTGCTTGTAGATTGATTGACAATTTGATGATATGTTTTCCTTAAAGCCAAAATAAATCTGTGTAATTGTAACTTACTTTTCTAGATATTTATATTATTTATTTGTAGTGACCCATTCTTGAATGTCACTCAATTCAAGCTCACTGGCCTACAGTTTTCAGACCGTATTATATTTCACTATTTTTGTAAAATTATCACTATCTTCTCTGATCTTATGATACCTCTCCTGTTCTCCTCAATCATTCATGTATCATTGGTAGTTCAGTTGGTTACATCCTCCAGTTCTTTCAAAACCCAACGATGAGACCCATATGGGTCAGGGCACTTGAATTCCTCCAGTGCAGCAATGTGCTTTCTTATTTATCTTTGGCATCAACTATCTGATACCTTTTTTTGCACTATCACACACACACACAGAGTCTAAAAGTTAAGCAGAAACTGAAGTAAAATTAGAATGTTTTGCTAACAATCTGCTGTGCAATCACCTCACTCCTCTTTGAGCCCTCTTCATATTTTCAAGTTGTACAGCCACCTCTTAGAGTAACTCATTCAGTATATAATTATTTCATTCTGATATTCATTTAGTACTTATTACCTCCATTATGTAGGCTATCAGTAATAGTCCAGAAGCTCACGATGCACGTGTTTTGTCTTCCTTGCTTCCTTCAATATACTTGCATGGCTGTGTTCCAGAAATAATGACATTTCCTGATTTAATTTGTAAGCAGAAGGTTGCTGATGCTTAGTTTCCTGAGAGGTAGGTGGGTATTTGGCAAGAGACTAAAGCAGTTTCAGGGTCTGAGGGATTCCTTTAGCAGATAAAAAAATCTGTTTAATCTCTAGGCATTGGTGCACTGGCAGGTTGAAGTAATGTGAGATGGTACATTATCATTCCGTACTGTGGCATGACAGGTTCTCTGTTATCAAAGCTTTATGACACCAACAGAAAGATCTTCCTGTAAGTGAGCCAAGTTTTTACTCGGTGGAACAGTAAGGAAATGATAGCTCCAGTGTTTTCTGATCTTTGCTGAAAGCGGTACGGTGCTGAGCAATGTGCTGTCAACTACTAATTGAGCTGTCAATGATGCTGTGATAGAATGGTTGCTTTATGTTCTCTCTAAATAATCCTTGTAAACATAAATAAACCTGGCTCCACGGATTTAAAACACATCTGATATGTAAATAGTATTGCTCAATGCAAGCAAAATTGTGTTTGTCTACTCTTCAGTTAAGAATATATAATTTTTTAATCATTAGAAATACAATGACAAAGACCACTTTTTTTGTTTATCTAATGGAATGATTCACTACTCTGTGTAAAACAAGTTAGGAGCCCATTCTTTTCTCATTTACATGAAGGTTTTATAAAAGTTTTCCAATACTGCCTATTCTGGTACGTCCTATGGCAGTGGTAATGGGAATAGGGCAGTCAGAACAGACGAAAGAAATGCAATAGATGTAAATGTGATGGGACTTGTTAAATGACTAACCCTAAAAGCAAGAATTACAGTCAAAGACAACATCAAAGTTCCATAGAATACGAGACTGAGTAAATGGTGGTACTCATGCAGGGGGAAAAAAGCAAAACAAATGAATTAGGAAGTTGAATTAGATACCAATCAGATACCATAATTCAAGAGGGAGTAATAAATATTTTAAGAAGGAAGCTGTGTTCACAAAAAGAGTCAACATGCCTAAAACAAGAACAGGTCATACCAGAATAACATTTCATTCAATGCCAAAGTAACTGTATTTGTGGATCATGTGAGTAAAATATTTCCATGGTACTCTTCCATGGTCATACCATTGGTGAAGTAGTATGTTTAGTTCTGAGTATTACATAATATGACATGCAATGGCAAGATACATGTATCCAGTAGAAGATGATCAAGAGGATAAGGCTTCTTAAGAAAATATCATTTGAAGATAGACTGAATGAACTGGGCCTAAGAGAAGACTCAACTGGGTTTAGAAAGGTAAGAGGGCAGGAGAATCCAAACTATCTTCAAGTTTTGTTTCATGTCTAAAGCTGTCATGTTCAAGAATTGTTGTGTTTGCCCTTCATTTTCAAAGAGGGTTATGACATCAAGGAAATGATGACATGACTTACAGTTGACTTTTGGGTGAGGGAAGGTTGTGCTGGGTCAGCAGCCTCACTTTCTCCTCTAGAGTCATCTGGATCCAGTGACCAGATATTCATCAGGATTGAGATGGCCTAGGATGCAATGGGAGACCCTGGCCCTTTTAGGCTAAGGTCTTTTCAGATTGTCACTATGAGTCAGGTAAAACCCATTCAGAGAATGGACCTCTTTAAGAAGTGAGCCCAAGGATAACCCATTTAATTAGAAGAAAAAGAAAAAAAAATCAAGCTGGGAGGGGAAGACTCTCAAGGTTACTGTGCCAAAGAGAAAGTTACCATTCACATTCACTGTAAGAAAGGAGAACTCAAAATATACCCATTAAGTGGAGCCTGGGCAGGAACCTATTGTGGTCCAATCTGTAAGCTTCAGAGTGAACTGAGTTTAAGGTTTTTTGGAAGAAGAAGAAAGGAGAGAGAGAGAGAGAGAAAGAGAGAGAGAGAGAGAGAGAGAGAGAGAGAGAGAGAGAGAGAGAGAGAGAGAGAGAGAGAGAAGGAGAAGGAGAAGGAGAAGGAGAAGGAGAAGAAGAAGAAGAAGAAGAAGAAGAAGAAGAAGAAGAAGAAGAAGAAGAAGAAGAAGAAGAAAATGGAGAAGGAGGAGGAGAAGAAGAAAGGAAAGGGAAGGGAATGGAGGGAAGGGGAAGGAGAAGGGGAGGGGAGGGGAAGGGAAGGGAAGAGAAGAGAAGGGAAGGGAAGGGAAGGGAAGAAGGGAAAAAAATCTAGCCATTAAGCCCCAAGTTAACTGGGCAGCTTCTGACTATCAAAATTTATTGTGCTTTAGAGAGAAGGAGAGGGAGAGAACAAGCTAAGTTACCCAGCTAGCTGGGTCCCCATTCAGGCAGCTTGATCTACTCACAAGTTGTGTCATGGTCCTCTTTGAAAACGAAGGTGAAGAAATATCAGACTTGTTCTACTTATCCCCCAACAGCTGAACTAGGCAAAATAATTGAAATTTCAGCTTTTATGCTAGTTAAAACCTCCTAACTGTCCCAATCCAATTCAATTTAAAAATTAAGTGGTTACTATATGAAAAAAGCCCCACACTAATTATACAAAATTCATTCAAGAGATACAGGCATTTACTAATGTTGCCCTTGTCTTCCCGTTTCTCCCCTTCCTCCAGGCCTTGCACCAGTTCCAGAACTCACTGTTAACAGCCAGACAAAATGAGGATCTTCTCATATTGGATCTCTCTCTCTCTCTCTCTCTCTCTCTCTCTCTCTCTCTCTCTCTCTCTCTCTCTCTCTCTCTCTCTGTTTCCTTTCCTTTCCTTTCCATTCTTTTCCTTTCCTTTCCTTTCCATTCCTTTCCTTTCCTTTCCGTTCCCTGAAATACTTGACTGATTACCTGATTACTCAGATGATTTGGGTAAGATGGTAATGAATTACTTGATCCTTTCAAAGATGTCAAGGACTCAGAGGCTCTCATCAGTTTTATCGCAACCTCCTAAAGTCCAAAAGATCTTACCATCTGGCAGCTTTAGTGCCCTGTAGTAACATAAGAACTCCTACTTAGCTGAAGTTTCTTTTCTGTGTTTTCTCCAAAGTAAAATGTGAATTTCTAAAGGGCACGGATTCTCTCACTTTTTAGTTTTACTTTTTCAATACTTTGCATTGTACTTCGTGCATAAGAAGCACTTAATAATTGCTTCTTTATTCATTAATTCATATATATATATATGTATATATCTGTATCAACTATATCTATATACAAAGCCATAATTTTGTAAAGATACTTCAAATGGACAGTTAAACTGAGATTTTAGAGTTTGCCAGATTACCTTTGGGAAATTTCAAAGTTCCCAAACTTCTTCCTTAGAAAAGACAAATATTTTTAATACAAATATTCTTCTGGTTTTATTGCATGTCTGCAAGACATGGCACAAAATTTCCCCCTGAAGAATAGAAAATAAGAATCTCCCAAGTTTTTTTGGTGGCTATGACAAAGCTGTAACTTATTGCAAACAGGGAATTCTGGAGTGATGAAAGAAAGCACAATACGTATGTAATTTTTTATAGGTATATACATATTTGTACACATGCACACACATACAAGTGTGTATGTATGTATTTATGCAGATATGTATATATGCTTACATGTACATGCAGACATATATGTGCAATGTAATATGTACAGATGAAAGAAATGGAGTAGATGTATGAGCGGGAAATAGCTGAGTCAATCAGACGGAAAAAGTGAGAAATAACCAAGACCATCCACAAGCTCTATGAATGTTAGCAAGCTTGTAAGTGAAAAAAAAAGATGGTTTATTGGCACATTGAGTGAATGCAATGTATTTTTCTGTCAGGAAATATGCATTCATGATTGAAGAGGAAAACTTATGTAAACATAGGTTGGTGGGTTCTCTATAGCTTACAACATCAGAGAGTTGCTAAGGATACTTAGAGATTACACTTTCTAGATGCATATAGGAAATATAAGGACTCACAGGCTTTCCTATATTTCAGAATAGCTATTTTTAACGTGTCTTGTGTTCTTATGAACTCATATATAACAAAAGAAAGCATAGCTGAAATAATACAGGACTAAATATTGTACAGACTCTTCCAGTTTTTCCATTAAAGAGTTGTTAGATCTTTTGTGTCTCAGTTCATTTTTTTATCTGTTAAATGGGAATAGTGATATTTATTTTACCATGCAGACAGATTCAGAGGATAAAAGTGATTAGAAAAGTTAATGTTTTTGAATAAATGTTACTATCATTAAAAATAACTTGGGAATGACACAGTGAATACTGTAGTTTGACACACCTGGATTCAGGAAGAATTGAAATTAAATTCAGCGTCAGATATTTACAAGCCATGTGACTCAGGAAAAATCACTCACCTCTGTTTGTCTTATTGTCCTTATATGTAAAACAGGGATGGTAACAGCACCTAATCCCCAGGGTTACTGAGAATAAAATGATATAATATTTGTAAAGCACTTTGACAAATGCTCATTGTTAATACCACAAAATGAATGAGTAGAATATTATATTGGCTAGAACTAGAGAATACATTAATACACCTGATAGTAGTGGATATAATTAAATTGAAATTTTACATCTTTCCATTTAGGCTAATAAGCTTATTCTTAAACTATTCTGGTAAACTTATAAAGATTTTTTCCCCTTTAATGTCAACCACCCCCTCCTGATGTTGCTTTACTGTTCATCCCAGCCCACCAATCTTTTAGCTGTGATTTTAAAAATTTTGGGGTTTTTTTTTGGTCAATTGTGGTCAAATATTGGGCAAACCAATCTACCTTTAGATTGCTCATTCTCTCTCTCTCTCTCTCTCTCTCTCTCTCTCTTTCACTGTTCCCTCTTTCTCTTCTCCCATCCTTCTCTCTTCTGCCCATTAATATTCTATTGCAACCAGGAAATATTATTCTATATTAAAATTATAATCTTTCCTTTCAAAGTGGTACTGTTTTGGTTCTGCGCCTATATTTGAATTAAATTAAATAAGTAGATCTATTGCTTTACCAGTGCTCTGAATTATGAAAATTGTATAGGTTAGAGAAATAGGATATCAGCATCGGTCTTTTCCTTCTTTTGTTCTCCAACCCACTTGATTCATGGGTACACAAAAAAGTATATATTTATATACACAATTCAATTTAGCAAATATGTATGAATATCTAATATGTAAATTTAGAAGACATAAAGATGCATTTAGATGCCATGGTTTTGAGGAATATTCTGCCTTTGTGCATGACTTATTTTAAACCCTTCCATTGATTTGATAGTTATCCTCAGTGGTAAGGAAAGAAAATAAAGTTGACTGGCATATTCAGCAATGTATGTATTCTAGATTTTTGTTTCAGTGATTAAACACTTGTCCGTTTTTTAGTTCATTTTTACATTTCATTTTAATTTGTATCTTAATTAGATGTATGCCAAAATTTTTTGACATTCATTATTTTTTTAATTTTAATCCCCAACTTCTCTCCTACCCTCCCATAGCTGCTCCTTGAGAAAGCAAGTCATTTGATATAGATTATATGAATGTAGTCATGAAAAAATTCCATATTAGCTATGTTGCAAAAGAAAATGCAGATCAAATAAAGAATAATAATAAAGTAAAAATATACAGTATGTTTCAATCTGTATTTATAGTTCTTTATCTGGAGGTGGATAACGTTTTACATAATGAGATCTTTGTAACTGTTTTGGATCAATGTATTACTGAGGATAATGTAAAATGTTCTCATGTTCCTGCTTATTTTACTTTGCATCAATTCATGTAATTCCTTTCAGGTTTTTTCTTTTTTCTTCTGAAAACATCCTGCTACAGGTCATATCTCATAAAAGATGTGTGAAGAAAAGTACTACTACAATAGAGGGGAAGATGGAGTGGGGGAGGAACCCAAGAATCTTACATCAAGACTGATGGAAAGAGGGAAAATCAGTGATGTTAAGACCTTTCTTGTAGAGTTTTTCAGTGTATTCTTTCCACTTCTTACTTTCTGCTACTTTTGCTACTTTGTTAAAAATTTTTATTTTTTTATCTTTTTTGTAGTCTATAATGTTCCCTTGACAAATCCCTAGTTTTTTTGAAGAAATATGTCTTTCTCATTATAGTGTTTTTATTCTATTTGTATTTCTCATTTAAGAAAAACTCTTTTCTCTCCTTGTTAGTCTCTGGAATTCTACATTCATTTGACTAGGTCTTTCCCTTTTGCTTTCCTTTACTTGTTGGCTATTTATAAAGCCTCATCAGATAGCCATTTTAGCTATTTTGCTTTCTTGCCCTTCTTTTCCTTTGGAAATTTTTTTGGGGTTACTGCCTCCAGTATAATATTGCAAACTTATGTCCATATTTTGGGTATATCTCTGTTAAATTGCATTTCTTGTAAACAACATACTGGAGGATTCTGATTTCTTTTAATTCAACATGGTATTCTGGTATATCTGGTATTCCATTTTATGTGCGAGTTCATGTCATTCACATTTACAGTTAAAATTATTAACCTTGTGTTTCCCTCCATCATATTTTGTCTTGTTTATCCTTTTCTTATTGTGTACATTTTCCCCTATGTAGGTTATTCTTGATCATAATCTTAGCTCCTTTGCCTTCTGGAATATCATATTCCAAGCCATCTGACCTTTTAAAACTTGTGTTATCCTGACTGTAGCTCCACAATATTTGAAATGTTTCTTTCTGATTTCTTGGATTATTTTCTCCTTGCCCTGGGAGCTCTGAATCTTGGCTATATATGGGGTTTTTATTCTGGGATCTCTTTTAGGTGGTGATTGATGGATTTTTCAATTTCTATTTTACCCTCTAGTCCTAGGATATCAGGTCAGTTTTCCTTGATATTTTCTTGAAATATGACATCTAGACCCTTTTTCTCTAATCATGGCTTTCATGTAATCCAGTAAGATTTAAATTATCTCTACTAGATGTTTTCCAATGTAATATTTAACATTTTCTTCTGTTCTTTCACTCTTTTGATTTTATCTTATTGTTTCTTGGTACCTAGTGGGGTCATTAGCTTTCACTTGCTTGATCCTAATTTTTAAGGAATAATTTTTCTACATTGAACTTTTCTTTTTTCTCTTTATTTATTTGGTCAGTTTTATTTCCCAAGCCTTAAGTAAATTTTGTATCTCCCTACAACCCCCAATTTGGCCATTTCAAACTTTTAAAGTGATCTCTTCAGTGGATTTTTTTGGATCTTTTACCATTTACATAATTCTATTTTTTAAGATATTATTTTCTTCTGAATATTTTTATGCTGTTGACTTTTTTTTTTGACATCACTGTTACTTATTTTCCCAATTTTCCCTCTACCTCAATTATTTAATATTTAAAATTCTTTTTGAGATCTTCCAGGAATGACTTTTAGGACTGTGATCAATTCAATTAAAAAAAAAAAGCTTTGAGTATAGCTGCTTAGATTCCTTCTCTGTTTCTGTTCCTTCCTTATCTGACAAAGTAGGAGTGGGGAGGTGTGCCTTTAATCATCCTTCCCATGGTTCTCTCATAGAGGTTTAAGCTATTCATTTCATTTCTAAAATAAACAGAACCAATTCAAAGGACAGTTTTAATGAAATGGCAAACGATATTGGAGTGGTCTTGTAAATCAACTTTTATTATGTTACTAATAACCCCAGACAGTCCCATCTTATTAGGAACATCTAACTGAGATAAATATAACTCTGGTTTTCTTCCAGCCTTCTAAACCTTGATTCTGGCTCAGCCTTCTACGCTATGTGCTTCTTGAACTCTGCTCTGTACTTGTTGTCTCTTGAAATCACTGTATCTTGTTTATATTTATTTATATTTAAATTTCATGTAATCTCTGCCCAACCCAGTAAAATTAGATCACTTTGACACCTTTTTTTCATTTTTGTCCTAGTATCACCATTTCCTATTATAGTTAATTACATACTGTAGATGATTAATGTGTATTTGCCAAAGTGATATTTTGATTCATTGAAAAGAAATCCTTGAAATGAATCCTCCAAATTCCCCATAGTCATTTTACAAAGCTGAGAAATGATACTTTGGACTTTCTTATGAACATTCATGTGTCATAAACAGTTCAGGAACAGAAGAGAATCATGCCTAGACCTTCTTGGATATAGTCAAATTTTAAAATGCTATTCTACAAAGAGTGTTTTATCCTATTTATAGAGACTAATGGAATGGCAAATCCTGTGACTGGAAAATAAATAAATAAACAAACAAACAAATACACACACACACACATATATATATATTCACATATTATCTATGTGTGTGTATATACACACATACATGCATGTATGTGTACTGTGTATATATATATATATGTACACACACACAATACATAAATCATACATACGTATTATCTACAAGTGCGTGTGCAGAAATAAATTTGGTGCTTCAGAAGATAAATTTTCCTCAGCACTAACTTCAAGTTTCACTTGGGTCATTAAAATTCTTCCATGGAAGGGAAGAAGCTCACATCCACAACACAGATAAAGGACTACAAAAAAAAATTGGAAGGGGAAACCTTAGGGCAGATTATGTTGACGGTGTAAGGACTCATTCTAAAATGCTTTGAGGATTCCACTTTCCTTTCTTTATGCCCTGTTTTTCAATGACCGTAGTACAAACTACTCTCTTTCCTGAATTATTCCAAGGACTATTTTCATGCAAAGTCTCATCATAAGCAAGTTTCTGTAATGATTTGTCTATGGGGTGGCACAATGGTGTTCATTTTTATGACATAAACAACTGAGATTGCAGCTATACTGAAATCTAATCACATGCTTCACTGAACATAATATGTTCACTTGTTTTCTGTTTTATTTAATCTTTACAAGGTGCAGATCACCTTAAATTTAATATAATTACAATTGCAGTGTCTAAAATATGAAATATTAATATACCAGAAAGAAAAAGAATAAGTATTTATTTTGTACTTGAATGTTTTATACTAACTTAGAAAGGGTTTTTCAGTTGCCCATGTATTTATTGTGTGTGTGCGGTAACAATAGCCGGATATAATTTTGTTATAACATAAATTTTCTTGTCACTAGGTGTCTCTTTTTTCATTTATACATGCAAACTTAATTTGAAGAAAGCTTTAGAGTAGACTTATGAATATTACATGTGTATATTAGAAGCAAAAAAATGTAGTTGCTGTATACATTATTGAAGACTATCTTAGTAAGGTTGCTCATTGAATAATTTTTCCCTTCAAATTCTCCTCATTTTCATGTTAATGTCTTTGGAAATGTCACTTCAGTACTTTTGCTGTTACAAACTTTTCAACAACTAGCCATAAATAATGCATTAGTGACAATATTGTTCTAATAACTTATTTAGGGCATAATTAATTCACAGCTTTAGGCATATTTAAATAAGGGTCCTCTTTTAAGTTTGCCGCTTTCAACTGTGCTTGTTTTCAGCAATCTGAAAAACAAAACTCAAACCCCAAATAGTCTGCTTCCTGTGGTTTGATTTTCAAAATGGTAATCTCCAACAAACATGTGCTGCTAAATAAATTACCTGAAATATCTGACTCCATATAGGGAGTCTTCCTCACCCTCTCTTTAATTTGGTCTAGAGTTTTAATTGCCATCTCTGGATTCTTCTTTCCTATTCCCTAATACCCACTTTTCATGCAGAGGAGTTAATGAGGTTATAATCTTGTAATTAAAGCATATAATTTTAATTTCTCCGATGACTCTTTATTATGATAATCTTGTTAAGATTATGATGTTCTATTTGTTGCTGCATATGATCATATGGTTTTGAGGAGCTTGCTTATGCTACTGATGCCCTACATAATTAAAGAGGTTCAACTTCCCAGCCAGCAAAATCTTACCCTAATGGAAGACCAAAGTTAGGTTTAAGTGTCTAAAAAGATATTAAAGTATTCTGAGAACTTGTCTCATGTTTATTGTCAGTCATGAGATCAACAATGAAGCTTCATTAAGCAAGTATATAATTTCACAATTAATGAAAATGTCTCCTTTCTGGATTGGACATTGGGATGGTCTTTTTATAGTAAGAAATTAAAAGGACAACCTGGCTCATTAACTAAAAGATCACAGATACAATGACAGTGGTAGGTTCAAAAGGCTATTCACACCTGAACATTTAAAAGGATGAGACAAACACACACACACACACACATACACACACATCACAGTCTTCATGTATTAGGTGAGGGAAAGATCTGGGAGACCAGTGGTCTAGCCATAACTACACACAGATTTATTGTTTTAATTGAACAGTTCTCCTAGACTTTGTCTAGAATCATAGAACTTCTGAATATTTTGTTGGTTTTTTTTTTTTTTTTGGAGGAGGGGATATTTTGAAAGCAACTAGTCAAATATATCAATCCTTCTTACAGTATCACCAGTTTCTATTTCTGTTTGATCACAACCAATGAGGTGATATTTACCCAATAAGCAAGTTGCTGGCATCCATTTTCCTTCTTTATAAAGTGAGAGGATTGAATTGTACATTCTATAAAATCACTTCCAATTATAAACTAAAGAGTGAGGGATATAGAGTCAGAAAACCTTGGTTCAAAAATACTCTTCCTGTACCTTATCCTTGTGACTTTGGGCAACTTATTTAACCTTTATTTGGGTTTGATTTCTTAATATTTAAAATGGGTACATATTATATGACCTTTAAAATTCCTCCTAACTCTAAATCTATGATCCTAAGTCACAAAATGGGAATGAAATCACCATTTTGATTGCAGTTGGGTTTTTGAAGTTTTGTGTACATGACTGAATTTATTTTAAAGATAACAGCTATAGGCAGCTGAATTCATAGCTGGAGTGGGTACATTGTAGGGTGGCAGGATGCTATCCCAAACTATAGGCAGCAAGAGCATTTACAAGCACTAAAATATAACGTGTCAGCATAACAACATCTATTTGTTTAAAGGCCTTTTCAAAGTAAACAGTTGGGTGGTTTTTATGAAGCTGCCTTTATGTTTATGGAGGAGCAAGTCACAGAAAATACAAGCTATTCAGACACATTAACTGTCTCTTTCCTGTTGTGGGGTACTGTGAATAGATCAACACTTTTTACAAGGAAGGAAATTAACTCCATTCTGCTCCTATAAAAAGAAATGCAGTCTAAAGAAAAAGGAGAAAAAATGGATAAATTTGTAAGATGAAATCAAACACATTTCCTTTATGAGCCTGTTCACAAATTGTATGAGAAAGCATATATTTAGAACCATGAACCAAGGGGTCCTCAGATAGCCTCAACAAGGATCCCATCAGTAGAGCTTAAAACCTGACTTGGTAGATTTCCAAGCTGGTTACTGCTGCCATGCTTCTTTTCTGAATTTGCTGTGATCCGCAGTAGGAAAGAGAGTTAAATCAAAGCAGCACAGTCCTTCCATGACTCTTATGGTCTCTCTTCTTTACTTCTGACTTCCACTTGCCCTCTTTGATGTTCTAATCTTCCAAGCATTTCCTTGTTTTCTTCCTGGGGCTTTTGCTATTATTATGAACAATCATGTTCCTGGGGGGAGACATAAGAATTTGAGGAAATGAAAAAAATAACTCTGTGGGAAAAGGAACACAAAGCAGGGGATCCTTGCTATTCGTTATTAATAGAATGCATAATTCCCACTGTGAGTTGAAATCTGGCTAAAACAAGTCCTGCTTCTTTTTTGTTTCTCTATTTAAACAAGTTTGTAGAAAAGCTATGATGGGGAAAGTCAAATAAATTTGTTCCTTTTGGAATGACTCTGTCATTGATAATGCAATAAATGTCTGAGGCTTGTACTAGCACAAGGCTCTCGAGAGTAATTTTAGTCTATCAGGAACAATAAAGTTGCTTAGAGAGAAGTCTACCCTATGGACATGTGGTAATTGGATGAAGCTTTAGTGTTTTGGCAACATGGACATCATGATCTAATCTACAGGGGCTAATGTAATATATTTAGGAAAAGAAATAGCATCCAAGAGCACATCCTGAGCATTTCATGCAAATGGGTCTCTGCAGCATCAACAAAGTTTTTTTTAGACATAAATAAGGATCAAATAATATCCATTCTATGAATATATATTTGTACAAACTAAATTAAAAAATTAGGAAAGGAATTTATGAAAAAAAAGGAATTTAATCTATAGCATACCTTCAACATATCATTTTACTTTATAAAAGCACAATTCCCATATCTGGACAGAAGGTACTTTTGAACATTTGCTGATTTGTTTTAGTACCTATTTTAAAAGTTCCTGTGCCTGATCAGATTGTCAGGAGATAATGTTTATTGCCATCTGGAGGTCACTATTTTGCTTTGTGAAATTAGTTGATTTATTTCCTTAAAATCTGTTCTAATCTTGAATATCAACTATCACAAATGCATTTCTGTAGAATTTATCAAATACTTAGTAAGTTCCCACTAAAAGAAGGTATTGTAGTAGACTTTGGAGATACAAATTAAAAAAAATAATCTGACCTGAAAGGGCTTTCATTCCAGTGGGAAAAGAGTAAAGAAAATTAAATCAGAGACTAAAGTTTTAGTAAGTTGATGACTGTTTCTAAACATTTCAGCAGGATTCACACATTTTGTTATTGACAGTTAATTGCATAATTACATACAAAAACTGGACTGATCCTTGTGGGAAGGTCAATGTAAAATGCAATGACCAAATCCACCTAGATTCACTCATCACCTCAATTGACCAGAGAGGCAATGGAGAAAAATTTGGACTGGAAAAGGATTGCAGATTTAATGAAACACTAACTAGCCTTTTTGGACAGCATCTTTGTTTGGAAGGGCACATAGCAAATGCTGCATTGAGAGTATTTAGAGCAAGATTTCTATGTGCCAAACCACAGAAATTATAAATCTCCCTGCATTTATTGGTCTACATTATTCCATATTTGATGTTGCTCAACATTTGTGAAAAACAGATATTTTCCAATTAATAAAAAAAAAGCTCTACGTGCAAGCTTGCAGTGCAAGCTTTTCTTAGTTCATTTCTAATTGGAACACCTATTGTTTTCAGGAAGGAGTCTTGCTGTGTGTCTTCAACCCTGACAGTTTTTGACCCTTTTCTCAGCCACCAACTTTAATAGCCAATGGTTATGTTACCAAATCTTCCCAAGTTATTTTAAGGAGAGTTATTATGCATATATTCATGTTTTCTGAACCTAAGGCAAAAAAAAAGCTTGCAAAAGTCTAACGAATCTTGGACAAATTAAGAAGGAGTGGATGACATTCATAAGAAGGCTTTAAAGCTTACAAATCACTTTATAAACTACCTCATTCGATTCTAACAATAATCCTGTGAGATAGATGCCTAAAATATTATTGTTCCCATTATACTAATATGGAAACTGACCTCTAGAGAAGACTAGTGGTTTTTGCATGGTCATAAGAGTTAATAAGTGTACAGACATAAGAGACCCCAAGTCTCTCCTGAGTCTAGGCCAAGCACTTTCCAATACCCCATGCTGCAATATTTATTGAATGTTGACTATGCATATGACACTGGGCCAACTGGTGTGAAGGATACAAACGATTATCATATCAAGTCTCTGCCCTCAAAGACCTTAGACATCTAGTTAGAGAGGAAAAAAAAAGATACAAAAAAGGGAAACAAAAATAAATTGTAGAAGAGTAGCACAGTGAATAGGTATTCAGCTAAAAGAATTGAGAGGAAAGAATTATCTAAGGTAATTATAGTTAGTTTCAGGGATAAAATATGCCTTAAATTGGCCTTTGAAGGAATGGGAAGACTTAAACAAAGGCAAAAGAGTGGTGAATTACAGAATTTAAAGGTAAAAATATGTATGATCATTCTATATTTGAAGGCCATTTTGGTCAGTGAAAGGGTACTTAGGAAATGGAAATCACTACATGGTAGACTAAGGAATGCACAATTTATCTGCACTATAGGCAAAAAAGAACTAGAGAGGGACTTGATCTTTGCAAGGTGACATAACTGTAATGATGATGATGATGATGATGGCTAGCACTTACACAGGACTTAAGGTTTGCAAAGCACCTTACAAATGTTATCTCACGTTTTTATCCATACAGTTACCTTGGGGTGTAGGTGCTATTATCTCAAATTTAAAGACCAGGAAACTGAGGCAGACAGAAGTTAAATGACTTGCTAAGGTTCACACAGCCTTTAAATGTCAAGGCTAAGATTTAAACTCAGGACTCAGTTTTCTATTCATATAGCTATCTCATGTGTAGCTAACGATAAGGGCATTTTTAAAGTCATTGTTAAGGAGTGCAAAATCTAGGGAGGGAAAACAAACACACATGACATAATCACTGATACAATTCTTCATTTCACCTCAACAAATGCCCATGACATGTAAGACATGGGGGAATTCAAAGAGAGATATTCACTACTTTTGATTACCTCTATTTTACGGCAGATATGTGACATGGACACAAATAAGTACATGCACACTAAGTAAGGAATGCCCAAGGGAAAGGAGGGCTGATGAAACAAAGTTTATGAGCTAGGAATGACTGTTTCTCTTTGCTTCTCTTTACTCAGTCCCTCTAAGGGTCTTCCCTCTACCCTTGGCACTAATTTAATGTTTTGTGGTTTACAAAGGGCATTGAAAGTAACATCATATTTGATTTTCACAACATTCTAGAAAGGGAGTAAGATAGTTATGTTATTAAAAATATTATCTCTAGTTTTATAGATCAGTAAACTGAGGCTGAGAGATGTTAAGAGTCTTGTTCAAGGTTGTACACACAGAACAATAACAAATATGCTAAAATAGAGGACTGAGTTGTACAATTCCGATTAGATGCTTCAGAATATCTGAAAATGCAGGGATTATGTTTTTAAACTTTTCTGTGGAAGAGGTAGCTTTTGACTTAGGTTTTTACAATATGCAAAAAAAAATTGGAGTAGAGCAAATATTTTAAGATTATAGATGTACAGGACCACTAGCAGGGACCTCAGAAGGCATGTAACTCAATTCCATCATTTTTACAGATAAAGAAATTGAGGACAAGTGATAAACCCAAAGTCAAAAAGGTATTAAGGGTATGATTTGAATTCAGATGTTGTGATTCTTGAGCCAATGGTCTTTCAATTATACTTTACATGAACTTGTTGCCCCATTTACTCTTATTGTTCCAATCTTTCTTTTCTTCTCTTTCTTTATTCACTGCTAAATCTTGACCTAATCCTCCTTTCTAACTTTTCAACATTCCTCAGAGTCCAGTCTGATCACTGAGATTGTACCCATCCTATGGAGTATTCCAATATAAGTGTTGTCAGAGATTGACCTACTTTCAGAGATAACCTAATATGATTTAAATGGCTGAACTGCCTCACTTTTCTGCTTTAACAAATATAGAAAGCTTTGTTGTAATTGAATGGTTGTTTAAAACCAAACCATCTCATAAACTGGAAAATATAGCATATTTTAAAGGCTTTTCAGTCTTTCATGTTCTCCATGTTCTCATGTACTTCCTTTTCTGCTGAGAATCTGAAATAGACTATTTTTTGAACGAAGGTTTTATTGCTTTTAGCTAAAAGAATGATGATATGATAAAGAAAGAAATAAAATGTGACATTCTCCCGTTTATAGCAAGATGATGAGTTGAAGTTTGTGTTGTATTTAATATGGGCCACTAAAGTAGAAATATTCATTAAGAAATCCATAGGTAAGAAAAAGACATGGGAATCTACAGCATGGAAGTGATGACATAAGGTATGAAAATGGTTGAATAGCCAGAGGGAGAGAGTAAATAAAAACAAGTTGGGGGACCGAAGTCTAAGCATTGAGGAAAGCTCACATCTAGGGAATAGAGAGAAATAAGTAGTACAGAGGGCAGAAATAGACATATTATAGATCTAGGTGAAGCATTAGGAAATGGCAGTGTCACTAAAGTCAAGGAAGATGAAAATTCTGACCTCCATACTCTGCTATGTAATGTAGGTTTCAGTACTGCTTGGAATACCTATGCACCAACTTTTTTGGTTAGATAAGAAGCAGTATGATGCAATGGAAAGAGTCATGTACTCAAAGTCAATACACAAATCTTATCTATGACATTTTGGCCTTGGGCATATCAGTTCCTTTTTCTAGCTATCATTTTCCTCATCTGTAAAACTGGGGAGCAGCTAACTCACAGTGTTATTATGACAAATGGAATAATATATGTAAAGTGACTTGTAAACTTTTAAGAATATTATCAAAATTACTGAATATTATTGCTACATAAAATAAAGACAAAAATATTCAGAAACTCAAATGAATTTTTGAACTCATTGATCTGGATATTTCTTCTTATGAAACCAAACTCCTGCCTGCTTATCCAGTGCTAATTTTTTTTCCAAGTTGTTGTTTCCAAATAATGTCCACAAATGTGCCATGGGAGATAAATCCAATGTGCTGGAGATTTTCTTTGCTTTTGGATGACATCAAGTGGAACACTCAGGCTGTCTGTCTTTCTGTCATCTGTAGTCCACCAAGTTATAGCTTTTCTTTTCCAATTATATTTTTTCTTGATGATGTATTTTTCTCCTATTTTTTTTTAAAGTTCCTCTTTGGTTATATGAGTATCTTGTTCATACCCACTATAATCTTCTGTGTGATTTCAATTCTTTGGAGACTGTTGTACCACACGTCTCACGCTATTAAAATAACAATAGAATATTGATATTTTAAAATGTGAGTTTTTTTTCTACAAAAATACTTGGAGTCATGAAAGGAGTTTTGCAGTTTCCTGAAGGCAATACATCCTGCTCTCCTTCTCCAGTTAAATTTGAGGCCTCCCTTAATGGTCATTTCTACTCTCTATGATAGGCATTCTACTGATGGAAAATCTTGATCTGACTGCATGTGGGCTCTGGACATTCTTAATTCCTTCATATTTCCTCTTTGTGTAGTCAGGACAAATTCTTTTTAGTGGTTACAGTTTCCTAATGTTCTAGGATTTAAAGCAATTGAATCAATGTCTTTCACAAATTATTCTCCTATAAAAATAGGAAAATACATTGTCTACATTTACATTATTTTAATAATTGTGATTTTTTTCTTAATTTTCTTAATTCTTAATTAATTTTCTTAATTAATTTCTTAATTCTTAGTTCACTTTCCATCAGTTCATATACATTTTTCCTATATTTAATTTCTTGATATTCTATTTCTTATTTAAAAAGTAATATTCCATTACATTCATGCCCCAAAATTTGCTTCAGTTCATGACTATCTAGTTCTTATAGGAATATCTTAGTGTATTATGGACCTTTTCAACTCGTTTTCATATACGTCTCTCTAATGACATCTCTAAATCAGAGTACGGTCATTTTAGTCACTTTCATTGTTTAATTCCAAATTGCTTTCCAGAACGGCTGGAGCTCCTAAAATAGTGGATTAATTTTTTTTAACATCTTCATCTCCAGATAGTCACCTTTTCTGACTGTCTGATGAAACCTCAAAAAAAATTTCGACTTGTACTTTTCGTATTACTAGTGATTTGTGTACTTCTTATTAATAGTTCACAACTCTTTTAAGAGATATTTATTCACATTCTTTGATCAATTATCCATAAGGGCAGGTTTTTGATTCTATGTATTTGTGTTGGTAGCCTATACACTTCTTAGGTATCAGACTCTTACTTGATGTATTCTATTTTTCCATTCAAAAACATCCTTTCTTATCCTAGATTTACTGATTTTGTTAGTGCAAAACCTTTTCAGTTTCATGTGGAATTCTCAGTCTGGACTTCATGGGTGTCGGTGACATAGGTTGAAAGCATTGTCAGTGATGCTTGAATTTTCAGAAATTTAATTTTATCAGATCACTCAGGGGTGATCAGAATATAAGGCATCCATTTAGATTAGTCAAACTCACCAAAGATTAAATTAAAAATTAGAATACCAACTCTCTCACTTTTCCATTTGTAACAGGAAACATATATTGAAAGAAATTATACCCAGGACTTTCCATATCAATGAATAGATCTATCGAAGAGACAAAATTATAGATAGATCTGAAAGTGGTTTGGTAAATACAGAATTGAATCAAATAGAGCTAGATATTTCTAAGGGATATATCTATCAAACTATAATGGTTTGATGAATTATTTTTCTCCATGCTACAGAAAGTTCTGTCCAAATATCTGGCACTGACTACAGGAATCAAAGTAGTCAATCCCCTCCATGAGAGGTGGCAAACCTATGGTCTTGAAGATACATGAGTCCTTCTAGATCCTTGAGTGTGGCCTTTTGAGTGAGTACAAGTTTTACAGAACAAATCCTTTTATTAAGGTAATTTGTTCTGTGAAGTTTGGATTCAGTCAAAGGGCTGCACTGGAGAACCTAGAGGGCCACATGTGTTCTCAAGGCCGCAGGTTACCCACCCCTGTCTTAAATGGTGTTCAATTTAAAATTCTCTGCCTCTTCTCTGTCTCTATCTCTCTCTGTTTCTGTCTCTCTGTCTCTCTCTCTGTCTCTCTTTCTCTCTCTCACACACATGTACACACACACACACTCACAAGCACATAAAACTACACACTTTGCTAGAGTCCACCTAGACTACATCACTTCTATAATGAAGTCAACCGCTTGGTTATACTTTTTGGTGAGGATGGTAATCTCTAATGCTTTATTAAGAGTCCTTCCACGTGTTATCAGTGTGTTTAGCCCTGATCCATGTTTGTACAAAAATTCTCTATACTTGGTCCTATGCTTTGGGATTGCTTGATTATCCTTCTCTAGATCTCTTTGACATTGCTAGAACAAAAAATAACTACAGAAGTGGTTATTTGGCTGTCCCTTTCTCACCTCATGATGGGTTTCTCTTTTGGAGTCATACATCTCCCTGATCAATGCATTTTTTAAATTTATGGTTAAGTTTCTCAGAGAGTTTCATGTTCACCACATCAGTCTTTTTAGACAATGGCACCATTTTCTTCTCTTCAGAATTGTTTCTCTTTTGTTAAATTTTATTCTTGAGAACTTACTATCCCACTTCTTAACAATATATTCATTATATGTAAATATGTATACATGTATATGTCTGCCATGGATAAACTTGTATGCAATATGTACATGCCCATGTACAAAGAAATACATACATCTGTATATACATACAAATTTGTATAGACACTTATTTGTTCCTGCACATTTGCTCATTTAACCATATACTTATATGTATATATATATATATGTGTGTATATATACTTCATATGTATTTGTATATACTTTTATGTATATACATATTTACTCATGGCAAATATGTACCTTTCCATTACTCCCTGGGTGGACTTACAACTTCAATTCTGCAACATATCGTCATATGAAATGTGAAAGGATGGGAAGTTCTTAAGAATAAAATTCTGAAGACCCAAACAGAAACAGTTCTCATGACAAGGAAATGGAGCTGTTTACTAAAGAGAACAATGTGATGAACATGTAACTCCCTGGATATTATAGCTTTAGATTTAATAAAAAAATAAAAGCATGTGTAGAAGATGACAGGAAGGGAATGCAATGAAGGATGTGAAAGCATGACATAGTTGTATAACAGTAGGGTCAAGAGCTCAAATACAGAGTGAGCTAAAGCCAGCAATGAATTTAAAGAATCAAGGATAACAAAAATTATTTTCAAAGTCTTATTGTATATAGATATATGGATTGATATAGATGTATCTTTATTTTCACTAGGCTTTATTTGAAATTTAATGTCTTTCAATTATGAATGTAGACACCAAACATTCTGAGAAGGGTCCATAGACTTCACCAGATTATCAAAGCGGTCCATGATATAAAAAAAAAGGTTAAGACCTCTTCATCTAGATTCAGTTTAAATCTATGAAAAGTTTTCATAGTGCCTTTGACATAACAAAAAAGGGCCTAAAAAGTAAAAAAATAATCTCTTTTCATGTGTCCTATATGTCATAGCTCTTATGATAAATGGAAGAGATATTTCAACTATAGATCTTCCAGAAATATCTGAATATTTTTTTCTTCAGAGGAGTAGAAGAGGGGTATACAGTAAGACAGAGAAAAAGAGCAGAAGGGATCAGAATGTGGTGACCTTCTGATGAAGGGTCAGGTCGGATGATCCAGTGGGCATCTCCAGGTAAATAAGTCTGTCAATCCAGATATGGAATCTTAAGAAACAGGGATAGATACTTGTTTGTATCATAGTCTACCTCCACTTTTAAGTGACTTTGGTGCCCAGATCAAAGATAAATGGTATGTGAACAGGTAGGTATGAGTCTTTTCTTGCTAAGAATTTAGAAATGGAAAAGAAGTCACTTTTCAAGATTGTGTCTATGTCCAGGATACAATTTTAACAAGACTGTAGATACTGGGGTTGGTAGATTATGCAGGTGTAAAGGACTTGCCTTTATATTAGTTTCATTCCTTATAGCTGAGGTCTTTAGGAAAAGATTCTGAATGACTGAGATACAATAGCTACAATGAATTAAACTCATGGTAAGGAAAGCAGAAGAAAGTGATTGCCAAGACCAAGATCTGGCAGAAAGAATTTATGCAGGAGACCAGTTGCCCTCTTATTACTACTGAAGACTAGGGTTAAGTGTGTTTACAACTAGTAAAATTCTGAACTCTTTTATTGGTTATTCTAACCTTGACTTACTTCCTTCTCCATCCCGTAGTACCTTTACTAGGTAAAGGATTTTAAGATTATATTATTTTCAGGGAATAGGTAACATGGTAGAGAATTAAGGAAAATCTTGTGTCCTTTCTCCTACTGGTAGCCTAAGATTTGGAGAATGCCATACATTTAGCGACCAATGGGGGAGATGGATAATGAGTAATGCCATTAATTACCTGGGTTGAAGGCCAGTAGTCATGAAAGGAATCTATGTAAAGGCTAGGGAGCTCAGATGCTTTGGCAATAAGGAATCACTTCCAGGACCCAATTTTCCAGGAGTTACCACCACTTCTCTAGGTATGTCACTAATACAAAGCAACATTCAGAAACATTCAGCTTCATTTGTGATCTCTGAGGGAAGAAATAGGACTCAATGACTTGGATGTACCAGTGTTCATTTTGATGGAGTCACTGCTTCATTCTATGAATTCTATGTTTTGGGAATTTTGAGATTGATCTAAAATTTTTACCCTACCTGCAGACCAAGAGAGAATGGAGTCACAGAGAAGAATGAGAAGTATATATTTTGGGCAGAGTCAATGGAAGGCTTAATTTCCATTTGTTTTCTTTTTATCTCCCTGTATTCCCTAGGGCTTGGGGAGTGGGTAGAAAAGAGAAAGAACATGGTTTTGTTTTTTTCAAAGGAAAAATTAAATTTAAGGCAAACAAATTTACATAATGCTTTACTCCCTACTAACTTCAAAGCATACGTGTGCATATACTCTAGGTACTTCATACAGTTGAGTCTTCCATCCTGCCTCAGAGCTCAGAAATAATACGGAAGCTAAAAGCTTTCTTGTAAGAAAATATCTACTCACCCCAGGTACAACCAGTCTTTTCAGTCTATTTTTAGTATTAGAATAGTTTCTTAAAACTTAGCTCTTTGATATGAATTTGGGGAGTTGACTGCACAGGCAAGTTCTTTTCTATATTGACCTTTACATGCATTTTAAAAATCTCTTATTTGGAAAATCAATTTAACTCATGTCTAATTCCCATTATGACTTTTCACTAGGTGCTTTCCTCCGCTGAATCCAACAGGCGGTTAAGTAGTTAAGCATATCAATACTATACCTATTAATTTGGACAAGATAAATATAAATGAATAACTCACAGTGTATCAAAAAATATCAGTGGTCAAAGGCTTTGGCATGGACCCCTTATCTGTACAAAAGCAGGGCACATTGGAGGTAGCTCTGAGGTCTCCATGCACATGGATTCATTGGTTTGATGTAGCAAATTGAACAGAAGCAGTACAAAGAGGGAATAGGTATATTCAGTGAGGAAGAAAGGAGCCATTAATTTTTAAAGTACTGTTCAGAAGAGCCAAGGTTTGCAGGCATTTTAATTAGTGAAATGAAACTTATGTCCTTAGGATGTTTGATTAGATCAATTGATTAAAAATCTGATCATGTCTATGAGTATTTTTTTTATTTTTATGAGAAGAGAATTTACTGTCCTCATTTGTTTACTAAAAGAAATGTTTGTTATTCCACCAATATGACATGTAAAATTCAATAACTCAGTATTAAAGACTAGACGTGACAGCTTGAATGACTTATCTGAGAGGCAAACACTTTCTCTAAGTAAATAATATAAAACAATTTTGTTCCGCTACCTTTACCCATACAGTTTACCCACTTTTTGATAACCTTTTTTTTGTCATTTCTCACCCCCTTCTCCATTTTTTCCACTCCGTGGAAATTGTAACAAAGTCTCTCCAACTCCACTCCAAATTGAAGTAGCTTTTGAAGGGGAATAAGGGTTGAGAGAAAGCAACACAACTTGATGTGTTGTTTCTTTGTTTAGTTGGTTTATTTTGTAAAACTATTACTTAAGGTCCGTATTTAATAAAATTGAAATGAAAGCAGGTTTTCTTAGCATTTCGTGGCTTCTATTGTTCTTTTGAACACATTTCTTTCAAATTTACCTTACAAGTAATCACCTAGTGATGTGATTTCACTGTTATCGGAAATGTGTCAGTACTCTCCTCCCCCAGGAAGAAAAAAACTCCCTCCTTCTGCACACACACACACACACACACACACACACACACACACACACAAATCTCCAACAAAGACTAGTATCTAATTTCTTACGCTAAAAGTTTCATTCCTTAGCTTATTGCCCCTTTTACTCCTGTAAACACCTAGTGAAATATATCTGTGAAGCATTTATCACTGTTATAATTTACAAGAGATGCATTTCCATTTGGATCATTTTTTCCTAGTATTGATAAGGGGAAAATCTTAAGGTGATGGAGAAGTAAATGTAGAAAAAGGCCCTAAGGGGAATTGGGGGTAGATGAGGCTGGGAAATAAAATCTGTCTTATTCTCTACCTCTTAGAATCCCATGTTGCCTTAAAAAATTATTTTAAATTTATGTTTCTTCATGAATTCTTACTTGATCTCCCTTAACTGCTAATATTCTCTCCCGTTTTCTTTTACCTATATTTTATTGATTATATATATAATACATTACATATGTGTGTGTATAATACAAATATATAAGTGAATATGTATACAAGCATACGTTGTCTCACCTGATTGGATATAAGCTTATTGTTGGCAAGGAGTATTCCATTCCATTTTCCTTTTCATCAATGGGAATTAGCATAGTGCCTGGCATAAAGTAGTCTGAATGTTTATTGACTCATCAATTTTTTAACTGTCCAGATGTCCCATTGCTAAGCAAATTATCCCAAGATCATACCCAAAAATATATTTCCTTTTGTATCTTGGGTGCACCATTTTACACATTGTACTTCAATATCATTATCTAAACTATAGTATCTTCATGATTTTATACTTTGAAATTCACTTCCCTGATCATAATCTGGCCTTCTCTCTCTGTCTCTAACTCATTCCTCCAAAATTGTTCATCATTCATCATTCATCATATAATAACTAAATGGTAATTGTTTCTCTTTTACCCAGGAGCTCTGAGGGTCTACCCTTTTCAGTTCCATTTTTTTTATTATTATTAGAGGGGCCATTGCTTGAGTACCTTAAAGAAGCCTTTTCATTGAATGGGTGTATCTCACTCAAAGTGAGAATGTAGTAAGACCTTAGCCTGAAAGGTCAGGGTCTCACATTGCTTCCTGGGCTATCTCCATTAGTCCTAGAGAATATCAGGCCCCTGGACCCAGATGGCTCAGGAGACAAAAAGTGAAGTTGATGACCTTGCACAGCCCTCCCTCAAATCAAAGTCAACTGCAAGTCATGTTATCGTCTTGATGTCATGGATCTCTTTGAGAACAAAGCACAAACACAACAAGATGTCCCATTGTACTCAAGAATCTTCCTTCTCTAATTATAATCAGAAGCAGTAGTTCTATATTTTTTTGTTTCCTTCCTTTTATGCCTATACTTCTTCCTCCTATGAAAAGTATTGGTCCCCTATCCCCTTTCCTTTGGAACTTCCGTAAGAGTTGACTTATCAACTAATGTGATTAATTACATTGAGCTAGTATGTTTTCATCACATTTTTCACTTAAAGCTTTGTGGATACATCGGCTCTTAAACCTAAAGATATGACTATGATAATGTAGCAGTCTTTGAAAAAAAACATTTGGGGAAGAGATCTTTTGGAACATGAAATAGAATCTCAGATCATGGTTAAAGAATTAGAGGGTTCTTTATCGATTATATAGTCCAACTCTCACACCCCTATGTGAACAGATGAAGAAATAGAGCTAAAGTCAAATCAATAAGCATTTATTAAGGACCTACTAGTGCCAAGTCCTGTGTAAAGCAATAAGAATATAAGTCAAAAGGAGTGACTATCCTCAAGAAGATCACAACTTAATGGAGGAGGCAACATGCAAGCATCTATCTACAAACATGATACATACAAATTATGTTGAAGGTATTCTCAGATGAAAGAAATAGCATTAAGGGGGTTTCCTGTAAAAAGATGGGAAAGACTTCTTGCAAAACATGGGAATTTAGTTAGGACATAAAGGAAACCAGGGAAGCCTGGAAGCAAAGATTGAGGAAGTATAGAATTATAGTCATAGGAGAGAGAGTGAAAATACACAGAATTCAGAAATGGAGTATTTTGTGGGCGAAAGAGCAAGGAAGCCAGTGGCACTGAACATGGCAGCAAGGTACAATAAGATTGGAAACATAGAAAGTGGGCAGGTTATAAATAACTTTAACACTTTTTTATTTGATCCTGGATGCAATAATGAACCATTGAAGTTTATTTAACAGGGAAATGATGTGGTTAGACAACACTTTTAGGAAGATCATTTTTTCTGTCACATTTCTTCTCTCCTTTGATGATTTTTTTTTGTCGAAAACAACAAACTTAAGCGAGGCAGATGTTAAATGTAAATATCTTTTATCTCAATTGTGATAGTACCATCATCATCCTCTTCCTATTCTCTTATATATACATGACACCAGCATGTCCAAATGGAAACCTGACAAGTCTATTCTAATCACTCAGATGTCAAAATTTCTGCACATTCTTCACCTATCCATTTCTCTGCTTCTCCTTTATTCTTGCCTCTGAGGAAAAGGTGCGTCTTCTTCTTGCCAAGACCATCCCCTACAAAATACCTGAACTTATGCCTTCACTGTCTCCCAAATCCATGTGCTACACTTCTTGCATTAATTTGTTTTGCTTGGTAAATACTAAATTACTGAAGAGATTTTGGGGTGCTGGCACTTTGAGAATGCCAAGGTGCTGTTACCTGGAATGAATTCGCATACTCAAACTATATTTCAGTCAAATTCAGTATTGTAACACCAACAGTAGTGGGAGAAGTCACTTTGGGGAATTTACAACCTAATGGGGGGATGAATCTAGAGCTTAGAGGCAGGGGAAGGAAGTCCAAGGATGTTAATTAGGTAATGCAAGGGGTCCAGGTGTCTTGGGAATAAGCATCAGTGATCTATGAATGGGAAAACACAAGGAATCTACAGAAATCACTTTGTTGATAGCAGACATTAAGGGGGAACAGAGAATTTACTTTTTTTTATTTGCTTTGTTTAGTTGCCAGAGGCATGAACCCTGGGGATCTGGTGCCAAAAAGAGTCCTATTCCTATTTCTGTCCTGATAAGGCAATTACAGAGTCAGACTTGCGATAAGAAAAACAACTCTCAGGGGAAATTGTGTTACTTAAAGAGAGATGATCTTTTTTCTTTTGAGGTCCAGGTCCCATCACCCCATTAGTTACTTAATAAATACTTGAATATTAAGGTACAGATTTGAATATAGGACTCACCTATGAAACAATCTTCACTTGGTCTCTATTGGAGCCACTATTTAAAATAAAAACTCTTAGTCTGTCATTTAAAACCCTCTGTGCCTGAATTGTACCTTGTTTATAATCTTTTATATCACTATCATCTAGCCATAATGTATTCATTCCCAAGTCTTAGCACTCCATTTTGATTCCTACTAATGGCATGAACTACCCCACATAAATCAAGCAAATGTCTTCTTTATTTCCACCCCTTAGAACCACAACCTTCTTTCAGAGATGAACTCAGATACCATCAGTATTCAGACACTTTCCAAGATCCTCTTAGACATTAACACTTTCTTACTACTCAATTGCCCTTGTATTATATTTATTTGTGTGTGTATTGTAGACATAACTCATGTAATGGATATAAAGTTAGATTTGGAGTCAAGGACACATGAGACCAAATCCTTCCTCAGATACTACTTAGTTATGTAATCTTGGACATGTCATTTAAACTCTTGAGACCTCAGTTTCCACATCTGTACATATACAGGCTATGCTTACATTTCAGCTATTTCCCAAAACTTTATTCTTTCCAGCAGAATTCATTCTGAGAGCTCAGTTGCTACATCTTCCCACTTTGGTATCTAGCGATACCCCTGAGTGGAAGTGTAATTTCTTTTCCTAATGCATTTTTTTCTTGAGTCACCACTGGCATTCTTTCTGCTATAACTGTCAATTGATATCATTAAGTCAGAACTAGTTAGTTTTTGAGAAAGAGGCATTTAATATGGTAATAGATTGAGTATAAAACATGCTCCCAACCACCCTGCCCCTCACTCCCCTGCCTCTCACACCCATGATACACTATGTGTCAAAGTAGAAATGCAGTGGTCTTGACAGTCCTTTCATTTGAATCTTCAAGATGTTTCTCTTAAATATGGTATAGTTTTGCTTCTGGAATCCTTTTAGAGTCTTGAATAGGAGTTCAGGCTGTTATTTACTCCTGATACAGATAATACCATCAGTAGAACCTGGAATTTTGCTAAGATAGAAATCCCCCAGACCTCCAAAGTTCACAAGGTTTTTCTCTTTTGATGAAGGTAGGGGAATGGAGATAAAGGGGAAGAAAAGAGGTAAAATATCCAGACAGAAACTGAAACTCTACTCCTTCCCCTCATTTATAATTATTTGTAATTTCTTTTCTTTAGCTGAAATGTTATCTTTTCTCTATTAAAATCTCTCTGAACTTCCTCTTTGATTTCATTTAGGACCCAAATGACATTACCATGTTTCCTTAGCCAAACTAGACAGAAATTTTTACACAATCACTCTAGTCAATTAAAGGCTTTTCCACATTTAGCGCTAAATACAGATAGACTGAGACATGTTCTCATCTAGTTAAGGTCTTTGTATTTTGATATTTTAAATTTAGTGTTATTGCTGATTTATTCAATAAAGATCACCTACTCTTAGAATAAAAGTCTTAGACTCAGTGACTACAGAGGATATTACAACGTTTAGACCTATGGTTTTATAATCTTCTATAAAAGAAAATGTAAGGAAAAAGGCATGTGAGGTTTTTTGTTATGTATATTTTTGTTTAATTATATATGCTGAATATATGTATCTAAACACATATATCTATGAATATATAAACATACATATATAAACAATGTTATATTAACATTTTATATCTATAACTAATAAAGGCATACATATAGGTATAGATATAAACCTATCTATATGTAGGTTTACAACTAGATATCTAGATAAATCCAGCTATTTAGATCTAGATTCTATCTCTGTCTATTGATTAACTTGTCTGTCTATTTTGTCTTTGAATGCCCAGTGCCTTGTACAAAGTGCTTCACTCATATGCATAAAATTTAGTTAATTGTTGAATTGTATGGTATGCATGACAGCCAATATCTGGATATTGTGAAATATCTGAATAAAGGATATATTTGGGGGGGGGGGCGAAATTTAATGCCTTTACATTGGTATTATAGAAATGGATAGTAATGGATAGGGAGTGATTAAGCAGAAAGGAACAACATGAAGTGGTGAAACAAATAAGCATCAACAAACACCAAAGAAGCCTATCATTTCTATGCAATTTAGCAAATTGATTCCATTTTGTAGCATCCAAACTGCTATTTTCCTATAGAAACGTGGAATTGTTGTGCCAGAAAAAGATCTGTGTGTGTGTGTGTGTGTGTGTGTGAAGCTGATTTTTCTCCAGTGTGAAACTTTTTGCTGAACAATATTTTCAGTCTTATTAGAGGTTTGGTAATGAAGCAAATTCATTTTTTTAAATTTAAAATAAAGAAATTTTTTACCACTATAATTCTTCCTTTATAAAAAGTCCACATTTTCTGCTACAATCACAGTATTAATTTTTATCCTTAGCAATTAGGTCATACATTTACTGGACTTAGATATTTTGGTAAGGGCTTTAGATATATTTTGAGTTTTGTATCATTACTTGGGAGTAATACATTTTGCTTAATAGGCAGAATTTTATTTTTTTTCTTTGTTTGTAATAAGCTCCTAAGGGAACCAGTTCATGCCTCTAGAAGCACAAGTTTCTTTTGAATTTAAAGGGAAAGCTTGATATACTACTTGCACCGGGTAATCTGGGCAATTATCAAGTGATAATTGTATTATTATTTTGAAAAGATCTTAACAAAGAAGCTAAATAGTCATCTCTTTCACCAATACATATACATGCATATATAATATATACATATATAAATATGCACACACATACATACACATCATACCTATACATATACACACATAAATATACACATATATACATGAATGTATATATGTGTGTAAACATATTTAGATCATTAAGTAACAGAATTAAATCTGCATTTAGAAAAAAGAATGGGAAGAGAATAGGAGAGAGAGAGAGAGAGAGAGAGAGAGAGAGAGAGAGAGCAAAGGAAAGAAAGGAAAACATAGAGAGAATACTTTCTTAGAGGATGGAGCATCTGAGAGGGAGGCCTGAGTTTTACTCTAAACACTTACCCTCACTAGGTTTGTGATTCTGAGAAAGTCATTTAACCTCTGAGTGCCCAAAGGAAATTTCCAAGATCAAAATTTGTAAAGAAACCAAACTTTATTGGTAGAAGTGGTGTCCTCATTTGGGAGCTCTCTGTATCAGTGAAATAACAAGACACATCCACCATCCCCAAGAATTGCCCCCTATTTTTGTGTCTTTATCTTTTTTATTAATTAATTTAGTTTTAGTTTTCAACATTCACTTACACAGTCTTTTGAGTTCCAAATTTTCTCCCCATCACTCCCCTCACCCACCCCAAGATGGCCTGCATTTTGACTAACCGTCACCCCAGGGGCCCTCCTTTCTATCATAACCCCTCACTTGTTCTCTTATCCCCTTCCCCTCTATTTTCTTGTGGGGCACAATAGATTTCTATACACTATAACCTGTATATTTTATTTACCAATTACTTGTAAAAACAATTCTTAACACTCATTTTCAAGACTTAGAGTTCCAAATTTTCTCCCCACCCCCCACCCAACCCCACAGAAAAGGAAAACAATTAGACACGGGCTATAGATGTTCAGTCCTGCAAAATACTTCTATAGCAGTCATGTTATGAAAGATGAACAATATCTTCCTCCATCCTACCCACTCCCTATTTATTCGATTCTTCCCTTTGACTTTATCCCTCCTTAAAAGCATTTACTTTTGATTACTCCTTCCTCTCATTTGTCCTCCTTTCATCACTTCCCCTTATCTACTTCCCACCTCCACTTTCCTGTAGAGCAAGATAGATTTTCATACCCAAATAAGTATGAATGTTATTCTCTCCATAAGAAAAATTCAATGAGAGTAAGGTTGACTCATTCCCTCTCCCCTCCTCCTCTTCCCCTCCATGGTAAAAACCTTTTCTTGCCTCCATTATGGGAAATCCTTTACCCCATTCCACTTATCCCTTTCTCCTCCAAATATATTCTTCTGTCACCCCTTAATTTTATTTTTTAGACACCATCCCTTCATATTCAACTCACCCAGATTTCCCACTGCCTCTCCCTCCCTCTCCGTCCCTCTCTCTCTCTCTTTGTCTTTCTCTCTGTCTGTCGCTATGTATATATATGTATATTCCCTCATATATATACCTATAAACATATATATATATGTATATATATATACATATATATATATATGTATTCCCTCAGATTATCCTGATAATAAGAAACATTTCAAGAGTTAAAAATGTGTTTCCACATAGGAATGTAAACAGTTCCACTGTACTAATTCTCTTATGATTTCTCTTTCCTATTTACGTTTCCAGGCTTCTCTTTATGCTTGTATTTGAATGTCAGATTTTCTACTGAGTTCTTCTCTTTTTATCGAGAATGTTGAGGGGGAGGAGCCAAGATGACGGAGTAGAAAGATTCACATATGCTAGCTCCAACCACACAGCCCATGAATTTCCTGTAAAAGAATTCCCAACAAATTCTGGAGCACTGGAAGCCACGCAGCAATGGACTGAAGGAGATTTGTGTTCCAGAGAGCCGTGAAAAACTGATCCCAAAGGTACATCGCTCAGCAGACGGGAGCAGAGCCCAGCCCTGCGCTGGCCACATGGCCCCAAGAAGAGCAGATCTGAGCAGGCTTCAGGGACAGAAGCTCCAGTGGCCACGAAGGTCACTCCACCCACAGGTGCACAGGTTAGTGAGAGAGATTTCTGGGCTGGCTGAGAGGGGAGTGAATTTTCTCCATAACTCAGGCCCACTCAGGAGGCAGCAGCAGAGGTAGCAGGCAGCCAGAAGCTCCCGTGGCAGACTTGAGCTTGGCACAAGCTCCAATACTGAAGGTCTCCTCATAAACCCCCTGAGGGAACTGAGCGTGGGAGGCAGCCCTGCCCCAACCTGATCACCAGAACTTAAGCTCACTTTGAACAGCAGCTGGCCTCCCCGCTGAAAGCCATGAGGCTGCTGAGCAGCATTTGAATCCCAGACCTCAAGCACTAGCTGGGAGGATTTGGGTAGGGGTGGAAAGGAATCTCAGAAGTCAAGTAGATGGCTGGGAAAATGCCCAGAAAAGGGAAAAAAATAAGACCATAGAAGGTTACTTTCTTGGGGCCCAGGTGTTTCCGCCCTTCCTCTCTCATGAGGAAGCACAATGCTTACCATCAGGGAAAGACATAGGAGTCAAGGCCTCTGTACCCCAAACATCTGAAAGAGATATCCAATGGGCTCAGGCCATGGAAGAGCTCAAAAAAGATTTTGAAAATCAAGTCAGACAGGTGGAGGAAAAACTGGAAAAAGAAATGAGAGAGAAGCAAGAAAAGCATGAAAAACTGGTCAATACCTTAATAAAGGAGACCCAAAAAAAATGCTGAAGAAAATAACACCTTGAAAAATAGGCTAACTCAATTGGCAAAAGAGGTTGAAAAAGCCAATGAGGGGAAGAATGCTTTCAAAAGCAGAATTAGCCAAGTGGAAAAAGAGGTGCAAAAGCTCACTGAAGAAAATAGTTCTCTCAAAATTAGAATG
>CM053771.1:461508714-461531239 GCA_028658325.1 Potorous gilbertii
ATACATATCATATGTGATGAATGGACATCCATATTCAAATATATATGACAATCAAACTTTAGATTTTTTTGGATAATGCCAGCATTTTCAAATTTACCTATTTGCAAATTATAAAAGTTAAATAGGGTAGCATTGTGGATCACCATAATTTACTCACTTTATCTATAACAGTCACAACTCAAACTGATCTAAATTTATAATGTTTACTGCTATAGGTGACAGTTGGATGTCCTTTGAAAAGTTAAATACCGGTAAGACTCAAGATAGTTAAAATCATGAAGTTCCTCTGGTTGCATTGTGCAGTTTTGAAAGCCAGTCTTCAGACAGCCTCAGGGAAATATGGTAAGTATATCTAAAATGATTGAAAACCTCATAACCTTCAATAACCCAAAAAAATGACATCACATCTTCCATTTCTGTCTGTTGTGATGTTTTGTGTGGTGGACAGCATATTTGAAAAGTAATTTGAAAATGGGAGTGGAAGGGCATCCTTTCAAGTGGAATGTTGCAAGTCAGTGAGAATGATATGTTGATAAATAATTACAATGGCTGTAAGGCTTGTTGTCATTCATTTATGTACATAAATGGAAATCTGTAACTAAAACTTGGATTTCACTGGAGTTCACCAACTTAATATATTTAAAGAATCTTCAGTATTTATATAATGACATTTTTTATCCCTAGTTTTCACCTGTTTTGTTTTGTTGTTGTTTTTTTTTTTTTGGTGTCATTTAGAAATAACCTAAATCAATATATCAAATAAGGTAGTTAAGTATTATCAACTTAGTTGCTTATACTTGAGATAATTCTAAAAGAAGTGTTAGACAAGTACAGCATAGATCTACTCATTTTAGCATATGAAGTAATTATTCAACACAGGAGCTACATTCATCAAAGAAGCTTAGTAGTTTCTAAGATAGAAAGAAGCACTAAAGATATTAATTCTACATTTATGAGGTACCCTAAGCAAATTACTTTTCCTTACACAAATTCTTGGTAGTTTCCTGTAAGTATGTATTCATTTTTCCTCATAGATATTAAGGGTGTTGATAGGACAGTATCATCCAGGTATATGAGTGCATTATGATAGACTTATTATTCATGAATTTGCTTTCATACAGGAATATGTATGCCATTATTGTGCCGTTATTATATGCCACTATTGTGGATGATTGGTGGTAAAAATAGAAATGCACTTGTAGGGGCTCAACTCCTGGAGTGATGAGTAGGGGAATCATATTCCCTCACAAGAGGATAAGCTTTACTTCCCTGAAGAATTTGAATGTAACCATATAGTTGAGGTCCTTCTCTGGGAACCTAGATCTGCTAGGTTGGAGTAAGTAAGACCAGAGGGGGAATTTATGTCCACACTCTCATATAAGAGATATGAAGGATTACATAATATGAGCTTGCTTCACAAATTTGTGGCATTAGTCTCTATTGTTCCTGGCATATAAATATAAAGGTCCTAGATATATTTCTGTGTTTTTTTTTCCTATTCAGTTTCTTTCCATGCCTCATTTACTAGGTTATTGAAGTTTTCTGGCACACCTATTTTTTTATTTTTATTTATATTACTGTTTCTTATTCCCTTTAAAACAACTGTATTCCTTTTCATGCTTAATCCTCTCTTCTCAGAATCTGAACTCCTACCCTTAAAATCTGAGGAACTTATTTCAATGCATCATTGTACAAGTTCAAATTTTTAAAACAATTGACATCTAAAGAAAGCCATTTTGTTCTTTGTTTATTCAAGGCTCTTAGATACATGAACTATTTCTAATTCACTATGATTTTTATCGGCATTCTATTACTGAATTTGCTGTCATTATTATATGCATTAATATCTGAAGTTTTGCTAAAAATAATTAGTAATGCCTGATAAAATATATGATTGTCGAAATAGTATTTAGGGTCTTTCACTGTGCTTGTGTTACAAATAAATATAATCCTGTCATCTGTGCAATCAAATAAATGGCAAATTCTTATAAATGGCAAGACTGCGTGACATTTAATATGCTACATTATACTTAAAAAAAGCCTGGTCTTATCGTAGTAATCATTAAGAGCTAAGGAAAAAAAACTCTAAAATCCCGCAGTATCTTGTCATATACAGTACTTGGGCAAATATAGCATAATTAATTTAAAAAATAAATTATTGATAAAAAATAGGAGTCTTTAGTTGGATTAATGGGCACCCAGTGTTAGAGCTTTTGTGTTGGTCAGACCACCTCAGGATTGGTGAGTTTACTGCCACATAGTAAGAAGAATATTAAAGAGCTGGAGTGCACCAAAATTTGCCTGATAAATTCAATACAGAGATTTATAACTAAATTCCCCACTGTGAGGATGTTAAAAAATCATTAGATAATTTCAAAGTAGGAAAGAGTTAAGGTGTAACAGGCATCATAGGTTAATGTCAAAAAACTCATACCCGTATCTCCACTAGGCAAAAAAGTACCAAGAGCATGAGGTGGAAAGCGTGAGTATGTGTTGGGATTAGGGGAAAGGAGAGAGTTCTCATCTTCTTACTTTTACTTGGTTTTTATATTAGGTCATAAGAAGAGTCAGAGATAATGCATGTTATCAATATTTCTAAATGAGTTGGGGAAGCTATTTAATAAGTAACACAAGAATACTTATTTAATTGGAAGACTACTGATTCTTAAAGTACTGTGTTTCATTTACTGAAGATGATGTAGAGGAGCCATTTGAAGAAATGATACTTGCCAGAGAAACTCTGTCAGGGGTTCTTAGCCTAGGGTCTTTAATTTTGTTCTTTTGATAGTTTGAGAAATTTTTTTATACATTTAAACACATTTTATACATTTATACATTTTTATACATTTAAAACATTATTCTGAGAAGGGTGCTATAGGCTTCACCAGATTCCCTAAAGGATACATTAACTCAAAATAAGTTTAGAAATATTGCATTCAAGAATGAGACCTCCAGAAGGATGGATACCAATATTATGGGATCTCGAGAGTGCAGGTGGTCAAAAGGAAAGGGTTCATGCCTGTCTTATAAGATTGTGGACCTTAGTGTGGAAGGTGAGAGGCTGAGATCATGTAGTCACAATACTGCAATGTAGTATTTCAACCCATCAAATTAACTATTTTTTCATATTGTGAGGAAAGTGGTTTCTGGAATGTGTAGAAAGTACATCCCTATATGCTAACACCCTGGGACAAAGCCCCAGTAATTTTCTCACAGACCAAGAAAATGGTAGGAATGGGAATGGAGAGGGAGCATATAAAAAAGATAACGTGAAGTTAAAATTCATAGAACTTGACAAATGTTTAAAATGATAGCTGACTACAAGTACTTTAAAGGGTATCATGTACAAGAAAGATTTCTGATTGGCCCCAGAGAGCAGAAATAGGAATAGCAGGTGATTGTAGAAAGTCAGATTTAGTGTTGACTTGAGGGGAATCGTTTTAAGAATTCCATCTCTCCCAAAGTGGAACTGGCTGGTTTAGAAGCATAAAATTCTTCCTCATTAAAGGACTCCAAGAAGAAACCTGCTTACCATTTTTCACCATTGTTAAGAAAAGGGATTTCTGATCAGATTTGTGTGGGAATAAATGAACTCTTAGAGCCTTTCTATCCGTTTCTATTACTATTACTTTAGGAAGTTATCAGTGTGAGAGGTAGGGGAGAAAAAAGAAACAAATATGGCATTAAGGATGTGAGTCTAGGTAAGTAGGGAAATGATGGGACAATGAACAGTTAGAGCAGGCAGAAGGAGCAACAGATCCTACAAAAAAATACAATACACTTAATTCTAAACATGTTGAGTTTGGTGAAACAGTAAGTACTTCTGAAAAATAAAACAAAGTAATAGACCTATAAATACAGATTTAATTGAAAAGTTCAAGGCAACATGTATAAATCTCAGAAATCCATGCTTTGGTTACAGATTAATGATAGAGCATTGGGACTTGATAAAACCAGCAAAGGAAAGAATATCGAGAAAACAAATATTACCATATCCTGGAGAGAGGTCAAGGAAGATGAGCACTGAGACAAACTTATTTACTTCTTGAGGCACTTGAAGGTTTTAATATTTAGTCTTATTTAATGAAGTCAATTTTATGTTCTTATTCCTGAGTATATGCCAGTTAATAATATTAATGGTATACATTAATGCATTTAGTTGTAATTTAGCTGAACAGGAGAACAGTAAAAAAACAAACAAATAAAAAACAGCTGTTGGTTTCAAAACTGGGATATTCTACTTAATTTTCTAAGGTATTAACTTAAGAATGTCATATGAAATTTTAAAGTGCATTATTTAATAAATATGTCTCCATAATATTTTCATTGCAAAGAAAAAAATCTCTGAGTATTTTGCTTATTTTTTTTTAAGTTTTGAGTGAAGCTACATTTTATTTTAGTGGCATAAACATCTTTTTAGTCTCACATACTATAATAAGAAGGATAGACTAGTGGGAATCTTGACTCTCTCAGTAACTAGTTTTTTGATGTCTAATGAGTCATTTTTTTTTGCTTTAATTTCACCTGGAAAATAAAATCATGAGATGATCTCTAAGATTGTTTGCATCTAGAACTCTATGATCCAATGACAAGAGGATCTCTAAAGAATCTTTGAGTTCTCAGTCACATTTAGAATCATGAAATTTAAGAAGTATGAGCAAATTAAATATAATTTTGTATGACTCTGTCATTTTGTAGACTAACCTGGAGACCAGTCAATTTAAATCAGATCAACAAGAATGTACAAAATGCCTACAATATGTCAAGCACTGTACTGAGCTTCAGGGATACAAAAAAAGGCACAAATAATCAATCCACTCAAGGACTACAAGTGGAGGAGACAACATGCAAACAACTATGCGTGAATAAGAAATATACAGGATTAGTTAGAGAAAAACTCAGAAATGAAACTAACATTAAGGAGATGTGGGAAACTTTTCCTGTGGAAGGTAAAATTTTTAGCTGAGACTTAAAAGGAAGCCTGGGAACATAGGAAGAAGAAAAAAGAAAAGACAAAGTTCCAGGAATGGGATATAGCCTGTGAAAAGACACAGAAATGGTAGATAGAGTGAATTGTGCATAAAATAGTAAGCAAGTCAGAGTGAATGGACTGTGGAGTATGTGGTGTGAAATTATTATTTTTTTTTTAGACGCCTGGAAATGGCGAGCCAGTATGGTGCACAGAACCATTCAGATGAACTTTCTTAAATTCCCCTCAAAACCACTCTAAAAATAATGCATCAAATCTAATTCAAGCAGAAGAGACTAAAGATCATGTGAAACAATTTTTCAGTTGAAGATAATTTGTGAGGTCAGTAAGAAAAATCTTTCTCATCTATGTGGTAATATGACCCAGGAGCACAGCATAGTCAGCAGAGGCCATGATCATGCTTTGAGGGTGGCTGCGTTGGCTGTCCCAGTAGCTTTAGGAGTTCTCAGCCCACAGATGGTAGAGGAGTCAGAGAAGCAATACCATGTCTGGTACAGGACAGCAGGGGAGAAGGTGGTGATTCTAGGGCTAAATGAAGTGTTGATTGTCACTCCCAGAATAGTAGGCAACCTGGTCTGAATTCCAAGTGAGACGAGCACTAACATTTGTGACTACTGTAGAGAAGGAGGACTCAATCATGGGGGCAGGGCCAGATGGCTACAGGGAAACAAGATTCCTTCCCTGATAAAAACCAGAACACAGAGTAGGAAAAGAGTAACCACACCTCTCCTTAGATCATACCAACTTGGAAGAACCAAAAATCTACAGAACCCCCAGAGCTACCTTTGAAAATAGCAACAAGAAAGGCCTCAAGCTTGGGAAAGTGCCCATCCACACCAGTAGTAGTGCCCAATTTTAACAAGTAGTTAAAGACTAGAAAATGAGCAAAGAACAACAACAATAAAAAAAAGGTCACTGCAGTGACAAGGTCAAAACACAAAAGAGGAAGAAAACTATATCAAAGCGGTTACAAAAAAAGCCTCAAAGAAAAATATGAATTCTATATAAATCCAACAAAAATCCTGGAGGAGTCAAAGTAAAAAGGAGAGGTAAATGGGAAAAGAAATGAGAGTGGTGCAAGAAAATTATGAAAAGAGAGTCAATAGCTTGGTAAAGAGGCACAAAAATCCATTGAAGAGAATTTCACAAAAAGGAGTCAAATGGAAAAAGAGGAACAAAAGCTCACTGAAGAAAATAATTCCTTAAAAATTAGAATTGGAGGAGTGGAAGATAATAAATCCATAAGACATCAAATAACAATGAAATAAAACCAAAAAAAAACAAAAAGAAAAAATAGAAGAGAATGTAAAATATTTGAAATCATTGGATTCCAATAGAAAACATTGGAAAAACAGAAAAAAATGGATCAAGAAAATAGATCAAGGAGAGGTAATTTAAAAGAATTATTGTAATACTTCAAAACCATAATTTTAAAAAGAGACATCACATTTCAAGAAATTAAGAAAAAATAGCCTTGATACCTTAGAACTAAAGGATGAAATGGAAAATAAAAAAGCCACTGACTACTCCTAAAAATAAATCCCAAAGTGAAAACCACCAGAAATAGTATATTCAAACTCAAGACAGGTCAATGAGAAAATATTGTAAGCATCCAGGAAAAAAACTTTAAAAATGCAAATATTGTGGAACCACAGTCAGGATAACACAAGATTTAACAGCTTCCACATTAAAGGATCTGAGAAAGTGGACTAAGATACTTCAGAAGGCAAAGGAATTAGAAATACAGCCAAGATTTATCCATCCAGCAAAACTGAGAATAACCCTTCAAGGGGGGGAAAATTGATATTTAATGAAACAGAGGACTTTCAAGCATTCCTGATTTAAAAAAAAAACACAAAAGAACAGAGCTGAATAAAAATTTGATTTTCAAACATAAATTTCAAGAGAAGCGTCAAAAGTTAAGTATGAAAGAAAAATAATAAAGAACTTGATATGGTTAAATTGTCTACCTTCCAACATGGAAAGATGATTCTTGTAATTCCTAAGAACTTTGTCATTATTAGGACACTGAATTGACTAAGTTGAGATAATTTCAAAACAAATTTAAGGGTGAGAAAGAGTGATACAGTGAAAGAAAATGAAAGGGAGAAGAAAAATGGAGAAAATATCTCACAGGAAAAAAAAATTTGAAGGGAAAAGTTTTTAGAGTGTAGAGGAAAATCAGGGAGGGGGATGTTGAGTGAATGCATGAATGTCACTGTAACCAGAATTGGCTTAAAGAAGGAAAACTATACACATTCAGTTGGGTAAGGAAATCTCTTACCTTGCAGGAAAGTAGAAAGGGAAAGGGATAAAACAGAGGAGGAGGGTGATAAAAGGGAGGGCAGTTGAAGGAAGGTAATGGTCACAAACAAAAGACATCTTTTTATGGAGGGACAGGGTAAAAAGGAAAAGAGAAAGATAGGAAAAAATATGTTGGTGGGAAATATGTATCAATCATAATTCAATTTGAACAGGATGACTTCACCCATAAATGTGGACAGCAGAATGAATTAAGTACCAGAATTCTGCAATATGTTGTTTACAAGAAACAGACTTAAAAACAGAGAGACACCTAGAATAAAAATAAGGGGCAGGAGCAGAAAATATTATGCTTCAACTGAAGTAAAAAAAATAAAAGTAGGGCTAGAAATCATGATCTTAGTTAAGTAAAAGTAAAAACAATTCTAATTAAAAATAGATAATCAGGGAAACTACATTTTGCTAAAAGACACCATGGACAAGAAAGTAATCAATACTAAACATATTTGAACCAAATGCCATAGCATTTAAATTCATAAAGAAAAAGTTAAATTAGTAACAGGAGGAAATAGTAAAATGATAAAGTGGAGGATCTCAACTTTCCTCTCTCAGAACTATATAAATTTAATCCTAAAATAAACAAAAAAGAGAAATAGATTGATTAGAATTTTAAAAATTATATATGACAGATCTCTGTAGAAAAGGAAATCTGAGGAGAAAGGAATATAGCTTTTTCTCACCTGCACATGGCATTTTCATAACCATATGGTAGAGTATAATATTCTTACAACCAAACATTGAAGAGCAGAAATACTAATGGCATCATTTTCATATCATACTATAATAAAAATTATATCTAAGAAAGTCCCATGATTAAAAATTAATTGGAAACTAAATAATTGAATTCTAAAGAATGAATGAGTCAAAAGATAAATTATAGAAACAGTCAATAATTTCATTAAAAAGAATCACAACAATGAGACACAAAAATTCATGGGATGCAGTCAAAGAGTAGTACTTACAAGAAAATTTATAACTCTAGATGTTTACATCAGCAAAATAGAGAAAAAGCAGATGAATGAAATTGGCATAAAAGAAAACAAAAAAAGGAACAGATTTAATATTCCAATTCAACACCAAATTGGAAATGCTGAAAATCAAAGGAGAAATTAATAAATTTGATTGTAAGAAAACCAAAGAATTTATAAAGAAAATTAAGAGCTGGTTTTATGGAAAAAATAAAGCAATGAAATAGATCAGGCCTGCACAACCTGTGACTCGAATGCTGCTTAAAACTCTTAAGCTGCTTACTGCACACCAGAGAATTTCACATTGCCCCACAAATACATACATACATATGTATATATATATATATATATATATATATATATATATATATATATATAGAGAGAGAGAGAGAGAGAGAGAGAGAGAGCACAGGGTGAGCTGAATATGAAGAGAGAATACTAAAAAAAGATAAAATTTACTTTTGAATGGAATATACTAGGAGTAAGAGAAATCAAGAAGTAAAATGTAGCAAATCACATCACATACACAAGGGAGAAAGAGCTTTTACAATAGAGGGGAAGAGCAGGGAGATGGAAGGGAGTAATTGAGCCTTACTCTCATGGAATATGGCTTAAAGAGGGAATAACACACTCAAATTTTTATGGATATCTATTTTCCCCTGCAGGAAGGCAAGGGGCAAGGGGAGAGGAGAGGGAAGATAATAGAAGGGAGAGCAAATTGGGGAAAGTGATCACCAGAAGCATACACTATTGTGGGAGGACAGGCCATGAGAGAGAATGGAATAAATGGAAGGAAGGATAGGACAAAGGGAAATGTGGTTAGTCTTTTACAACATAACTATTATGGAAGGGCTTTGTATTGTTACACATTTATGACCTATATTTAATTGGTTGTTTTCTCAATGAGGGCAGATCGGGAGGGAGAGAGAATATCAAACTCAGAGTCTTAAGAATGAATGATAAAAATAGTCTTAGCATGCAACTGGAAGTTAAGCTATACAGGCAATGGAGTATAGAAATCTATTTTGCCCCCAGAAAAACAGAGGGGAAGGGGGATGGAAGAAGGGTGAGTAATAGAAGGGAGGACAGACTGGAGGAATGGGTAGATGGGGTGCGTGCTGTCCTGGGGTGGAGGTGGGGAGAGATCGGGAGAAAGTTTTGAAATAAAATCCTTGTGGAACTAAACGTTGAAAACTGAAAAATAAATTACTTTTGTATCAAAAAAACCCACATAATCTGTTACTTCCTAAGAAATAGAGAGCTAGATCAGTAAAATATATATTTACTACACAATTTACTATTGCATACCATATATATATGGTACATGATAATAAATGACCATAGTGATTCTGGTTTGAAAATCCGGATATGTGTGTTTGTGTGTGTATATACATATATATATATATATACACACATATCCGGATATATAAAGATATTGGGATAAGTACTCAGTATTTGTCAAAAATTTCAGGGAAAACTGCAAAAACTGTCAAAACTAGTTTGGCAGAATCTAAGTGTAAGATCAACATCTCCTACCATACAATGGGATAAGGTCAAAATGGGTTCATGATTTAGATATAAAGGGTAATTGTATAAACAAATTAGGGAAGAATGGAATTTTTTACCTGTCAGATTTATGAATTTATGAATGAGCAAATAAATTGACAGCATTATGGGATATAAAATAGATAATTTTTATTACATCAAATTCAAACATTTTATACAAAGAAAACCAATCCAGTCAGGATTAGAATAGAAACATAAAATTTGGGGGAATTTTACTCCAAATTTTGCTGCTAAGGGACTAACTTCTCAAATATATAGAGAACTGCATGGAATTTTTAAGAATATAGCCCATTTGCCAATTGATAAATGGCCAAAGCTTATGAACAGGCAGTTTTCAGATAAAGAAATCAAAGCTATCTATAGGCATATGAACAAAATGCTCTAAATCACTATTGATTGAGAATACAAGTTAAAAAAACACTGAGGTAGCCTCAATCCTATTATTTTTGACTAGTGCAAGAGAAAAGGAAAAATGACAAATTTTGGAGGTGATGTGGAAAAGTAGGGACACTAATGCGCTGTTGGTGGAGTTGTAAGCTGATCCAACTATTCTACTAAACAATTTGGAACTATGCCCAAAAGCCTGGAAAATGCTATATACCTTTGACCCAGAAATACCACAATTAGCTCTATATCCTAAGGACATCAAAGAATAAGTACCTATGTATAATAAAATATTTATAGCAGCTTTTTGTGGTGGCAAAGAATTGGAAATTGAGGGGTTGTTCATCAATTGTAGAATGAGTGGACAAATTATCTTATGTGATTATGATGGAATACTATTGAGTTATAAGTAATGAGGAGCAGGATACACTCAGAAAAACCTTAGAAATTTTACACGAATTGATGCAAAGTAAAAAGAGCAGAACCAGAAAAACAATGCACATAGTAAAAAAAATATTGCATGCCAATCAACTGTGAATGATTTAGTTATTGTTAGCTATGATACAAAAAAATTGTCATCCTCTCAAGACAAAGAACTGATGAAATCTGAATGCACATGGAAGAATATTTTTCTTTCTTATCATTCTTGGAATTAGTTCAGATGAAAGTGAGGTTTTAAGCATTGCCCTCCTCCAACCCCATTTCCCCTCCACTATAAAACTCCTCGTTGCATGCCTCTTTTATATGAAATAATTTTCCCCCTTCTTCTCCATTGCTCCTTCTCTCAATGCATCCCTTTTTCTCATCCCTTCATTTTTATTTGGATCATCCCTAAATAGCTGAAATCTCCTAAATCTGCTGCTGATGTTCTCACAGCCACCTACAAGGTCCACGTTTGGTGTTACTGTGCCAGGCCAGCCCCAAACTGAGTGTCAATGACCTCTCATTTTGATCTCCCACCTTGCCTTGGTCTAGAAAAATGTCTCATTATGGCCTTTTGTTGGCTATGCTGCTCCACACATTGATTTGAGGTATTATTTTAAAGTTGTTTGGAAGGGAATGTAGAGAAAGTTTGGTTATAAAGTTTTCTCTACACCACCATTTTGGATCTGCCTTCAAAATAAATCTATCTCTCACCGTAGGTTTACTAAATCTCCTAAAGTATGGGACAAGCTATTTTCAAAATATTTTAATTCTATTTTCTCCCAAGCTCTGAATTGGTATATTGGGTAAGATAAGGCACCTTGATTCATAGAGCTTAAAGAATTCTTTTTATGTGAAAAGCACTAGGTAAATCTGATGAGAATGGAAATATTATTAAGAAAATAAAACTTGACCTCGATAAATAATATTCCAGTTGGGTAGACTAAAAACAAAAAGAAACTGAAAAGCATTGAAGGGATAAGGTGGAGAAGTGGTCCTGGGAATAACATTCTGGGAAAACTTTGAAAGCTGGTTGTTATAGGTGCTACTTCAAATGGAGGTTCCCAGGGAGGAACTGAATGATTAAAGGAGAAGATCATAGGGTAGAAGCTTTGGCAGAGTGAGGTGACTAGGAGAGAAATAAAGAAGTCATGAAGAGACCACTCAGGCAGGGGCAGTTTAGAAGTGATAACCTTCTGTGTAAGCCAGAAGAAGTTGAGGGTTACTCCAGAGAACTTTTTGTGTTGAGTAGTACAGATAACAAGAGCAGAGTCAATTATTGAATAACAGTGTATTTGTCTATTAATTGTGTGTTATTGTTTTTCCCACCATCTGTTAACATTTATAAGAGGAGAGGGAGGCAATAGTGGAAAGGAAGAAATTAAAAATTTAACAGAGAAAATTAATATTTGATGAATTGATGTCCTAGATTAGTCAGTAAGAAATGATATCAAGAGTACTGTTCTCTGAACACAAGAATCCCTTCATAAATGTGTGTTAAATATAATGTCTGTTGATTTGGAGTTACTTTGGCACCTTATTCAACATTCTTCCCATTATATCACATAAATGGTTGTTAGTTAACTTTCCTGAATTGTGCTGCATATATTTTAGGCTTTCAATAAGGAAATATTTGTTGACTGATTTCATGGGGAGTACAGATACATCAGGTTTCTTCAAATTTTTTCAGTATGGAAATATGGCCAGAAGTTATTCTTCCATGTTAATAAAGGTTTTCATACTTTTACTGAGATCTGGGCTTTGTGTAGGGACAATCACTGGGATGATCTGTTGATCCTTAGTAGACAAAGTAATGACACCTCCCCTTTGGGAAAAGATCTTTAGACAAAGTTGAACCACTTAATTTATGCATAAGCAGTATAAGAAAAGCTACATGTATTTAAATTGGAACTTTGATTTAAGGCAGAAACCAATTAGTCTTCATGGGAAACCAGAATGTGAAGTGTAGAAGACTGAATCGGTATTTAAAATGTGATGCAGTTTTAAAAGAGCACATGTTTTAAGGAATCCAAAAGACTGATTAACTGAAAACATTTTATTTGAATGTATGTATAGTATTGTTTAATGGATGAGCCATAAGCTAATTCTTACTATGTAAGTAAAATTATAAATCAGACAGAGGAATCTGTAATAATAAAGGTGAAGTCAGTTATATAAATATAAAAAGTTGCAAATATATATCTATTATATATATATATATACATATATACACATATACGTAGATATGTATACACATATATTTCTGGTCTATTTTCTAAAAATTCTGACAGTTAAAGGTAAAATGTTTTAATTCTGATGCCAGAAAACCTCCCTTCCTACTCCTCCCCATACAGAGACAAACAAACACAGTAAATAATTCTTTTCCCCAGCCCCTCCAAGTTTTTACTTAGGTTACCACAATGAATCTAAACTCAAAAGATGGGCATTTTGAAAAGAATGAAAAATCAGATTTGGGGGCTTTCTTCTTTCCAAAAGCATCATATGCCATTTCAATATAGCCCCTTTATTGAAATATATTTCTTAATTAGATAGTAATCAGTATTTATTAAGTATCAACTATGGACAGAACATTGAAATACTGGCAAGGTTCCTAATGCTCATATGGGTACTCTGCTATAAGAGCCATTTACAATGCACTTAATGCAACACCTTCACTTTTCAGATGAGGAAAATGAGATCCAGGAAGATTAAATGGCATGTCTAAAAACACCCTTGTAGCAAAAGAGCTAAAACAGAAGCAAACAAAAAAGTCTACTGTTCTAGAATCTCTGAAAATTAAAAATGGAAAATAAAATCTGCCCAATAGAATTTGAGAATATTTCCAAAATAAAATAATAGAAAATAAGTTAATAAACTATATTTTCAATGCTTTTAAAATAGGTGGAAAGGCAATTTCTGATAAGTGCAACTAATTGGTTTCTAAATTATATATTATATAGATATATATCTATATATATGCATGCATATATATATAGCTATATATATATGCATGCATAAATAAGTATATTCATATAGTGTGTCTGTATGTATATATGTGTGCATGCGTACATATCCCTTTCTTGAATGGATTTTTAAATCTTCAAAATTATTTCAGATGCTATTTCTAGTTTGTTGGCCACCTCAAGTATCTGAAAACAATTTACAAGCCCATCCAAACATTCACCATGACCCTGCTTAAGGCTATTTCTCTTGAGATCTAGACTCTTTATCCTGGCAAGTATCAGTGACCTTGTCAGGTAAGGACTCCTCAGAATGAGATGGGCCCTTAGCTTAATAATGCATTATATTTCCATAAAACTTTGAGTTTTGAGACAGACTCAAAAAATACTTTGTTTTACAGGGGAGGGAGGTGTGTAAATAAAATCAGTCACACTTTTCTTGTAATTGTTTCCCCTCCCTCACTCCACTTCTGGAGTTTTCCCTCCTTCAGCAAAATGAAAGAGTACCTATAGAAAGGGGGATACTTTTATTTAACTCTTATCAGCTGCACATCAGTAGGACAGAGCAGCTGGTTTGAATACCAAATCCCAAAGGCTTCTGCTATCTGACATCAAAGCAATGCTTTTGGCAACAAAAATAATATAAAAGTAAAAAAAAAAACCTTCATTAAAAGTGAAGTCACTTTATCAAGGAAAAGTCTGGAGGAAACCTTCTTATTGCATAACAGTGGTTTTAGTGTTATATTTGCTACTACTTCTACTAATGTTATTTTTATTTTTTTAACTTCACCCTCCATTCTCTTCCATCCAACACAATTGAAGTTCAACTGTTTCACATCTAGAGAAAACACACAACTAAGGCAAGCTGTCCTTGAGAGATGCTGCTTCAAAAGGTACCGAAGGCAGAGGTAGTCCCAAAACTAGAATTCAAAATAATGGTGAGTTCAGTCATCACGTTGAGCAAATGAAATTGTGAGGATACTCCTGATATCAAGCCCATTGGTACTTGAGGTTCCATGCACCTCAACTTACATTGGTCTATTTTGCATTTTGGTTTCTAACACAGTTATATTCCTAAGCTTTGTCTCCAATTGTAGACATGCCTTTTGCCTCTGTCCCCTACCACAGTGCTTGCAACGTAGTACATGCCTAATAAATTATTATTTGATAGACTAACAGTGAAGTTTAGGATTTCCTCCCAGCATTTCCTTCCTTTTTCTTAATGTTGATGTCCATTTTAGTTAGATACAATTTTTATTTGTTTTGGAATTAGTTCTTCGTATGTTTTTCTATTCTTCATAACTTTCTGCATTGCTACCCTCTGTCTATTTAAAGCCTTTCACACTCTGGCCCCAACCTACCTTCCCAGGCTTATTAAACATAACTCTTCACACGTTGTGGTCCAACACACTGGTCTTTATCCTGTTCCTCATATTTGACACTCTTTCTTCCATTTCAAAGTCTTTATACTGATTATCTTCCATTCCTGGAATACATTTTCTTCACAAAACTACCCTATCGCATCCCCACAAATACTTTCTAGGATCAAATAAAGGGCTAATTTGAAAATAAGTCATTTCTCTATCTATCTGTTTGCTAGTGCCTTTCTCCAAAAATAATCCTACGTCTGTTTTGCATAAACCTAGTTATATGATGGGATACTAGCTAGTGGGAACTCTATCCTCACAGCATGCAAAAACTTTCTGATTCTTGCTCTCTGTCCATTACATTATTCACTATGCTATGATCCTTTTCTAATTTTTGATCCCTTTCTCCATTTTTAATTAAGAAATTGAATTTCTAAAGACAAAAGCCTATTTTGCAAAATTATGAAATCCTGAAAAGAGATAATTAAATGTGAACCATAAAGCTAAAAGACATATTTAGTTATCCAAGCTGAGCCTCTGAATAACTATATTTGTAAAGGTGATTATTGTAGCTATTTCAATTCATAGCACCACCCAATTATAAATCTATGGCATGGCTCGAGAATGGATTATTTGTGATGTGCCAATATATCTTTTTGTCATACACACATTGCTAACGTTCAGCCTCATATTATTTACTTCCCACTTGTACCTACCTGCACATCCTTTTAACCCTCCCAGCCTCTCACCTTTCAACTCATACCCAAAGGCTCTTCCTCTCTTTTCTTTATGATGACAATAAACCCTAATCACAGCTGACAAACATGCTCCTAAAATACTTATACTGAGGAAAAGGAAAGTAATAGGTAACAAAACTAAAATAGATAAAATTATCTCACTATCTGAATACCTAGAACACTGAAACTATGAATTATATGAACAAAAGGGAGAGAAATACAATTATATCAACATCTAGGGCACTTAGAATATAAGAGTATTTGGATTTTCAGTTCAGTCCTTGGTAAATCTATGACTAGGAATCAGGGTTTCATCTGAGGCCTTTTCTTTGCCCAGCACTCCAGAATCTGCCGCTGGGTTAAATAAACTGACTTCATACTACTTTCTTTTAAGCCATTTCATTTCCTGCTTTGTTCCCTTTAAGCTCTAATCCATTTTTGCTGCTCGTCTTAACCTTCTCCAAAAAATTTACTTGCCTTGAAGGAATTTGGAATTTGTTACTATTTGTCTTTAATGGATTGGAGTCTTCTCAAAAACAAATTTTATGGTTCCACTTAATTTTTTATTCATCATATTTGTTGGTTAGTTCAAGTTAACTGAGCTCCATCTGTGCTAACTAGGGTTACTAAACATTTAACATAATCATTTGACATGATTTGAGGCCATGATATTAACAGATGGAGGCTAGGAAATTAGATTCCAGTAAAGAAAATGGAATTCATGGTTGAGATTTCAAATATCAACACAGAAGATATTTCAGTGAATTCATGATGTCATCTTCATAGATAATCTCTTCAAAAGTTCACTTCCTCTCTCCTAATCGACCACTTGACCTATCTCTTCCTTCTCTAAAACATACTACATAGGTATCAAAGTGATTTTCCTGAAGTACAGGTCTGACTGTATCAGCCCCTCCTCAATAACTTCTGACCACTCTCTTATTACCACTTGGATCAAACTTAACCACATCTCTTGTTCTTTCCTTTGCTTGTTTGCTTTTGCTTTGTTTTAATTCTTTCATAATCTAATCCAGACATTTTTTCCAATTTCTGCCTACTTTCCATAGTCCATCTAAACTGATCTTTCTTGTTGTTTTGCAAACACACACATACACACACACACACACACACACACACACACACTGCACTTCATGTCTATTTTTTTATGTCTTTGCATGCCCTTTCCCCCATTTCTGGAATGTGCTTAACTCCTTATCTTTGACTCTTTTCCTTCAGTTCTCTGCTTAAATGGCATCTCCTATGTGAAGTCTTTTCTTGTTCCTATTTCCCTTCCCCATCAAATTTAATATTCCACCCTTGACCATAAGTTCAAGGTAGGCCATATAATTTTATGTTTATATATCTATATATGTATAATGTGTATATATTCAGATATATATATATATATATATATAACATACATCGTATATGTGCATATGTATATATTACATAGAAGTATGTATGTATACACATTTGTGTGTATCGCTATTTCTTTCAAAAGATAAGTGAGATGATTGGCTAATAGTTGAAGGTAATTTTTTTTGTTTTACATTATTTTTGTTGTCTATTATTTACTTTTGACATTGTTGTTTTTTGCTGGTAGTAGAGTATGAGAAGTACAATTTACTAAAGTAGGGACTGTTTTTATTATGTGTTGGTACAGGAAAATAACCACATAAATCACATCTAGATGGGTTATGTGCAATAGGGGATTTCAGGGTGAAAAGAACTTTAGAGATCATCTAATTCAAATTGATGAGGAATTTAAATTATGGAGATATAAGGTGACTTATCGAAGGCATCAGAGGTAACTTGAAGTTTAATTATAACATAACTTAGAGTAGTAGTATCTGTGGACTAGAAATTCAGGATCTGAATGGTTTTTTTTCACATTTTTATCTTTGACTTGAATAAATTCTTTAAGTGCAGTGATACTTGGTCGACATTTTTAAAGGATCTAGTAATGTATCTCTTCAACAGGAAATTTCAATAACATTTGATTATATGTTTATGTACATATGTGTGCACATGCATGCACATATTCATGTGTGTATTTGTACTCATACAAAGGATAGATGAAACTATCTATGTTTCAAACCAAGCTATATCCTATACTGCTTGAGGTATAGATGAATGTGTCTTCCTAATTTAAGGTTTAATATATGAGATAGTTATTTAGTTTACAAATTGCAAAGTAAAAGAAGGAGATTTTTTGGAAGTTAGCCTATATCATATTATGCTAACTTTTGCTAGATGATGATGAGGTGCTAGAAGATGTAAAGATATATTCTCCAATGGATAGCGAGAATTTTTAAAATCACATAGTGTGTCAGCACGATCTTTGTAAGTATGTCACTTCTTAGAGGCAACAAAATCTGTCTCTCTATGTAAATTATAGGCTGCCATATTGAGGCTATGAGATACTGCTAAATCATATTCTGCAAACTCAGTTTGCTATAGTCTGAAGCAAGGGTGAGGAACCTGCAGTCATAATGTCATGCACGGTTGTGTGATCCTCAAGTCCACACTTGGTGCTTTGACTGAATCCATACTTCAAAGAAAAATTCCCTCAACAAAAGTGTTTGTTCTGTAAAATTTAGTCTCAACGAAAAGGCCTCACCCAAGGACCTAGAAGGGCCTATGTGACCTCTAGGCTGAAGGTTTCCTACCTTTGGACTCTGAAGTATTCCTGAAGTTGCAGGTCAGAAGCTGGCGGAGATGAAGGTACAAGGACCTATTTCATTAAGCTTTGGCAAATCTACCTTCCCATGTTTCTCATTTATCCCGTCCTCTCCATTCACAATGGCGTAACTCTAGCTAAAGATTATACCACCCTCTTATCAAATAGCATTCTGCTGGGATTCCTCCATCAAATCTCTCCTATATTCAAACCCTCCTGCCAAATTGGCTTGATTAAATAACTTGTTCAGTAAACATCAGCAGGTCCCTGTTACCTCTAGGATCAAATACACATTCCTTTTTGATATTATTTTTAGCCCTTTACAATCTGACTTTATCTTACCTTTCCAAGTGTATTGAACATTTCATCCTTTCATGCACTCCATGGTCCAAACAAAGTCGATTTTTTTTTTGCTTTCACACACTCACACACACACACACACACACCTTGCATTCAGGCATTTGCACAGAAATTATTGTTGATTGCTTAGCTAATTGATTAATACTGTAACTTATTTTCTTGCTTAAATTGCAGTGAAATAAATATAGTTAGATGTAGGGGTAAAATCTTCAAAGAAAGATTACCTCAAACATCCCAGGGTCTGAGGGTAGAAGAAAGGATAAAGGAAGTTTAGATCTAAAATGAACCGTAGGGATTATCCAAACCAAACTATTTATTTTATATAAATAAATATAAGAGATTTAGATTTAGATCTGTTAAGAGATTTAGTTATGAGATTAAAGTCTGGGTATCATATTCAGTGCTCTTTCTCTTAAACCATGATCTCCTTCCAGAAGAAAGGATTGTGTTCATATACCGTGTATGTATGTATTAATGTGTGTGTATGCATATATGTACACGTTTGTATATCTATAGGGATGTGTGCAGATATGTGTGTAAATATATTGTGTTTGTCTTGTTCACTCATGTCAGACTTTTTGTGACCTGATGGACCACACAGTCCATGAGGTTTTTTTGGCAAAAGATACTGGAGCAAAAATTTCCTTCCTCAGTGAATTTAGGCACACAGTGGTTAAGTGACTTGTGCAGGGGCACATAATTAGTAAGTGTCTGAGCCAGAATTTGAATTTAAGTCATCCTAACTGCAGGCCAGCATTCTATCCACTGAGTCATTTGACTGATTCCCATATACATATACACATATAGATATATTTGTATGTGGAGAGAGATACTCATACATATATTTTATGCATATATATGTATAATTAGAACCATATTAGCTAGAATAAGGATTTTCATGTAATCCCAATACGACACATAGCATTTTGCTTACCTGTCCTAAAATGAAACAAACAAAAAACTTTTCAATTTTTGTCCCTTCTCTTTCTCCCTCCTCTCTCCCCCACAAAGAAAGGCTATAATCAGAAAGGACAAGTGTATGTGGGTGTGTATCTGTACATGTGTATATATATATATATGTATATTCCAGAACTCTATAATATGTATACATACTTAGCACAGTACCTGGCATATAGTAGGTTCTTTATAAATGCTGTTGATTTTCTCTAACTCCAGAGGATGTAATCTTGTATACTGAATGAAGATGAACAGCTTCTCAATTTAGATTTGCTATCTCATCTAGACTTTCTTATCTCTGTGCCTACTAGTCACATTAGCTAATTGAGTTAGAAGCCAGTTGCGAAAACATGGAAGGTCATCTCCATGTTGGGACAGAAGCTATAATTATATATTTGTACATGTTCTAATGAACAAGTAATTTCCATTACATATGCACTTTGCTGTTTTATTTTCATCTCAGTCTGGAGTGCCAGCATGATAATATCCGTCCAGTGCATTCCTCTTTTCCTGGAGAAGAGATTCCTTACGGGGATGCATTTTTTAAAAATCTAATCCATGCGGTACCACCTTTGCTTGACTTTTTTCAGCCAAGGATTGGCAAACAGTAAACCTGTGGGCATATCTGCTTTCATGAATGATAAATATTGGTATTAAATGCTGCTCATTTATGTTCTCTCGCCCTGCCTCCCAACACCTTCCGAATGAAATGAATGGAACAGATGCAGTTATGAATTAACATTTTGAACAAGCTCAACTCCAGAGAGGGAGAGTTTTGTCTAAACCTGGCTGGCTTCAGAAAAGGAAGGTTCCAAAAGAAAGGGGCAGGGGAGAAAAATAAATCCAACAACACTAGGAAATGCAGGCTCCAGCAGTACCAGCCACATATTCTGAGGGAAAAAAAATGCAATTCCTTTGCATTGAAGTACCACAAATTGCCACCAATTTACATAGGAAAGCCAGGAAGGAAAGAGAATGGTAGCTACATCACTTATTGAAATAATCCCACCATAAATCATCTAAACAATTATTAAAACTACAGCTTTTCTTATTGCCAGTAGGAACAAGTTGCAGACAGCAGCCACTAAAACGTTTAAATGAAAACGAAATCAGCAGGAATATGATTGCTTCTCTATTTATAAAGAAATTGGTGGTGGTGGGGTGGGGGCTTTTGCAAAGCTTGTGTTTGCTTTAAGCACAACCAGTTTAGCACCAGAACTGTTTTCATTTCTGTACAACATTTGTTTAATGTTATTTTTTTTTTACTAATGATTGCACATTTATGAAAAAAACAATATATCATTCAAGAATAAATAAAATCAGCTTTGATGTTGCATAATTCTACATGTCATTTATTAATCTTCTGAATAATGTCTGCTTATTTTAATATAAGGATTAATTAATTGCATTCTATACCACCTAGAGAGCAGAGGTTCACTTTATAGAAAATCTTCTCCTTGATAAATTTATGTGCAGCTATAATTTTGTCCTTGGGAAAGATTTCAAGCTCTAATCCCGTTAGCTGGGGAATGTTTGCATTTCTAACTAAGAACAATATTACATTTCTTCCTTACAAAGTATGACACTCAAATGTCATAGCCTGCCTCTGAATGAAGACTCTGTCATGGTTACAAATATTTGTGAAGCTAATAACAAGTGATGGTGTCTTTCTTTGCCAGTCCCAAATATTAATATATTCACCAATTATAGCACATAACGAAAAGAAAATTATCCTTGTCTACCTTGAGACCAGGGCTTTTTTTTATTATTGCCACTGTTCATTTAGGACGGGCTAAAACAGGTTTTTCTCTAATGAATTCCATAGGCTAAGTTTTCAACAGCTTTAAGCCTTCTGGGCATCTGGTGGCATTACATTCCTTCATACAAATATATACTCAATTCTCTGTAGGAACTCAGGGCAGTAAATATGTGGAAATCACTGCGAAGGTGGAATGTGATTTTTTTTTTTTTTTAGAAAAAAGGTCACTTCAATGTTGATGATATTTGAAGTGCCATTGCTAGGGAATTCTAAGTTTCTGTTCCTTCTCAGGGTTTTAATTGGCATCACCTCAGAAAAGTAAAGAACAAGGTAGCTTGGGTATATGTACAGAGATTTGGCTTTTCCAATTCTGCCTCCAAACTCTTATCTTGTTCAGGTCAGAATTATAAAATGCATGTTGTTTTAAAATGGCTATATTATTTAATGCTCATGACACCAACCACCTCAAAAGTATTATTCCAACAAAACTGAACACTGTACAATTATGTTGACCACTCATGGCCCCAGAGAAGACTTGAGAGAAACTACATTTATGTTTTCTTAGAGAGGTTCATTAGCTGGTTAGTTTTGTTAAATTTCCTTCTGTTCCTCTTTATTTTTCTCTACAAGAAAAAAAAAACCTCCTTGATCAGAGGAGGACAAAGGGATATATTTGGAAATTAAAGTATATAAGAGGTAGTCTCAATTTAAAAATATTTAAAAAGTTTTTAAAGCTACTGTCATTTATTTCATTTTTTTAAATAAATTTATTTAACTTTTTACATTCATTTTCACAAGATTTTGGGTTCCAAAATTTTCTCCCCATTTGTCCCCTCACCCCTCCCCAATACACTGGACATTCTAATTACCCATATCACCAATCTGCCCTCTCTTCTTTCATCCCTCCCTTCCCTTACCCCATCTTCTCTTTTGTCCTGTAGGGCCAGATAACTTTCTATTCCCCATTACCTGTATTTCTTATTTCCTAGTAGCAAGAACAATACTCTACAGTTGATCCTAAAACTTTATGTTCCAGTTTCTCCCAATCCCTC
>CM053771.1:461531739-461547168 GCA_028658325.1 Potorous gilbertii
AAAACATCCATTTTTTCCTTTACATGACAGCTGTTTCATATCTAGGAATATGAAAATTGGCACTGCATCTTTGTGAAAAAGCTTAGCTCACCTGTCTGTAGATTACACTATAGAGCTTTATTTCATATAAGATTCTCACAAGAGTATCTTTTGAGTAGCCCCCATTCCATCAGAGTCCACTAGTTTTGAGGGAAGGAATAAATTAATATTTGTTATTATAACAATAAAATTTTGTGGAATCCTGTCCTAGACCTCTCTATCACCACCCACCCTACCACCACATTAAAAGTGTCCCTTTCCTATAAAAATTTCTTTTCACTAAGTGAAAAAGTAATTTAACATGTGCACATATCTATATGATTTTAAAGAAAAAAAATGTTAAAAATGCTCATTCCTGATTTCCTACAGGGTAATAGAGATAACTTTGGGTAAGAGAAATTCAGCATTAAATGTGGTACCTTATTCTATGTTCTACCTTCATTCTATAAATTCTGTATTCTATGTAGTACCTGTATAGATTTAACATTTTGAATTAACTTACTATCTGGCATAATCTTGTTTTGTATTTAATTCAGTTTCCAAACACTTTGGTCAAAGTTAGAATGTATCAGTGCCTGGCCTACATACTCCTATAAATAAGAAGCTATTTCTTAGCTTGTTATTAACATTTTTTTTTCTCCTCAAGATACACACTTTATTTTAAACAAAGACAAAGAAAACACACAACAAAAAAACCAAAGATTTTTGACTTTGGCATAGGGATACCTATATCAAAGCAAACCATAAACCAACCATGATTTGAGAATGTAATCCTGGGGACCATCTTGCTGCAGGTCCCACAGCTATAAAAGGTGAGAAATGGGTTTGGACCTCAACTGAAACTCAGTATTCTTTCCATCATACTATACTTCTTCTACTCTTTAAAACGTATAATTAAAAAACACACAGACACACACACAACAATTTTTCTTATCTGGATCCTGCTCTTTCCATCCTTGGCTCCTTCCTCTAACATTGCTTCTGAACCATCAAAATCTGTTAAGCTGCTTCTGTATATACTGAATCAATCTTAAATAAAGAAGGCCTCAACTCTTGGGTCAGTCAACAAGCACTTATTTGAAGTACTAAGTCAAGCCTCAGTGAACAGCTGAGATGAGGTGCAAGAAAGGAATAGGAATAATATAAAAAAGAAGTTTCTTAATTTGTGTTCAATTATGACACAGAGCAAAGTGAAAGGGCAGGATAGATATTGACAAGGGTATAAGGGGTTGGAGGTGAGTGGGAAGTTTAAAGTCTGGGGAAATGGGAGTAAGGCAGTATAGAATTCAGGAGGGCAATGAGATCTGTAGCTTAGGCGGATTCAGAATCATTGGTATTGGAAAAGTTTAAGAGCTGGAGTACTCTATCTTTTGAAAAATTAGTACAAACAGAGAATCAGTGATTGTAGTTTACTGAGCAAGACAGACAACTAGACCATTCAAGTTCCTCCTCTGCAGTATAACTTCATGATAAATGGTGATATTGTGTACTGTGAAATTCAGAAGACCCATTTTATGGTGGTTAGGATCAAGTAACTATATGACCTGTGGTAGTCCAGTCAGAAGGCAACAGATGATGATAGCAGGCAGGTCCTTCAATAAAGAGTGGATGCCAGGTTTTTGTAGACTCCCCTTGGGACTTCTTAGTAAATCAGAGTAGTGTGGGGATGGCTCTGTCCAGAATAATACAGGGCTAACAAGTCTCATTAGGAAGACCCAGGAAGGAAAACCAAGGCCAGAAGAGGTAGTGGGATCCTTGGATAAGATAAAGTTCACAAGACTCACAGAGAAGACTGTTGGAAGCAGCATTCATAGGGATTCCCAAGAAAACTATTAGGCAGGCAGGGAGAATAATAGAGGTAAGTGGAGACAGAAAGAAGTTGGTCAAAGCAGGATTCACAGATTTTTCTAGGAAATACCAAAAGTGAAAATAGAAGCTAAAAGTGGAAGAGTGTATCCTAAAGTAAAGCTGGGCTCACAGGGTTCCCTTGAAAAATGCTAGAGGAAAGAGAGCTCGTGCAAAGACACAGAGATGGGAGATGGAATGGCCATAGTATTCTGGAAAATGAGGTAGATTGGTCCTGTGCTGAGAGTTAGAGCTAATAGTAAAATGCCATCAGTTGGGACATTGTATTTCCAGAAATCAGACAAGTAAAGCAAAGGCTTTTGGTTCTCCATCTATTGTTTTAGTTACTTAAACCTCCAGAATTTTGAGCAATCCCATGAGTAATCCTCTTTTCTCTCCATGAAGTACAGTGATATAAAAATTCAGCTCATTTAGATTTCCTAACTCTTGAGACTGAGGTTAATTATAAGATCACTGTGAATTGTGATGTTCTTGTGACTTCTCAGGAGGAATGATTGAGGAAATATAAAAACAAGCAACCAAAGAAACAAAAAAAGGATAGTAATTTAATCTTTTCTACAAAAGTTTACAGAATTTTTAGATTAAATCTGACTCTCCTAATCTAGAATTTTCTTGGTAAAATGAGTAAAACTGAATTTTCCTCAAGAGTGAACGAATGAGAACTCCTGATAATTTTCTGTAGCAAAACATGTTATATTTGAGATGCTAATTCCAGATTTAATCCTACAAAATCAGGGCAGTATTCCTCCTATCATGCTTTCACATGCAACTTTTGTTTTGTTTTTAACTTGACATCAAAGGCCTTACTTATATTTATGGACAAGCTTGAAGGTCAGTCCTTTCACACAGACTTAAACCTTTACATGCACTTTTCAGTTCTTAAGATAACAGGAGTATGCATTTAGAAATGGAAGGGACCTTAAGTGTCACTTTGTTCAATGTTTTCAATTTATAGTTGGGGAAATTTAGATTCAAAGAGATTAAGAAATTTATCCAAAGTCACTTAAGTAGTAAATGATAGTGGCAGTATTCAAAGCAACACCTTCTGTCTCCAAATCCAATGCTTTCCATTGAAATACATTGCCTCAACCAAATTAAACAACCATTTCCTAGGTCTAAAATATGAAAAATGCTATACTTATCATTAGGAATAAAATGATGTGAAACAATGAACCCACTGAACTCAATGAAGTTATACATAAATGGGAAGGGGGATGGCTGTGGTAGGATTTTTGCCCTCATATCTCTCCTTCAAAAGTGGAACAAGGAGTTGTTTGGACATAAAGAGAGGGAAAGTCTTTCTTCTTTTTCTCCTTTTATATCCTACTTTCCCTTCCTTTAAGTCTTTCCCCCTTTCCTACTTCTTTCCCTCATTCTTCCTATTCTCTCTCTCAACATGTGAACTCTTAGATTCATTCTTCTGCCATAGACATAGCTGCCCCCATTTGTATATTTGTATGCTCTGCTCACTCAGTGAGACCCATAATGAACTTTTCTTCTCAGTAAGCTCATTTCCAATGTGAGATATAAAATGTCAGTGAGTGTTTTATCAAAGAGTCCTTTAGTGCTTTTTTCACTGAAGTCATCTATACTTCTATTCCCTGCTCAGCAGAGTTCTGAGTTCAGTGACATTACAAAGTCATTTGAAGGGAAGCTGCATGGTGAGAGTGAAGACACTAATGTCCTTAGCTTTCTAAGTATTTTCAAAAATATTTCAACAAGATTTAAATTAGTCAGCCTTTCATGGGATCTGTAATCAAGCAATTTAATTTTTTTTCTTCTTTTTTTGAGTGGGAATGTGGAGAAGTATGGAAGGAGAAAATGCATTCTAAGCTAAAAGGAAGAAACGGACATTATTTTATGTTCCATTAAAGCCATTAACAGCAGTGGAAGGAAAAAATGGTTGATCCCTGAAGGACAAGATTATTGCCCAACATTTTACATTGAAAACGTTGCAACCTAAGTTTATCAATTTTTTTATTTGCTTTGCAAGTCTTAAATCAGTCCACTGCATAGACATATCTCAACCCTGAACCATGTTCATTACTGAATAAATTTAAGATTTTGTTCTAAGTTTCTGGATATTTTTGAAGGTTAATTTTTCTGCCTTTGACTTTGTTTAAATCATTTTAAACACAAAAATTCTCCCATAAGAATTCAAAAGACACACCATAAGGTCAGTTTTCCTTTCATGATATAAAATATCTATAACTTAAATTCAAAGGTCCTGAAAATCTCTATTGACACTGCTGAGGTGAAGAATAGGTAGTCCGTGGCTACAAATTGCTATGCAGGATTATAGGATCACTAATATTCCATGACAATAGAAATGTAGTGATATTCAGTGCAGGCATATATAAAATATTTTAATGTAATTGTTCAACAAATATGTATTTAGCCCTTATTATGGTGAGGGAAATTCTTTTGTTACCATTATAAATATAGATAATCATTGTACTCTCTAAGTTAATTATAGTATAGTAGTAGGGATATGTCATGACCTAGGATAAGATGACACAAATCAGAAAATGAACTGTACATGTGAAGAATGCGAAGAAGCTGTTACAACTTCTAGAGGGATATTACAATCAGAGAAGGCTTTAGAGAGAAACTTTAATTTTGAACTAGGACTTGAATGATAGGTAAAAATCCTGAGGGCTGCAGCAAAGGATTCTATGTAGAGGAAATAATATGTTCCATAGGGAATAACAAATCATCCAATTCAAGTAGAACATAAAAAAGAAGTGAAAGATAAGTCTGGAAAGATCAGTTGGTATCATTGGTGGAAGGCCTGGAATGCAGGATTAGGAATTTAGAACTTAATCACTACAGAATGGGGAGCTGTCAAAAGAATATTGCAAAACTATAATCCAGAGTAGAGTGAAGAACAGATATGAGAAGAAGAGACTAAAGACATTGAAAACAATTTGTAAAGGACAAAATAAAGGTCTAGAGTAGAGATGGTGGGAATAAAAATGAAATAAATGAAAGATATGTCCAAAGACATTGTAATGTCCCAGACTTGATATGTTAAGTCTCCCCTTGGAACCTTACCTCAAGATCTGAACCTGGATCTCTGTCAGCCTTTGGACGTCTCTGGCCCCTACCACATGCAGCTATGGCAGAGGAATCCCACTCCTCCACGGAGGGAAATGACTACACAGAACACCCGAGGTTGCCAGTGCACTTCACTTTATTAATGGCGTCTCTCTCTCCTTCCCTCCTCGACAGCCAGCTTATATCCCCAGCCAGAGCCCCTCCCGTGTTTCTCCCTGAGGGCAGAGTCAGCTTCTGGAGGGTGGTCCGGAGCTTGGCCCCTAAAAGGACATATGTAATCATAACAATACATTCTGATATACACACATTAGGGATACAATGAAAACTTTTCTGTCATCAAAACTCATCTTTTCCTACTTTCGTTTCTCATACATATCTGTTGGCATTTTCAGAATCCACATCAGACACACAGATGTAATAGACAGATGTCCATCCATTCAAACAACAGATGAGCAAAAATTCTGAGTCATTCAGTTATGGAAAAATATATAATTAGTATAATATTAGCATTTCCTAGAGGCCTCTGTAATTCCCTTTTGTCCTCTGGATGGGGACCTAATGGTTTTGTTTCTGACATGAAAGATGAGATTTCTAATGTTTACGGCAAATTAATTCACTGGAGGAAGATGAGTGACAGTGTGTTGCCAGCGGTCATGACTTCTTCTTCTTGGCTGACATTTACTATGTTGTCTTACTTTTATATTTTAAGCAAAAAAAAAAAAAACTTTTCTTGGTTTGTGCCAATAAATCCTTCCTGGGAAGTTTAAATACCTGTTTCTGTTTGTGTAACAAAAAAAAAAGGATATCAGTATCAGGAATGATCATTAGCTACATAGGATCCATATAATATGTTAACTCTGAAGAATATTCTGGAAATTTCATTTTGTCTCTGTAACTCCACAAATTTCCCTCCTAGGCTCCCTCACATTAAAGCTTTTGTTTGATTGGCAGATAACAAAAATGATGTAGTTTAATTATTTTGCAAAAGATGAAAGAAAGTAAGATTTTAAAATGCTTACTTCTTTTTTTTTCCACTTTCTTCTTCTTATCAAAGGAATTTTTGTTCATTTTTTTTTGCATTGAAAAGTATTCATTACCAAATTAAACATTTTCCCTTATAAATAAAATAACCTAATTGATAAGGTAAGAACTGTAGGTCTGTCTTAAAAACTAGATATATCAATGCATATGCTGTGTATGTTTGAAAAGATTTTAAACAAACTAACTCATTACAGGTTTAATGTTGTCCTTGTTCAGTCATTTCAGTCATGTCTAACTCTTTGTTTTCCCAATTGGGATTTTTTTTAGCATGCATAAGAATTTTGTTTTTATTTTTGTTATTGTTTAGTAAGTGAACTTTTATTACTTTGTTACTGCAGCTCCTGGCGAGAAATGTTTCTACCTATACAGTTCATCTTCTAATTAGTGTATTTAGGAGGTATTACTTGAAACCAGGTCTTCCAGACTTCATAGGCAGCTATTTATCCTATCTTGCATACCGCTTCACAACCCCCCCACCCAAACAAACACACCTCACAAGCAATGAGAGGTTATAAACTGAGTTAACCATTAGGATACTGGTGTCTTCTAAGATAAAAAGTAATTTTGGAAGAAGGATGAGTTTGGTAGAAGGAAAAAAAAGAATAACTTTTATTTCGGACAGTTTGTAATGTCTCATAGATGCTATTTTCCATCAAACTGTCAAACAAATTGAAATTTGATGATTATGGACAAGAGTTCAGGGAAGAGACTGGAGTCATGTTTAATGATAAGGGTGTTATCAATATATAGATTGTAATTAAATGTTTGTCAAATGGTGAGGCCACTAGTGAGTAAAGAAAAGCCAAAGAGAAAGTGCTAAGGGACACCTAGGAAAGAATTATGGGATGATCCCCAGATTAGTGGATATGACATGGATGATGAATCTGCAAATGGAGGTTGAGAAGGAGCCATCACCTAGACGCATAAAAGACAAGGAGAAAATAATGTTACAAAAGCCCAGAGGGGAGAGATTAACCAAGACAATAAGGTGATAAATAGTATTAAATGATTGTTAATTGTTGCCTTAAATAATAAGAGAAAATCTTTCATTAGATCATCATTCCTTCATTTATTTTTTACCCCATGAACACTTATGTAAAGTAAACAAATCTCTCTCTGTCAGGGACAGAGAAGATGCTTTAGTATGAAATTAATAATGTTTTTTTAATTGAAGAGGAAATTACCCTACCTTTGATTCCTGAGCCTATATTTTCTGTACATACTAATGGAAATGCCAATATTTAATGATTTCAATTATTGTACCCTTTAATAGATCTATGAATTCATTGTGGGTGCTTTGTTCACTAATGAACAAGATCGGTCTGCTGTCCTCTCATTCTGAGATAGCCATTTACAAAAAGTATCTATGAGGAAATAATTGATGCTTTAGTAGGTGATTTTCTGGTAAGAAGTCCTTCAGATTCTCAGATGAACCATCTATTCAACCATTACTCATTAAGGTTCTATTTTTTCTCTTAATTTCCTTGATTATACAGAAAAGAGAAAGTGACACCATAGCAATGCAAGAGGACATTTACATAAAAATAAATTTCAAGACGTATAAGATGTGAACCAAATGATGCTCTCACAATCTATTTCTTTTTTATTTTCTACAGTGGAATTTTATTGATGCATGTTTGTCATCAGTTATTTTGACCCTCATTCTACCCTTCAGATAGAACCATCCCTTATATTCAAAAAATACATCAGTTGGGAAAGGCAAGATAATATTTGGAGTACAGGAAGCAATCCAGCTGAACTCTCCCAACATTCCCCTTCAAACAACTTTAAAATAATTCATGAAATCAAATTTTGGAGCAGCAGAACAAACAAAATGTTAGGGGGAGATTTTTTTCCCAGACTTGTACAACTTAGGCAATAAGTATATTGTGATACTGAGATAGGAGGGCTAAATTCAGCAGTGCTTTCAGTGGACCTTGGAGGCAGAAGGAGCAGCAAGAAAAAGTTTGGGAGCTCTCAGGCAAAAGACAGTAACATGGTCAGAAAGAGATTAGAAAGGATCTTTTGATGAACCTATGTGTAACTAGAGCTCACTGATAACTCTACTGCCCATATACAGTTCAGGTCACAGTTCTAGGACAGAGGAGAGTTGTGGTTAGTCACGTGTGAGCAGAAACTGGTTTCAGTACTATGGTGATGTGGAAAACTACTTCTTATGGTTGCAAGGGAACAGTGGATCTAATCACAGTTGAAGAGCCAAGAGGAGGGCTGCAGAGGAGCAGGGTAAAAAGGGTAAAGGATTTTACCTTCCTGGGTAAAAAGGACAACATAGACCAGGAGAGCGCTAAGCACACCTCTTTCCAGGAATTTCCAACCACAGAACTAACTCTGAAAAAAAGCATTTCAAAAATTCTAAAAATTTAGAACAGTGTCTCCCCAACACTAGGTGAGGAGAGCAATGAAGAATACAAACTCAGAAGACAACATTAAGGAAACATTTACAAGCAAAGTCTTAAAGAAAAATGCTAATTGTCTATCAAGAATTCCTGGAAGTGTTAAAGAAAGAGATAAGGAAATTTGGGGGGAAGATGGCAGAAGAAATGAAATCAATTCAAGAAAGTAATGAGAAGGAAATTAAGTTAGGTAAATGAAGCACAAAATTACTGAATAAAATATCATTTAAAAAAGCAGAATGAAATAAATGGAAAGGAATTTTAAAAATTCACTGAAGAAAAGAATTTATTTAAATAAGTAAAATTGGGCAAATGGAAGTTAATGATTATATGAGAATTTAAGAAACAATAAACCAAAAGAAGAAGAAGAAAATACGAAATGTCATTGGAAAAAAAAATGATTGACCTGAAAAAAAAACAGATCTAAGAGAAATAGGTTAAGAATTATTGGACTACCTGAGAGACATAGTCACAAAAAGTCTGATGTGATATTTCAAAAAAAGTTATCAAGGAAAGTTGATCTCAGATCCAGAGAGTAAGTGGCTGGTGCCTTATCCTGCCAAGTGATCTTCAGAATCTTCCTAAAACAATTCAAATGCAAGTAATCCAGTTTCCTGACAGGGCTCTAGTAGACTGTCCATGTTTCATAGCATACAACAATGAGGTCAGCACAATGGCTTTGTAGACCTTCAATCTGGGAGTCAGTCTAATTCCTCTTCTTTCCCATGCTTTCCTTCAGAACCTCCCAAAAACTGAGCTAGCTCTGACAATGCATGTGTCAACCTCATTGTCAATGTGCACATTCCTCTCCCATCCTGGCTAGAGGTACAGTAGTAGACTGAGATCACATTACTCCTGCCTCTTTCCAATTAGCTAGGAGTAAAATAGTTATATATTTGGAAGAGTGATATTGGTAGCCTCCTCCATCATAAGATGTTGCTTTTTTCCAATTTTTTCCCAATGTGATTACATCCTCACTTTCTCTGAGGGATTATTTCTCTTTACCCTTGTAACATTGTTTTAGCATTACCAGCAGTAAACTACTGACTATAAAATTCCAAACATTCAAAGGTATTTAACATTTTATAGTGCACTATTCCTTGTATTTTGTCAAGCTTGCATAAAGTCACTTGATACAGTCAGTAATATTATTAGTAGAATTCAAATGTTTTGATCTGTGCCTTCAGGAATATATGAGATAATATCATCCTGATGCTTCACACTTCATTATACATTAGGCCATGATGTTTAAACTGTTTGGAAAATGACTAAATTTTACTTTCTCAAGTGCAGCACATTCAATGTTCCTTATCTAATGTTCCTTCTTCAAAAATATAAATAACATTGAGCTATCTAGGGTTTTCACTGGATTTATAAATATTTTCCCTCAGGGTCCGCATTATTCCACTTACCACCCAGCCTGCCAGATACAAAAGGAAAACAATTCTACAATCACACAAGTGCAAGGGACCTTAACATTATTCAATCCAAGCCCTTCATTTTCTGAATAACCACAGCCCAGCCAAAACTCATAATAGTTGCAAATAGCAGCAAACCAGCACCAGAGTATTTCCCTTTGTATCTCACCACTCCAAATCCCTTCCCCCCACCACACACACATGCATACATGTCCACTTTTACTAACTTAGGGACCTATTTCAGGTGGGCAAAATCTTCATATCTACAGTCCTCTCTAACATTAGCAAGGTCCTTCCCAGAGTCTTATTTGAGGATGCTTACTTCATCAATGTGATATTCATAATGCCTACAGTAGCCATGAATAACCCAGTACAATTCTGAATCACGAAATATAACACACTGTCCACATGGAAGACAGAGCCAAAACATTTTTTCATACACCAGAAAGCCAAAAATAACAAAAATCTATACACAATAACAAGGCAAATAACAGCACCATCCCCATTCCTTTCCCATGCTAGGCTTCCCACAAACCAGCTCCATTAAAGAAATCACAATCACGCTACCTTAAACAAAGTCACAAACAATCCTTTTCACTCACACTAGCCAGCAACCTGTTTGCCTGCATCCTTTCTAGCTCTGACTAGACTCTGACCAATTTCTTCCTTGTTCTGCTCTAGCTCCACCTCTTCTTGTTCAACCTTTCCTGTTCCACCCATTCATAAAACTCCTCCCTTCAAGGCTCTCTGTGATTTCCATATGACCCAGCAAGTCACATGGGCCCATTAATGAATGGAAAAGATTTCCTCATCTAAATTACTATTACCTGCAGCCCCAAGATATTTCATATTCATTACATAGGTCAGGTCAGTGGGGCAACTGGTATCAACAGAACTTCAACACGGATCACACAAAATAAGCACATAAAGCAATATCTTACGTTGGGACTTGAGCACAACCACCCCATCATCCCCCCCTTGAGTGGATGGGACCCAAAATCTTGGGACATGGGGCAAAGGTCTCTTCTTCCATTACTACTTCCTGCTGAGATTGGACATAAAGCAGTCTCTGCCCCAAGAGGTCCCATCCGAGGGGTCAGTTCTATGGCATTCAGAGCTGGGTCGATGCTAGTTCCAGGGGTAATAAAGTACAGTCCTACACAAGCCATGACATTAGTTTAAGTGATCAGGCAACTGTAGGTCGAGTGTATTACGTCAGTTGACAAAAAAGGTGAACAAACAAAAAGCCAAAAAGATGGAAACAGTAACCAGAAGCAGGGTAGACATAGACATATCCATGCTTCTGGAGTCCATGAACCTACAATCACAGCTTCATTCACTTTTGCTTACTTTTTGGCAAATTTCAGTCCCAGGGTCATCATTCTGGCTAAAACTATACTTTCTTTAATCTGATCTGGGGCCTAGCCAACCTCCCCTTCTCTCCGCAAGTGTGACAAAACTGGATACAGTGTTTCAGGAGGATCTGTATGGGCATCTCCTGCCTCCCTGTTCATTCCAATATCAAGTCTCTTTCCTCGATACATTTTATATATTTCATAAATTGGAATGCCATCTATTCTTCCAAAATCTACTCCTGCTCTCAATAGAGCAGTAAAAATTCTTTTCATGTCATTCTATTCTGACTTTGAATCTTTTATTTACTCTTTTTTACTCTTCTCTATTTACTCTCCTCTCAAGGAAATTTGTCTTTTTCACTGATTTCTACCATCTGAGACACCAATGATTCTCCCATCTGTTGGGTGAACTCACTCAAAACATCTGTGACCTCTGGTTGAGTAAAATCTTCAATTAGCTCCCAAACCATGTGTGGTCTCCTTGATTCTCCTGTTCTGCTTCTGCCTGAGGAGCCACCCATGCATACTTTTTTACTTCTTTTTGGGAGCTATACAAACAACAGCATTTTTTCTACACCTGGGTCCCTCCTGCTTACTCTGTGGAATGAGAGCTTGAAATGCTGCAGCATAAAAAGCTTCTCATGCAAACTAGCCAGCTCCCTTTCCATCTGAGTCTTCTCCTCCAGCAGCTTGTTTCTGCTTTTATACATAATTTGATAGCTTGTTAGTAAGACTCATTCTCTCCTACACACCCCTGTCATTTCTTTCCCTGATTCTATTGGTTTCCCCTGAGACATCTTTCTAAGTCTCTGGTTTCCCTCTTCTGTAACCGTGGTTTTCAGCTTTCACAGAGTTCTGTGCCTTTAGCCCATTCTCATGCTAGAGAGGAATAAGGCAAACATTCCCAGCCTGCGACATCCATTTCTTCTTCTGTCTCCTCTGCCTTTCTGCCTCCAAATAAAGGTCTGATGTTTTGTAACCACATCCCCATCACCATTTGTAATGCTGATGTGATGTTCACGGCAGCCATGAATATCCCAGTGCAATTCTGAATCTCAAAATAGAAGAGACTCTGTACATGGAACACAGAACCAAACATTTATTCAGACACCAGAAAGGCAAATCCATTATATTAATAAAAATTTATACACAATAACAATGCAGAGAACAGCACCATCCCTAAGCCTTCCCCATACTTGGTTTCCCACAAACCAGCTCCATTAAAAAAACCACAAGCAGGCATCCCTTAAACAAATCACAAATAGGCTTCCCTTAATTAAAACGCCCTTCTTACATGCTGAGGACTTGCCTGCATCCTTCATTTCTGACAGCTCTCTCCAAATTTTCTCTCAGCTTTGCTCTAGCTCAGCCTCTTCCTGTTTCACCTATCTTGTTCTACCCATTCAGTAAACTCCTCCCACTGCAGGCTCCATATGATTTAGACTTCCAAATGATCCAAACAGATCACATGAGTCTATTAAGGAATGGCAAAGATCTCCCCATTTAGATTATCATTACAGTACTGTATTGAGCATGCCAATCATACTCTTTCCAAAACCTGGTTCAGCTCATGACTCTCTTGAGTCCCATGACTGCCCACGAGGGACACTTCATGACATTTGTTGTTTTTTAGTTGTGTCCAACTCTTCCTGATCCTATAAGCCATAATGCATTAATGCTGTTTATGACATTTTCTTAGCAGATACTGAAATGGTTTGCCATTTATTTCCTACTTCAGTGGATAAAAGCAAAAACAGAATGGTCCAGGGTCACATATCTCATGAGTGTCTGAGGCTGGATTTGAACTGAGGCTTTCCTGACTCCAAGTCCAGAGGTCTATCCGTTCAGTATTCTAGCTACTTTCTTGACCTTATCTCCAGGAAAAGCAAAACAAAACAAAACGTTTACTTTCCCTTTTAGTTCCATTTTATGTTTTCTTCTCCCATTATAATGTGTACTTCCTAAACTCAGAGACTGTTTATTTGTGGTTTTCTTCCCAGCTCTTAGTATAATATCTGACACATAGTAAGCATTTGATGCTCTCTCTTTCTTTCAACAGGGTTCTAAATCCAGCTTCTCTATCCGAACTGTGTAATTGACTCCCTATCCCTGGTTAACCTACTATATTGTTTTCATACTGCCTAGGTGACCTTATCACTTAATTTTCTTGAACCTCAGCATCATCATCTGAAATGCTGGATTTGTACCCAATGGACAATGAAGTCACTTCTCTATCTGGATTCTCTGATCCTGTGATTATACATGATATGCTCAGATAATTACTTGTCAGGTCAAAAAGTTTTCAAAGTTAAAATTTAATTATGTTTGTATTCATATAATTATAAAAATACAATCATGTTACCCATTATAACCAATTTTTTTACGAATTCATCAACTATTTTAGCTGGCAGAAGTATCAGAGATATTTATTTCAAGCAACTCTTGTTATAGATGAGAAAATCAAATTTCAGAAAAATAATGTGTTCAAGATAATATCTGTTTATCATCATGCTTATCATCATCTTCATCTTCATCATCATCATCATCCAATAAACTTCATTGTAAATGTGATTATATCAGTGTATTATCTCCAATGACACATATTGCAATCTACTTATACATATCATTCCTATGTAACTCTCATTCAAAATTTGCATAATTTCATGGCTATAATAGAAGGTCAATGTGCAGGGTTAAGGGAACCACCCAATTCTAAGACCTTCGTTGCCTTCTTCTGACATCATAAAGTTATCTGACAGGATATAACAATATTCAATTTAATATTAATATTCCACGTTTTTTGCAGTTGAGGAATTTCCTGGAAATTGAAAACTATTCATCCTTCATTTTTTAAAAGAACTACTGATATCGTGGATGAAATTTTGAGTTGAGTGTGAATTAGATTTAATTGAGGCAGAGTTACACAGTCACCAGCCTCATTCTCTCTTCCAGAGTCATTGAAATCCAGAAATAGGACAAAGGCCAAGATGACTGATGGTGGCCCCAAATGCAGTAGATAATTTTGGCATCCTGAATGTCTGGTCAAGCTCTAAGCACTCCAGACTGTCTGCTTCCATTACTTTAATGAACACTAGAACAAATTGTTCTCATTCACCCATTCTGACAGGAGAAGTCTTCTCATGAATGGGGTAGACATCCCCCTAATTCACCTACATGTTTGAGGACTGTCAGTTAATCTCAGCCTGTTTTAACCCATCCATCTGGTTTTACCAGAATATGGTGGCTGCATATCTTACGGCTTCTTGGACTCACAGTTGTGAGTTGCTTGAAAGTGGATATAAAATGAGGATGAGCAGCCCCGAAAAGGTCTTGACGAGCCTTTGCACCAGAGGTGCTAGCCCTCCCTAGACACCCCATACACCCTGGGAACAGAAAGTATTTCTGATTCAAGTTTTCTTCACTTTATCATTTTTAATTGCTATTCTTCAGATTTTTTAGATAAATCCAATATATTTTATTCTCATAGTTCCATTTTTTTCAGTTTCTGGATTTCTTAATTATGATGAATACAACATATGAGTTTGTCCTCAAATATCCTATATTACTGATTTCATTTGTACTTAAATTTATTGGAGAAGTTTTCAGTTTAAATAGTCCAAAAGAAAGCCATAAATCTTTTGTATTTAAACTTGATTCCTTAAATAACTATTTCTTATGTGTATTAGAAATGGTTAAGATTTATAAATAAAGTCCATTCAATGACAAGTTAAAAAGAAATTTATATAAAACATTTTTTCAGAAAAATGAAAACTAAATACTAAGTAACCATTGGTTTGAAAAATTGGACTGATGAACAGAATTTAAATTTATTTCAATTACAGTTTACTTTTTCCACAAAACAACCCTGAGAAGTGGGTGGCATAAATATTTGTTGACTTACTGAACATACAAAGAAGCCAAGGTTCAGAGAGTTTGACTTTCCTGAGATCACATGACCAGTAGCTGTCAGATCTGGGATTGTGAGACTTCCTTTCTACTACACTATTTAGCCTAAGGGTAAGGATATGCATTAGCCTATTATAATCTTTGATTTTCTCCAAGGCATAATGGAGCTAAGTGACATAGTACATAGAGTGCTGTTCCTGGAGTCAGGAAGTTTAAACTTCAAAACCACCCTCAGGCACTTACCTAGATATGTGACCTATGTGGTCACATGTGACTTAAACTTTACCTACCTCAATTTCCTCATTTATAAAATGAGGATAATGACAGCACCTG
>CM053771.1:461547668-461558496 GCA_028658325.1 Potorous gilbertii
TCATGATTTTCAGGTAGTCCAATTAGTCTTATGCTTCATTTTCTTGATCTGTTGTTCACATTATTGTTTTTTCTTATGAGATGCTTCACATTCTCTTTTATTTTTTCATTCATTCATAATACAGTTTCTCTTGGATTTTTTCATTAAAAATTCCTCATTCTCTTTCATTTAATTTTTCAAATCTTTCTTAAGTCCTTCTATGAATTCCTTTCTGGGCAGGTGGCCATTTGACTTTACTCTTTAAGGGTATAAGAGAGTTATTGCTTCAGTATTCTCCTCTTAAGATGAACCCTGGTCTTCTCTATTCCCATAGTAGCTTTAAATGATTGAATTCTTTCTCCTTGCCCTGAACACTTTTTTTTTAATTTGTATAAGTTTATTTTTTTGTAATCACCTCTGTTCCTGGGGCATGGGAGATGATCCCTCTGGCCTCAAATCTTTCTTCAATTCTCCCCTCTGGCCCAGAACTGAAACCAAGAGCTCCAGTCTCCTGTAAGTAGCCAGAGCCAGTGACATTCCTGCCACAGTGTTTCTGTGCTCACATAGGATATGCTGGTTGCTTCTCACCCAGAAGTTACTATCTTCAGCACAGCTGAGCCTGGTGGTCCTTATCAGCAGAGGATTCCTCAGTCTTCCCCAGCTCAGATGCTCAACTCCCTTCACTGCCCTAGAGGTAAAAACTCCTATGGCTGGGATGAAGGAGGCTTCCCAACTCAGCTAACCGCAGGGCTGGCCACTTCTTGAAGTGAAATTAAAATTAGCCTGAGGGTGTTTATTCGTCATAGGGACCAATCCTTATCCAGGTATATATATATATGTATACATATATATATATGCATATATATATATATATATATATATATATATATATATATATATATACACATATGGAGGGTTTGGAATTTTCTGACCTACTCTGCCATCTTCCCAGAATTCTCTCATAAAATATATCTCTTTTAAAAATTTTGTATGAATGAATGTTTTGAACACACATATTACCTATGCCATAGAGCCTTGTGGTTTCCTCTCCTCCCTCCTTTTCTCTTTCCCTTCCTTCCTTCCTTCCTTCCATCTTTCCTTCCATCTTTCCTTCCTTCCTTCCCTTTCCTTCCTCCCTTCTGTTTTTCTCTCTTTCCTTTCAAAATTTTGCCCAAAATACCCAATAGAGCACACTCCCTACTGCATTTCCAGTTGGTCAATGAATAGAAGCTAACTCTTTTGGCACTGGCTAAAATAGCTTAAAAATCTGAACCTTTGCTTCCTTCCCTCTCATCTGGAAAAGTACTAGGAACTAATGTTGCCTTAAACAGCAAGGTAAGAAGCTTCCCTATGAGGCTGTACCCATGAAAAACTTGTTCATCCTGCAAGGCCCATCTCTACTATTATCTCTTCCAAGAAATCTTCAGTGATCTATCCTCAAGAGATAAAAAGGGGAAAAGGTCTCACATGTACAAAATATTCATAGCAGCACTCTTTGTGGTGGCCAAAAACTGTAATTCAAGGGGATGCCCATCAATTGAGGAATGGCTGAATAAATTATGGTATATGGATGTAATGGAGTACTATGGCGCCATAAGAAATGATGAACAAGAAGACATCAGGGAGGTCTGGAAAGACTTATATGATCTGATGCTGAGTGAAAGGAGCAGAACCAGGGGAACTTTGTGCACATCATCGAACACAATGTGAGAGTTTTTTTCTGTTAGATGTGGAACTTCATAGCAATGCAAGGACTTAAAAAAAATTTCCCAGTAGTCTCCTAAGGCAAAATGTCTTCCACATACAGAGAAAGAACTACAAATTCAATGACAGGATATAGCAGATCATTTTTTGTGTGTGTATTATGGTTTTGTTTGTTATATGATTTCTCCCATTCATTATAACTCTTCTATACAGCATGACTATAGTGAAAATTTATTTAATAGGAATGTATGTGTAGATCCTGTAAAAAACTATATGATGTCTTGGAGAGGGAGGGGAAAAAAATCTAAGTTATAGGGTAGTGATTGTAGAACACTAAAATTAAATAAAATTAATAAAGAGTCAATCCCCCAAAAAGAAGGGAATTTTCAATGATCTTTTGAATTAAATCTGAATCCTCTTCTATCTGATAGCTTTAATCACCCTATGGTAATTAGTACATACTGTCTTGTATTTTACTTATTTATTTTTTATTTACCTTTTTACTAAATATTATGCTCATTTAAGTCAGAGACTGTGACTTAAATTATCTTATCTTTCACAGTACCTTTCATGTGGTAGGGCCCCAATAAACGTTTGTTGAAATGTCCCTTTTAAAAAAATGTCTGGGGGGGCCCCTCAACATGGCACCTCGCGAGTGATTCTCCCCAGATCCTGCCAGTAGTTGCTGAGCCCCTGGGGTGGGGAGGAACCTCCTCCCCAGCGCCCCCGGCCCCCGGCAGCTCGCTCCTCAGCCGAGGGCAGGCCCACTCCCTGATCACCATGTCAGAACAGGCAGCTCAAAATTATCTTGCTAGGTGATGGCACCTCTGGAAAGACCTCCTTAGCTACATGGTTTGCTCAGGAAGCTTTTGGGAAAGAGTACAAACAAACTGTAGGACTGGACTTCTTTTTGAAATGGATAACATTGTCAGGAAACCTTCATGTTACTCTACAAGTTTGGTATATAGGAGGGCAAACAATAGGCGGCAAGATGTTGGATAAATATATCTATGGCGCACAGGGAGTTCTCTTGGTCTATGACATTACAAATTACCAAAGTTTTGAGAATTTAGAAGATTGGTATAACATGGTGAAGAAAGTGAACGAAGAATCAGAAACACAACCATTGGTGACCTTGGTGGGCAATAAAATTGATTTGGAACATATGAGAACAGTAAAACCTGATAAACACCTACGGTTTTGCCAAGAAAATGGCCTCAGCAGCCATTTTGGGTCAGCAAAGACAGGAGACTCTGTCTTCCTGTGTTTTCAGAGAGTTGCTGCTGAAATTCTTGGGATCAAATTAAACAAGGCATAAATTGAACAGTCACAGAGAGTGTTGAAGGCAGGTGTTGTAAACTACAGTCAGGAGCCTGTGTAAAAAACTGTTAGCCCTCCTAGAAGCTCAGTGTGTACTATTCAGGGAACATGTCTTTTCTTTGGAATGATTACTTTGGCAGACTGCGCACCTTGTACGTGGATGGGCTCAAGGACTGCTAAGAGCTTGCGACAGTGGCCATCTCTATAGCACAAAAGAAAAAAAAAACAAACCACTACACCATTTGTTTTGCAAAGCAGCAGGCAGTTTCTTGAATTGTCCAGGATTCAGCCATTGGGCCACACATTTTGAAACCAAAATCGAGAGTCTATTCTTTGAAATTATATTGCTTCTTTGGATATAGTGATGTCTATCTATATTATTTAAGGATGTCTACATATCTTTAACCAATATTTCCATTAATTAGGATGCCTATATTTGAAAACCATCCAAGTCCAAGCAAGATATTTTGCCACAACACTGTCTGGTTCTGTGGTCTAAATTCAGATGTAGCAAAGTGAAATTCAGATGCTTTTGTCAGAGAAAAACAGTTAAATGAATAATATATTTTATTTAGAAATAATTTACAAGGAATTCTTTTGGTATATATAGAGTGATCAAAATTGTACAAAGCTGTATCTAATTGAAAATGCTTAAAATAAAGTTCTAATAAGAATATTTTTTCATTTTAAAAAAATTGTTCATATAGTAGCTGGAAACTCACTGAATAGTGAGTCTTTGATATTGTATTTTTCTTACTGTATCATGGTCATTATGTATTTTGTAAAACTCAGGTTAGATTGCTTTATAAATTTCAATCAGCATTTACCAGCTGTAACATGAAGTTTCTTTTACAAGCTGTTTGCTTAGTTATGTGCTTAAGATGAGTTATAAAGTATTGCTGGATTAATGTGGATCAGACCATACCTGACATTCAAATATTCTTTTTCTCTCTCAAATAAATTTATTTAAATCACCCCTAAAAACAATGTCTGATATATCCTAATATATAAATACATATGTCTTTCCATCCACTTCACTTTTTTCTAGTTCAAGACATTATGGACAGTTTTCTGAAAGTATTTTGATCTATAAATACATGACGAGTCTTTCCTTTTTATCCTTAGGATGATAAACATAATTGTACTTTAACTATTTTGAAACTTTGGAATTTAAGTAACAATGAATTAGTCATTTTCTTCTGCATTGCTATGACTGATGAATTCTTTGGTAGCCAAATAAATCTTCACTTGGGAAGGATATATATTTTTTGTAGGAGGTGATAAAAAAAAAAAGAAAAAAACCTGCCAATATATTCTATAAACATTCCAAGTTTAAATTTATTCTCTGAACAGAAGTTGGATTTGTTGAAAATGTTGGAAAGAAGATAGGTTAGTTAGCAAAAAAAAAGGCACATTTACCTTTTTTCAAAATAAGTCATCTTAATGTAATCCCAGTTCTGAAGCCCAATAGTCTGGGATCTTTCCTCATTGGAGGGGGTTCATAGCCTGCCCTCTGTCAGCTCAGGAAGGATTTGCAGAGATCTCAAATGTTTCTGTTTACTTCAGATCTTCCTTAAGTTTGAAATCATTTTTTTGTGCTTTAGTCTCCCAATTTTGAGAAGGAAAACAGAAAAGGCCAGCCCCACTTCAGTTTTCTGAAGGAAAAGACCTTACAAAGAAATGAAAGAAGCTGGTAGTCTCAGTCATTCACTATTCTTAGGCTGCTACACTAGAGACTTCAGGGAGTTTCCCCTTGGGTGAAATCTAGAACTTTCTTTCTTTGGCTGAATAATATCATTCCAAATGGGACAATTCATTTACAGTATATTTTCTGGTATTTATTCTTTTATGGAAACCTACTTTGATTTTTCATTGCTATTTGGACAAAAACTTTTTAAGTAATACTATTTTATTTTATTTTTCTCAAATACATATCAAGACAATTTTTAGCATTCATTTTACAAGATTTAGAGTTCCAAAATTTTCTCCCTCCCTTTCCCCAAGTCCCATTCCCCATTCCTTCTTTTTAAAATGGTAGGCAATTTGATATTGATTATATATTTGCTATCATGTAGAACATATTTCCATATTAGCCACAGTTGTGAAAGAAGAAGAGAAAATAGAAAGTGAAAAATAGTATGCTTTGATTTGCATTTAGACCATCAGTTCTTTAACTAGACATGTATAGCATTTTCTGTCATGAGTCCTTTGTACTTGTCTTAGACCATCATGTTGCTGAGAAGTGCTGAGTCATTCATAATTAATTATCACACAGTGTTGCTGATAATGTGTGCAATGTTTTCCTGGTTCTGCTCATTTCACTCTGTATCAATTCATATAAGTCTTTCCAGGTTTTTCTGAATTCTGCCTGTTGATCATTTCTTATCAATCAAAAGTATTCCATTATGTTCATATACCACAGTTTCTGCAGTCATTCCCCCATTTATGGGCATCCCTTCGATTTTCAATATTTTGCCATGAAAAGTTTTTTGTACATGTAGGTCCCTTTTTGCCCTTTTTTATAATCCCTTTGTGATACAGACCTAGTAGTAGGTATTGCTGAAGCAAAAGGTGTGCATGGCTTGGTTGCCTTTTCTGCATAGTTCCAAATTACTCTCCAGAACAATGGAACCAATTTACATTCACTTGGGAGGGCTAACAATCTACTTTTACGTGTTTGCCACTAGTATGTCTACATATCCCCACTATTTGTCATAGGATTGTGGCTGAACATTTGGATGAATTAGAGCTACCTGGAGTACAGCTTACCCACTCTATAGATGATATGATACAGGAAAACATGTAAAAAAAGTGGAGAAGAGTTTGACACTTTGAATTGAGCATATGAAATCAAGGAGTGTGAAATTAACCTTGCAAAGATTCAAGGGCTCACTCAAATGGTAAAATTTTGGGGTAAACAGTGGAATAAGTTCTTCTTATAAGCCCTCACTCTCTTCCCCCCCCCCAGATTCAGGAATTTCTTGTTCCTACCAGGAAGAAAGAGGTTCAAATGTTTATAGGATTATATGGATATTGGAGGCACCACATTCTGCATCTAGGACAAATTTTGAAACCCTTATATAAAGTTACTAGGAAAAAATATGAATTTGATTGACAGTTTGAGCCAAATAAAGCTTTTGAAGAAGGAAAGGCTGCTATATGACTGGTCCTAGATTTATGGCCCATGAAAAGTGGCCTGGAGGAATTAGAAATAGCTGTACAGGAAGAATATGCAAACTGGAGTCTATGACAAAAGCAACAAAGTTGAAATATATCCTTAGGATTTTGGTCTGGGAAACTCCCTTTAACTGGAGTTCAATATACCCCTTTTGAAAAGCAATTATAACCTGCATATTGGGCTTTGTTAGAGACTGAACAAGAGACTCTATGTTATGAGGTAAGATTAAGACCTGAAATCCTGATTATGACTTGGGTGATGGGTACCCCAGCTTCTTACAGAATTGGATATGTGCAAGAGGCTAGCATACTTAAATGGAAATGGTATATTGAAAATAGATCTAAAGCAGACAAAAGTGAAGTCTCTGTTTTATGTGAATATAAAGCAAACTTAGATACTGAATGAAATGATACAAGCCCCTGAACCAAAGCAACAGGTGGTACAGTCCTTGGGAAAATAGAATGAATAATATGATGGACTCACTGAAGAAGAAAAGAGGTATGCATGATTTACTGATGTGACAGCAAAATATTTGGGCCAGAAAAGATGCTGGAAAGCAGTAGCCTATAACCCATGTACAAATGAACTTTGGGAGGTACTGGGATAGATGGAAGTAGTCAATATACTGAACTTTTGACAGTAGATCATGCTATCAAAGCAGAACAAGGAGGTAGTGTCATATACTCACTGATTCATGGGTGGTAGCTAATATGTTAGCTACATGAATGCCCATGAGGAAAAATGAAAATTGGGAAATTAATAGCAATCAAATCTGAGGCGGAGAATTATGGAAAGCTATAAGGAACATGTTTTTGGTTACTAATTTGTCAGTTTTTCATGTACTTGAATGGGTGGAAGAAGTCAATATGCTTCACATAATTTGAATAATAGACCATTGGGAAGAGATACATCTCTAGTCAGAATGATGACCCCAAATCTGCAAATTAAAAAACAACAAACACATAAGATCTGAAATATTAAGTATTGAACTGTGAGGCCAGATGTCCCAGTACTGTATTCAGGGACACTTGGTTCAGCAGGATATGATTAACATACTTTAGAGGACTTTTGATTGGAAAGAAAAGAAATAAGAAAAATCTCCACTGAAATATATATGAGAATCCATAAAAATGACTGCAGATGAATATTACCTAAATCAGGAATAGCAGCTCAAAGCATATGTTGGCTGGAGTGATGGATTCTAATTATCAAGGAGAAATGATTGTGACATTCCAAAATTTAGGTGAAGCACCCATATAATTTTATAAAAATGATAATTCAAGTGATTATTATTTCTTGTGTAACAATACCCCTTGTGAAAAACTGACCTTCCTTCCGAAATAACTAGCAGAGGAACTAAAGGGTTGAGTTCTACTGATAGAATAAAATGGGAGCTAAGGTATTGGTAAAATGGAAGCCAGACAATGTTCCAAAGGCATGGAAATTATACCACACAGAAAAGATAATATCCTAATTGCCATTTATTCAGGAGAAGATGATTACTGAATAGTACATTTAACTGATGTATTCTACCATAATGAGGCTATGATAGTGGGTTCATGGACTCTAGAAGCATGGCTGACCCTATACCTACTCTTATTCTGGTTATTGTCCCCTTTATTCTTTTTGGGATTTCGTCTGTTAAACTTGTTAGATTTGTTTAGAATCTACTGGAATTATAAAGAAAGCATTGGTTAAATCAATAACTGTATACCAAGTTCTATCATATTTTTGGATTCTTTCTATCAAGGTGACAGTACCTGAAACAGCAGCATACAAGGGAGGAGTCACCTTATTCAATTGTCTATAATCCGCTGTCATTTTCCATGTCCTTTCTGTCTTTTGTGCATTTTGGACATTTGGCTGCCTATGATGTGCGAAGCACTGAGCTAAGCATTGAGGATACAAAGAAAGTTAAAAACAAAACAAAACAAAACACTATTCTGCCTCAAGGAGTTCACAATCTAATAAAAAATAGCAATTCATAAAAAGAAAATGAAAAGCCAGGGTGTAGAAATAGAAAGGCAAGAGAGTCTCTTCTTAAAGAACTGACATATCCATTTCTTCCACTGAAAAAATGGATAGTGACAAGAACTATTCCATGTCTTTGGGAGAGAAGCCTGCAATACCTGTCAAGACAATGACTAGACCATCTCCACAAGAGTTGCTGTTCTGGATGATAGCAAATGGATAGACTGGTGTTGTAGGGAGAGCTGATATGGAAAATGGTCCATATTTTACTTTTTTTTTCCATTTTCCTTGTTCCCAGGGAATTCTTCGGCAGTTATTGATGGAGAAGAATGTCATTTACCCAGTCCTCAATCTAAGACTCCTATTCCTTAGACTCTTTTTCATCTATCTTTCTGAGAATAGTAATATGGAAGACTTAATAAAATACCTATCTGAAAACCAAGTATATTTTCTATAGCATGAGTACCTCTATCAACAAAGAAATTCTATATAAAATGAGGAAATAAGGTTGGACTGCTTTCATTTTTCTGGATATAACTATGCTTATTTTTTTGTGATCGCATCTCCCACCTTTTAAAATTGTCACATATCATTTCTTTAATAATTCAATAAGTTTCTCAGGACTTTAAATCACGAAATATCATAAAGGATATATTTTTTATTCATTTTATACAATTTTGTTCATATTTTCTCCTTTCTATACTTGGGCACCTCTCTTGCTACCTCTGATTTTGTAACAGATGGAAGTATAACAATTACACCAAAATTTCTTTCACTATCCTAGGAAATACTTACTTTGTCTGAATCTGGGAGTGACCAAAACACTTTGAGGGAAGATAATGGCTCTCTTTGTTTCTCCTCAGTAAAGCTGGATTTCAATTTAATATTCAGCATTTTTATCTATACTTCCTATTCTGGGAATTTTTTTTTCACTTGGTAGAGAAAAGAAGATGCAAAATAGAAGTTGAACAATTATACTTTATATCCTTTACAGCTAAAAGACAGGAATGATAGTAACTTAGGCAGTGATGAAATATACCTAATGAGAAATAAGTCAATCATTTTGGTCTGGGGTCTATTAGATGTTTTTGGTGAGTTATTGTCAGTAATATTTTACAGACTCTGGATATTCATAGGAGTGTTATAGGTCTGGGAAAGGAAAAAAAGTTCTGATTTAAAAAATGGCACAAGTGTATGAAACTATATACCAGTGAGCTCGTAAGATGATTAGACTCAAGGGGATGATCAGGATGGTGAAGGGCCTCCAACACAATATGAGGATAGATTGAAATAACTGGGGATTTTTAGCATAGAGAAGAGAAGACTGCATGCTAGATTTCCTCAAGTATCTGAGAAACTATCATATGGAAAAGAAATTAGAATTCTGCTTGGCCCCAGGTGGCAGAAGCTGAAACATCGAGTTGAAACTGCAGAAACACAGATTGTGGCTAGAAAAAAGGAAAAAGAAAACATCAACAACTTTGAAACAATTAGTTTGAATCATAGAAAAATGAAAAGAGCTTATTGGGCAAGTCATAAATTATCCCTGATAGGAAGAGTTCAAGCAAAGGATGAAATATCATTTGTCAGGAATGTTGTTTTGGGAATTCATGGTAAGATGAATTAAAATAGTTGATCTCTGAGATCTTTTTCAACTCTAAGAATATATGATTCTGTGAAAAAAAAAGTGGTTACTATCTATTTAAGATTAATATGTAGTTTGAAGACAAATTAAAACTCTTCAACTAAAAGCTATTTTTAATATAGTAAATATTCATTTTATTTATTTATTTTCAACCTTGAGTCCTTATCTCAAGATTTAAATATGTCAGATGATAATTATCTGTATGTAGTAAGTTTATAGGACTATTATATGAATAATGCACTCATAAAGCAAGAGTCTATCAACATTGGTGTCAATATTCTTTAGATAAGAGATCGAAGTTATTCTTTTGTTAAGAACTAAATATATCCTATTTTGTACTCTCCTAGATTTTATGAATCTTGGATGTAGAAGGAATATTCAAAGTTCAAGTAGGGTAATTCCTTCTCCAGAGCAATCACAGTCCAGTAGTAGGACAGAATCAAGATGGCTAGTGATGGCTCAGGCTTCAGTGAATGACCCTGGCATCTTTGGTGTCTAACCAGGCTCTAAGCCCTCCACATTACCAGCTTCAACTGACTTCATGGCCATTGGGAACAAATTGTTCTCATCTGCCCATTCCACCAGAAATCTTCACATGCTTGGGGTAGACACCCTCACTCACCAATGAGTTTGAGAGCCCTTGGTCACCCTCAGCCTGGTTTGGCTGTTTGCCAAAACAGTTTACTGGAGTGTGACTGCTATGCATGCTGTAGCTCCTTGGAGCTACAGATGAGAGTTGGGTAAAATAGGTGAACACCAAAGGGGAAAAGAGCCCCAAAAAGGGCTCAGCAGCAGTCACACAAAGGTGTTGGTCCTCCCTTAATATATCCTTCAGTGCTGTGTGTTTGCTCCCATGCTATTTAGCATGATATTTTCAGCCATGTTGTCAAATGCTTTCAATGAGGATGAACATGGCATCAAGGTTAACTACAGTACTGATAGTAAATTATTCCATTTGAAAAGGCTACAAGTCATGACCAAAGTGGAGGGAGTGTGGTGCATGATTTTCTGTTTGCAGATGATTGTGCACT